>VWPU01014970.1:0-116957 GCA_013398955.1 Callaeas wilsoni
CGCTTCCGGTTCCGGTTCCCGCGTCCGGCCCGCCGCGACGCCCACGCGGGACCGCGGCACGCGGGGCGCAGGGCGCATGCGCGCGCCCGGAGCGTCCCCGCGTTCCCCCAGATACCGTGGGGGGAAAGAGGAGGAGGAAGGAGGGGGGCCTGCGCATGCGCCCTGCGCGCCGCGGCCCCGCCCGGCCGCCCGCGGTTGCCATGGAGACGCGGCCTATGGCGGGCCCGCCGCGACCAAGCCGTGCCGAGTTCAGCCGGACGCGGTCGGGACGCGGGATCCGGCTTCAGAGTCTGTTCCCGCTGAGGGAACCGCGTGTCTGAATAGCCGTTCTGCAAACCCCGAGGCTCTGAGCTGCGGGTAATTATCATAATGCTTCCAAAGCAGCAGCGGGGAGACATGAAAGGAAGGATGTGGTGGTTAATTAATATGTTGGCACTCAGCGGTTGCATCTGTTTTCCGGAGCCACATGTTTTGCATATGGAACATGCAGCCTGTTGTGTGACTTAGGCTTGTCTGCCAACAGACAGCCGCTCTTCCTAATCCCCCCTGGCAAACAGCATCCCAAACACCCTTGGAGCCGGAGCTGCTCTGCGGTGACTGTAGCCAGTCTGAATCACAGAATCAATTTGGTTGGAAAAGTCCTCTGAGATCATCCAGTCTGACCTGTGACCCAGCTCCACCATGTCTGCCGGACCATGGCACTGAGTACCACATCCAGTCTTTCCTTGAACACCTCCAGGTGACTGGAGACAGTATAAAAATGCACAGATTAGGAAGAATTTCCTTACTGTGAGGGTCGTGAGGCACTGGAACAGGTTACCCAAGAAAGTTAACAGATGCCTCATCCCTTGAAGTGTCAAGACCAAATTGGATGGGGCTTGGAGCAATGTGGTCTAATGTAAGTAGTCCCTGTTCACGGCACGGGGTTTGGAGCTAGATACATCTTTAATGCCCTTGCAACCCAAACCATTCGATTGTTCTGTGAACCTATCAGTTAAACTGTAAGATGACTTCTAGATCAATGAATTGTGCCTTTTCTAGCCCAATTATTCCCTCTGAGATAAAATTCAGCTTTCTGCTTACTGGTTAAGCTCGGTTTTGAAGTCCTACATTACTGTTAAAGTGTCCCAATCTGTTTCAATAAATAAAATGGAATTCATTGTTGCAGTCGGTTATACACTGTTGGTATTCTATAATGTATCTGCTTGTATAAATCATAAATACAGTACACAAACCATCCAGAATAAAAGATAATCTAATTAATTCAGCTTTCCAAATAAAAAAAACCAAACCAACAAAACCCAAAGAACAAAAACAACATAAAAATACAAGAAAGAGACATGAATACATATTGGTCCCATTGCAGGTTTTCTTTAAAAACACGAGTTTGATCTCATACTTAATGTATTCCCTTTATATAGTCCTGAACAATTCATACACGACAGCTGTTAGTTCAGCAACAACAGCCAAGCAGTAATATAAAATACCATCATATAGAACTCAGGCTATTGAAGAGAAAATCATAAAGGTGACGGATAGCAGCCTAGATAAAGTTACGGAACTGACACCAGAGATCTGGGAGTGACACGTGAAAACTAGACAATTGATTTTCTTTCTGTTTATTAGTTTGTTATATTTATACTGAAGGAAGAGGGAGTGGAAAGAAAAAGGAAAGAAGAGTTATATTTCTTTGCCAAGGTCAAGTGAGGCTTGCAGACAGGGGAACACAGCAATTACCGACTGTATTCATTGTTGGACTTGAAACAGGGGGGGAAGCAGACAAAGTCAGACATACACCGCCAGCTCTTTGGTGCATGTTCATGAATCCCAATGAGGCTGGACCTCGGGAAGTCACTTGGGGGCCAGCCTTTGGTGGTGAGGAAGGGTGTCATTCTGTGGAAATGCATCTTCCCACGGAGTGGAAATGCCTTTTCCTTGGACACTGTTTAGTAAACACAATTAGCAATTGCTGAACAAGGGGCTGGCTCTGAGTGTTGACAAATACTCTCAGCCAAATCAGAAGGTGAATAACGATTTAGAAGTTTGACCCATAATACGTAACCAGGGTGGACTTATTTATTAACACAGAGCACAAATCTCCTTTTGACTGTAGGTTTCCTTTCTTTCATTATTATAGTTTTCATTGTTTATTTCACATCTAAGTACTGCAACTTCTTTTATTTACAGGAGTATGCATGTAATTCACTGCTACATTATTCTATTCTCCATGGCTAAAGTGAGCTAAAATCTTTGTGCCATCACACAAGTAAAGTTACCTTTTATTTCTATGACATTATCTCTCTTTTCAGGAGCAGTAGATAGGAAATGAAAGTTCAAGGAATTATCTTTTGATAATCTCCATTATTTCTTTAAATCATAGTCATACAATTCTAGAAACACAGAATAATTTAGATTGGAAGGAGCCTCCAGAGGTTACCTGATCTAATCCCTGCTCAAAGCAGGGCTAATTTAGATGAGGCTGCTCAGGGCAACCAGTCAAGTTCTGAGTATCTCAAAGTGTGAGGAAACCACAATTTTTTCTGGAAGTTACTCTGATGTTTGACTGCTTTCACAAAGCAAACAAACAAAAAGGCCTTGTTTCTAATCAAAATTTCACTGCTGTAACTTTTTATTTGTTACCTCTTATCCTATACCTACATCTTCAAGAAGGTTTCGCTCTATCTTCTCTCTGTGTTCTGATGAGATGGGTGAAGATAGCAGTAAGATCCCCGTACCTTAGCCTTGTCATCTCAGGGCTGAAAAAGCCAATTCCTTTGAGCTTTTTGTTACATGTCAGTTGTTTAAGTGACCGTATATCTTGTTCATCTTCCAATGGACTCAATCCAATGTCCGTGTCTTTTTTACCCTGGGAAGTGTGAACCTGGAAGCAGCACTCCATCTGCAGCCTCACAAGGGATGATTAAAAAGGGTCAGTCCCTGGTTTTCCTCGGGAGGCTGGAATTGCCTTCAAGCACACTTTTGCAATGAAAGGTTAAGCATCAGGGTATTTAACCGCGCCACGCTGGCAGTGAGTGTCAACACATCCCTGTTCCAAAGCAAGGGGCTGTTCAGGACAGCTGAGCATCACAGTCCAGTCGGGACAACTCAGCCCAAAGCTTTGCTGATGGGGCCAGAGGCTGAATAGGTTGCAGCTCGTTTTTTTTTCCACAACAGCACAGGCTTTGCAGTGCTGACAAAGGTGAAATCTTCTGCTAGTAAGCAAATGAGAGTTTGATGCATTAGGGGCTGATACTAACAAAGAAGAAATGTAAGCAACATCATTTCCCTCACAGTACTCACTGTTAAAGCAATAAACAACTGACTACTAAAAGTGATACCAATGTGATTTTTTTAGCTGAATGAAAATAAATTATTACTATTATTATTATTATTATTGCATTATCTCAACTGCCTAGAGTAATACCTGAAGTGACTTTCTAGAATTGTACAAGCACTTAGAAAACTGAAAATTCCCAGCTCTTCATGGAAGAATTGGATAGCAAAATTCTGCCTTTTGTAGAAATGATGGCCATTGAGAAAAAAAATTGCACCTATTAATCTATTTTTAGCCTAATTCAGAAACGGTGTCTGTGTGAAAGTTGCATTTGGAAAGTGAGCAGAAATATGTCTAATTTATATGTTGGGTGGAAGAAGGACTGGAGAGGTTGGGTAATACCAGAAGTAGGACAAACAAACATGAAAATGTCTCAAAGTTTCAAGGAAGCTGCCTCAGGATCTCTTGCTTGCTAGATCTGCAGTTTTCCGCTCATGGACTATATACTTCATCGTGTGTTAGGGTTTCCTTACCCTTACTAAGAATTTCCTGAGACCCTCTTTTTCATGGTGGCAAGATTTTGCAAGTGGGAGAGACACTGACTGCTGGCTTCCGAATCTTGCTATTTTTAAGAGTCTCATATTTTACGTGTATTGAGCACTGTCTGAAACTCTACACTTTCAACCCAAGTCACAACATGAAGCACCTTCCTTCAGCATCCTATGCTACAAAATGAGAGATGAGCATTTCTATCACCCATGTAAAAAAGGAGAAACATGCTGCATTTCTACTCTTTGAATGTTTTATGGATCAGTATTTATGGGTGTAGCTGAAAGCAGTAGAAGCAAATGCAGCTGCCTGAGTATTGGACACAGGTTTTACAGTGTGTATGGTCTGCATGTGTACTGTAAGCTGTCATTGTTCTAGAAACTACAGAGGTTTTGGTTATGAGGTATGGAATAATCAAATCAACAGTTTTCAAGTTCAGAAGGTCCAAATTAATCATATGGATTATACACAGGGGATTTAATATTTGAGCATTTGAAAGCTGTGATGAAAAATTTATGCTCATAGTCCACTCAGTATCATAATAAAATGGGGACCACTGGTTCCACCCTGAGATATGCATTTTCAGAGCAGTATGGTCCTGGCTTTGTATAGGCTGGTCACAGCTATACTGGTTGTCCTATAAGCATCAGAGGATAAAAAACCAAACCACACCAAAACAAAATCCAAAAACCCTCCAACCAACCAAAAAGTTTAAAAAAACCCAAACCCACAAAACCCCCCTCATTTGGTTTTGTGTTATGCTAATTTATAGAGTCTAATAGTTTGAGGAGTATTTTGAATATACTAATTTGTTTGATAAGCCACGTATCTCCTTATAAATATAAGGGCAAGGACAGTAATTTCCTTATTTTCTTGGGTTTTGTTCACTAGGGGTGTTTAGCAAACAACAAGCAATAACTGTCACACTCACGGTGCCACAGGGAGACTTCGTTGTCCCAGCCATCATTTCCTATGCCTTCATTTTCCCATCCATAATCCAATAGTTTTCTACAATTATGGAGAGCCGTGAGAATCTGAGATGAAGAACGCTAAATCAGTGAAAAATATTACAAACATATGGTTGATGCGGTTGTTCCTGACAATCATGTGCTGAGATGCAGAATAGACAAGTGTAAGGAATCAGTTATGGTTATAATTACTTGCCTTTGGAGAAGAATTGAGAAAAAAAAAAAAGAGTTAGGATTCTTTGTTGACAAGTCGATTTCTTCACAAATTGGAACATGTCCTGTTTTTTGAGACTCTGTTTCAAAAAATAAATATGTTTGGAAACAGATGCAAGAAAGACCATAGCCACACAACAAATTCTTTTTTGTGGTACAGCACTGAAAAAGTTTAGTTTTCTACATTAATGAAAATGTTCATATTTCACAGTAACTATCCATACTCTTACATCATTTGTATTTCAATCATGTCTCTAGCTGTGTTTTTCCTGTCAAAATCAGACAGGATATATCAACTAAAAATGCTGTGCTTGAGATCTCTCCGGTGTTTTTCAGCTAACCATACTGACTTTAGTGTCCATTTTTAATCAGCCACCTTTTCCTTACTTTGAAGCAACAGCTGGGGTTTCTTTATCTTTTGCTTCCTTCCTTCCTTCCTTCCTTCCTTCCTTCCTTCCTTCCTTCCTTCCTTCCTTCCTTCCTGCCTTCCTCCCTTCCTTCCTTCCTTCCTTCCTTCCTTCCTTCCTCCATTTCCTATTTAATACATGGGCAATCCCTTTATATTGGCAGAGGCAGAACTGTGGTAATGCTCTTACCATAATCTATTTATGTAAGAGTTTGTGCCTTCTTTTGCAAAAGGGAATAGCTTCCTTGAGTGGGTGTATATTTCATCTTGCTCCGTTGATTGTATGGATTATGAAACATTTTGCTCTCAGTTTGGAGCGGATCTCTGGTACAGTACAGTCTAGAGCAATGTTGTGTTGCAATCCTGCCCCTTCTATCCTCCCAAGGAATGTTTTGGCTGCATTCTCCACGGTCCAAGCAGGCAGTGGAAGGACTAAATGCCATCCTAAATTGAAATGGCTTAAAATTTTCTTTCACCTTAATAGCACAGTTACTGAAGGCCCTGGCAAACCTCTAACATTCATTATTCCAACACTGTGTGTGGGAATACTGCAGGAGCTTTACAGTACCTCAAGAGAACAGCTAAGTAAGGCTCTGTGTGTTCTGTCAGGTTGCTCGTGTTGTATGTCACACTCCAGAAGCACAGCTGCTGGTGTTTTGACGGCGGGCACAGTGGCAGGGTACAGCCATCACCACTGTTAACAGCCTCCATCACCGTGTGCCCTTTGCACACAAACACCTGCATTGCTCTTTCTCGTCCCGAGAGATGCCTGGCTGGAGCAGTGGAGGCAGCTCAGGTGCCTCTGCGCTGTGCTATCCCGTGCCTCCCCAAAGTGCCTGCAGTACCCTCAGTGGTGGAAAAGACTGGCTATTGTAGCCCCTCCTGATTCTTAGTTTATTTGTACTTTCAGCAAACCGAGCATGTGCTAATGGATGCTTCTGTTTATTTCCTTAGCAGATTCCTGAGGTTATAAAGTCTCAACATGGAAAAGGAGAGGAAGGGTCCTATGCCCAGAATATTTCTGCATCTATAGATAATCATAAAGCTTTGTGCTCATCCACCATGAATCGGCAGAGCCACTTTTTATCCATGCTTTGCTCTATCCGGTCAATATGCTCAGGAGCTCTGTCACTATTCTTGTGGAGGTACCTACTCTGTCTCTGCCAGAGGGGATGCAGTGTGTTAATACAGCCTCTCTGGATAAACCAACACATGCTGCGTATGCCTCATCCCATATCTGTTCCCTCTTTCTGGAATGGTCTTCCTTATCTTGCTGAATCACTAATAGTGATGCCTTAGGATTTTAGTTTTATATTTTCATATGTTTGTAATCCTGCACTTCTTTAGTGTGTAACTCTGAGCTCCATGTAGAGTGTTAGCTACTGCTTTTCCCATTTTGGTCAGACACAACAATTCCTCTCTAGGCCTGAGAATCAAGGACACCTCACTGTCTCAAGCCCCGAGAAATGGAAACGAAAGTGAGCTTCGGGGGAGCAAACTAAGAGAATGGGACTCCACTGCCTGAAGCTGTAATTGGACAATTAACCTCTGATATGCAAATGAACAAAACTTATATCTGTCCCAAAAACGTGTGACTGTGTCCATCCTGGGTGCAGTCTCTGGGAGACTCCTGCACTGCCCAAGGTGTGCCCTGTGAAGGCCTTTTAATGAATCCCTGCCCTTTATCCTTTCACTCTGTCCAGCCTCTGTTCCAGGTCAGCCTCTACAAGGCATCAATAGCTTCCTATTGAGTATTTAGAGCGTTTTCTCACAGTTCCTGTTTGAAAGGCAATTGCAGATTAAATCATATACATGGTAATAATAAAGCCTGTGCACAGAGATGTGACGTTTATTTCTCTATCCATCCAGCAGGTGTTACTCCCCAGTTTTCTAGCTGCTATGCAATGTGAAATTCAGGGCCTAGCAGTGGAGGTGGAAATAGAAACAAGAGAAAAACAATGACTTTTCCTATGTCTGTGTATTTCCTTGTTCCTCTTCTGTGTGGAAACTGATGAATGCTTGGCCTTGTTTTGTTTGGTTGGGGTTTTTGTTTGTTTGTTTTTGTTTTGGGTTTTTTTGAAGGGTGCTTTTTTATTTGAACCTAAGGAAACTGAAGTATACATGGATTTTGACTATGCATTTGGTTTAGAAGTATTAAAACAGTAATGCCACATATATAAAATGTATGGGGACACAGGAACCAGAGCAGACTTCAGTAGCACTTTTCAGTTTGCCTCTGTAGACCCCGATCATAGTGGTAAGAGGCAAATAATCAAGTTACTATGAGCCACAGTTTTGGAAACAAGTTTACACCATTACAGGCAGAAATTAGACATTAATTTTTGTGTATCTATTCAGTCATAAGTCAGAACAGAGAAGTTCCCAGCTTTTCCTGCTTTGTGTAATGTCGGTTCTGATGTTGAAGCAGCTAAATAGAAGATGTAGGACTTACTTTTTAATATCTGTTAAAGATGACATGAGCTATCAGAAATCAGTAAGTATTAAAAGACTGGCAGATTCTCATTTAGTGAGTAACATATGTTTGCATGTTTTCTCTTTTTTATTTCACATCATATTGTGGCAGGTAGGTGTACATCTTTTGTGTTTCTTTTTTAGCTTAATACCATTACAGACTTACACACTTGAGACAGCTATCTCACAGTCTAGTAGATGGCAAGTACCTATATAGATTTTGGCTAAATTGAATAAAGTGATATTTCTGCTGGATGTGCTGTTTTTGACAGAGCTATCAGAGGCAGGTATCACTAAATATAGCTTTACAGATTTATACTGAATGAGGCATGTAGGAGATATAGCTAGATGTGAAGCTTAGTTAATGTTACTGAGTTTTCAGTCATTTCTTCTGCTCATTCACAGTATGATAGCTGATAAAATAAATATGGCTATTTGCAAGTGAGTAAACAAACCAAAGCTACTGTAGCCTTCTTTTTGATAACTCAGCCTACCTTAATGTCAGTGTAGGTGGAATTATTTTAAATACTTCCTTGGAAATATGCTTCTAAGAAATATAGAAGTGCTGTTAGAGCACTCAGCTGCAAATCAGGCAGGATGATGAGTGCACCAGGTAGTGAAGAGGCACAGGGGCAAAAGAAACACGATTGTCTGAGGAAGTTCTCTGAAACATACTCTGAAGTACAAAATGCTACCTAGCCTTTGAGCTTACAGCCCTGTAGAGGATGCAGGGGAATATGAGCCTGTATATCAGAGCGAGGGGTATTTTCATCAGAAGTAGCACTTTTCCTGTGGCCAAGAAAACCTATGAGGCTAAAGGAGGCCCTGGCAGCTGCAGAGCAGTTATCCCACGGAGTGGTGCCACTGGTTTTGTGACAGGGAGTGGTCACCTGTGAGCCCATGAGCTTGACCCATCCATTTCCACTGAAGGAATAGATGTCCCTGAGATCACCAGAACAGTGACAACTGAGTGCGAGATTCAGGGAAGCAGCTGCTGAACAATTGTGCTCATTTCAGTATGATATTCGACATGTATTCTAAGACTGGACTGCATTTCTCTGTCAGAGGAGAAAAGTAGAGTATTGAAGTGGTTTTCTACATATTGTCCTGCCCAGACACACCTTTGTGTAACAAAAGCAATGTGGAAAACCTGTTTCAGGTGGCAACTGAAGATACAGTAAACGAGTAAACTTTGGATAGATTTGAGCACTTTCACAGTGTTTGTTTGGCAACTGTGTTTACTGTGACCAACTTCAATTTATATAGAATGCCCGTATTTACCTTCACACCTGTTTTCTATGTAATAAAACTATTTCCTCTCTGATACCTTCATACCAGTGCATGTGATCTGTCTTGAATATATCAGTTTTCAAGAGGACAGTTTTGCTTCCTGACATGAAAAGTAGCTAATTTTTTTTAATTTATTTTTTTTTTTTTAAAATTTGTGTCACTCTGGTCCCTCATTTCTCTTGCTAATGGCATTCTGAGCAATCTCCCTTCTCATTGTGACCGTGATTATATCCCGCCTGACCTCTAGTGGTTTCTTCCCGAAGTGAATCTCCTGCTTGCAGAGGGTACAACACGAAGAGAAGCTAAATGGCATTTCGGGAGCATGCCAACGGCATCCCGGCATGTCTCAGCCGGGATGTGGCCAGCAGGACCAGGGAACTGATTCTCCCCCTGTGCTGGGCACTGGCGAGGCCACACCTCGAGTTCTGTGTCCAGTTTTGGGTCCTTCACTACAAGAAATACATGAAGGTGCTGGAGCTTGTCCAGAGAAGGGCAATGGAGCCGGTGAAGGGTCTGGCGCACAAGTCCTATGAGGAGTGGCTGAGAGAGCTGGGGATGTTTAGGCTGGAGAAATGGAGGCTCAGGCGAGACCTTACTGCTCTCTACAACTTCCTGAAAGGAGGTTATGGCCAGATGGGGGTTGGTCTCTTCTCCTAAGGAAACAAGCAATAGAAGAGGAAATTGGCTCAAGTTGTGCCAGCAGGGTTTAGATTGGATATTAGGAGAAATTTCCTTACTGAAAGGGTTGACAAGCATTGGAACGGGATGTCCGGGGAAGTGGTGGAATCACCATCCCTGGAGGTATGTAAAAGACATGTAAATGTGGCACTTAAGAACATGGTTAAGTAGCAGGACTTTGCAGTATTGAATAATGGTTGGACTAGATGATTTTAGAGGTGTTTTCCAATCAAAATGATTTTATGATTCTATGATTCTTTCTCAAATTAAGATTGTTACATGAAGGGTTGCATGATCAGTTGTATGTGGTTAAAGACTTGAAGCCCCCTGCATGAGTTTAGGCCTATCTTCTACACATCTCTGAGCTGAAATAATGCCTATCCATCTTTATAAAATGCTTTAAGATCTATAGATAGTTTTTCATGGGTTTAGGTTGACTTTATCTAGCAGAGATAAAGAGGTTAGACACAAAACAGGAGCTATCCTGACCTAATGTTATAAAGCAGGAATGACCTTCTGGAGCTGCCTAAGGGTGTGTGTACTCTCAGTGTGTTGTTATGTACATATTTATCACACATCAGTGCCTGGATACTCGAAGGTTATCTCTATTGCTTGTAAAATCAAATGAAGCCATCATTGTAATTATAGGTCTTACCTCTTTGCAGGTAAGCCTGTCTGTTTGCATGCATGTACATGTAGATTATGCAGAGATGTGTTTGAACGTATTTCTGCAGGTTGAATCTGCATGCAGATTTCTGCTTGCTTTAATCCAATTTCACCGGGTGCACAATCAGTCTGACGTCCTCAAACCTGGTTTTCCTATGAGGATTAGTCATGTTCCTTTTCTGTGAATTTAAACCTTTCATAACTGTCTGCTTACTTAACAATAGCTATAGCAAACTATGGATGAAGCATAAATAATTAATATTCACCAGAACAGATATGTTCATAACCAAGTTACTTGAGAAAGGAATGGGCAGGTATTCGCACTGCTGTTCCACTCACTCGTATCTCAGCAGTTCAGCTCCACAAATTCCCTGATGCTGCTGCATGTTTCCATCCAGAATCTTGCTGGCTACATTTGCCATGCTAATAAAAAAAGTCTTGCTGTTCTGTATGTACCTAATTCTAAAAAATGATCACTATATAGGTTTTTCTCTCAAAAGAATGAATGTGGCTTTAGAACGGTTAATGTCAGTGCCTATACCAATTTCTCTTGGTAATGATTTTAATGTAAGCAGTTCAGCTTAGAAATGTTGACATTACTGATTTCTTTTAGCCTAGTATTAATGTTTCCTGTCTGTATTGCAGATACTGAAATTGGTAGGAGAAGCCTTCCTGCCTTTGGAAGGGGTTTCTGGTTGATAGAGCCACCAGACTGAGTAATGATGTAAAATCCAGTGCATCATAGTCTGAACATCTGAGAGGGAAATAAGGTTTTCTATGCAAGTAGGGAGAGAAAATAGGAGAATGTGTGGGAATGTACTCTGAGTAACAGTAGATAGGTTGGTTTTTTTTCCCTTTCCTCTGGAGCCTGTCCCTGTTGTACCTAACTAGTGCTTTAATATATTAAATTTTAAATTAAATTTTCTGTTATTGAACCTTGCATGGTTGATGAACAAGCCATGGTGTTTGAAGCATTACCTTAGTAAACTGCAGGTTTGGAGCTGAACTGAATGTTCTCTGTAATATTCCACACTGCCATCAGTGAGTAACTGTTCTGTTTTCCTACAGCTAGAGGAGTTTCACTCCATAACCATCTGACATCAAAAGAGTAACTAATGCTTAAAGTCAGCATCAGAAGAATAGAACCTGAATTAAAACTATTTAATAAAAAATGTTAGTGGATGAATCATGACATTGGAGGCATAAAACTTCTGTAATCTATTGGCAATTCTGATATTAGCTACTTTTATAGCCTCGGGCTAGTAATATTAAAGATATTTTGTCAAGACTTTCTGAATCAGGCAGTTGTGTAATTGAAGTAGCTGTGCAGAAGTTTGACCATCATAAGTTGGCTTTACCTGCTCAAGATCATTATTTATGAGAGTAGATTAAAAATGCAAGGTCAAGCACTTCTAAATTAGGGTATACCAGACTTATTATTGTCCTCTTTACGATTATTAACCATTGCCTAAAATTTAGCAAAATTAAGAAGAATTGGGATAATGAACAGTCAGCCTTAATTAAATCACCATTCACTGCTGCTCTAAGAAAAAGAATTAAATACAGGAAAAGGGTAAACCCAGCCTTAGCCTTGCTAGCAGTGATCCCAACTGTTCAGTTTGGTGGTACTGAAGTTCACTTTCTAAGAAGTTAAGAACTGGATTTAATCTGCACTGATGTTTTGAAATGATTGCTTATTTTACTAGTGATCACAATATAAAACAGATTATTCCCTGTCCATGATTCATTATGTATCTAAAATGGTACAGGGCACTTTATTTGGGAGCCATATTTATTTTACTGATGTCCTTAAAAGAGCAATTCTAATTGAAGGGAACAGAAAGAGTTAATTTATAGATGTCAGTGCAGCACCTGTAATAGGATGCAGATGGAAGCTTTGTTCTGTTATCCTGTCAGTAAACTGCCTGTGCCTTCTTCAAATAGACAGATTCTGCATTGCCTTCCTGTCAGCGTGGATGGAGGTGGCAGTTAGCTCAAGCTCCCATCCTTAATGCAATGCTAGAGTGTTAATTTTGGAGGAGTCATCACTGTGAGAAATGCTTGGAGATATTTTTGGGGAGTGGCATAGTGATTTTGTGCCCTTTTAAATGAGAGGATGTCAGACTGTGTTCATCTGGAAGATGTTCTGCACGGGGGTAGAGAAGTGAGAGAAGAGAGGGATGGTGCAGGATCCTATCTGAACCTCAATAGGAAAAACAAATGTCTTAATAAGAGAACTGTTTTAGTAAGACAAAATAATAAGAAGACTATAGATGGCCAGTAAATCTTATGTCCCTTCAGATTCTTGTCACTCTACGTTTGTGGAACATCTAATGGAGCCTGGATAGATTTTCCCACAGCACTGCAAAGAGCAGAACAGAAGAGAGAGAAACTCTGCGTTTTGGTCATTCAAGCTAGTAAATAATTTCCTTACCAGAAAAAAACCCCTCTGTTCCTACAGGAACCTCTCATGAAAACTTCTTGCTGCACTTTTAGTTAAAGGCAAGGCTGGGAAGGCAGGTGATACCAGTGCTTGGCACCACATGGGGGCTGCCTGCAGGTTCCAATGAAAGGAGGGCACAGAGATGGTCAGATGGCTGGAGTGCCTCTGCTCTGAAGACAGGCTGAGAGCTGAGATTGTTCAGCCTGTAGAAGAGAAGGCTCCAGGAAGACCTTAGTGCACCTTCCAGTACCTAAAGGGAGCCTACGAGAGAGCTGGAGAGGCCCTTTTTACGAGGGCAGGTACTGGCTTTAAACTGAAAGAGGGCAGGTTTAGATTAGGTATTAGAAGAGAAGAAAAAGTGTGTTTAAACGCTCATTGCCATAGTTTCTCTTCAAACCTGCAAACCTCAGCAGAGATCACAGACAAATTAACATTGTTTTATGCAGTGTTCTGCTAGCACAAGGACTGAGTAACTAACCCCAAAGGACTGTAATTTCTTTCCCTGTTTTTCTCATGGCATTACAGGAAGCAAATTTTAATTTACCTTGCCTATAGATGCACATTTTCTCCTGTTTCCTGGCTTTGCTTTATTAGTATTTTCCATGTCTAAAACATGTTTTCCTGATTAGAGTCTTTTGGATGCAGGACAATCTGTAGAAATGATGTTTTTGTATAAAGCACTTTAGATCTGACAAGCTATAGAATTTTCATGCTGTTTTCTACAGAGTTTTAATATTTCTTGTTTCCAGATCAGAAGCCAGGATTTCACTCCATGCATTACAAACAAAATAGCAAAACTTCAGGCATATGCTTTGGAATAGATGAAACATTTCAAATTTTCTCTATAATATGTCCAAGAAGTGAATTACCCAGAAAAATTAAGTGAAAAAGTGACACTTGCTGTTTAAAAAATTCTATTAAGATAATGGTAGGTTTTCAAGTAAACTGTGTGCAAATTTGACAGTTGAACATCCCTAAGACATTAGGGGATGCAACATCCCTTCTTCAGCTTCCTTCAGCTTTGAAGGTAACATTTTGATTCTTACTATAGGAACAGAAGGGATCAAATAGCCAGAAATGACAAGGTACATTATAAAATCTGCAATGAAGGCCAAATTTCAGACTTCAGCTCTCTAGAAAATCCGTATTTGCTGTCAGGTTCAAAAAGAAAACTCTTGTGCATGAGGGACCCATGTTGGCTAGGTCCAGCTGGGGAAGGTGAAAATAGCGTCGTGTGTTGTCGCTGTCGCTTCTGGTGGATTGCAGAGGACTGACGAGCGGGCTGCATGTGAAGGTCACGGCACCTCCGTTTGTTTTGTCCCAAGAGCAGCAGTAGTGACTGCATTACACATCTGTCAAGGCTTGGCCGCTCAGCATGAGCTTCGTCCATCTGACTTCTCCTTCACTCCTGCCTGCAGCAAGGGCTTTTGTCTCCCACACTGACAGGGCTTGTCTCTGATGTTCTCCTGATAATCCTACCAAGGGCAGCTGTGAAGGACACCACCTGTGGGGTGGTGGGCGAAGATCATAAAATGGAGAGGAAACAGCGACACAGTGCTGCTGCCACGGAGCTGGTTACCAGTCAGACCTGGTGTAAAACATTGTCCTGCCAAGTGCCACAATCTGCATCCAAAGCCCAGGGCTGGGGCTTTTCCCAGCCACACAATCTGAAGGACCAGGAATGCCTCTTGAGCGATGGGAAGATGAAGTGCTCTCTCTTGCACCTCAGAAAAAGAAACCTAAAATGTCTGTGTGTGCTCAGCAGAACTGCTGAAGGCATTTACTGAATCTGGTTTCTAGCATGAATTTTCTTAAATAATGCATTTGTTTGAGCTGCCAAACTGAAGTCTCATTTTGGATGTCCTTGGAGTCTGAAAGGATTCACATCCCACTTCTGGACTGTGGTTGGAACCATCTCTAGTCACTACAGATCTTCAATCTGTGAAGATTTTTTTTTTCCCGAAGTGTTATAGCTATGTGATAAAATAGCTGTAAAAGTTCAATGTAGAAAACAAAGCTCAGTTTTTAAATAGAAGCTTTGAAGAGGCTATAAAATATATAATGCTATTTTGTGAATCAATTTTTCATTTAATACAACTTTTTATATACTGACAGTCTTCCTTTGATCTATATTTATTATCTGTCACTTGCCTTAAAATGAGAAATGTAACTACTTTGATAAATGGATTTGAAAAGTTATCTAGTTTCATGGTAGCTTCTCTAAGTTACCATTACATGCTTTGCTGAAGTGCTATTTGGCAACTTTCTGAAGGGATATCTGCATGCTCTGTGGTATTAATATCTTTCTCTTTTTCATTGTATGGATATACATGAGAGGATGTGTAAGACACAGGCACTGTTTCACTTTCCTCTGTGCAATCCTTAAAATAGTCCAGCACTCTTTACATTGGCATGTGGAGGTCACTCATTCAAACCTCTTCTTCAGACCTTTAGAAACCACCCTAAGTCACTTTTTTCTTAATCTTGAGGTGATCCATGACATTTAGTTTTATCTTGGGCTCAATTTCTCAGACAGAAGATAAACTTACATGCTTGCTGCTTTGCTTATTATATGATATACCTCAGCGCTTCCGAGAATGGCTGATGACCAGAACCAAAGGCTCATGTACCAATGGGAGGCTTTCCTGCAGCTTGGGATGAAAGAGCCTGAGAAGATTCCACGTGCAGGGTATGACCCTTCACACTTCGCGATGCATCCAGAGTCTTGCACCTGGCAGTTTAAGAGAGCACTCCCTAAGCGAAGCAGGGTCCTCCTCTGAGAATGGGAGCCGAGTAACAACAAACACCGATATGGTTAGATAGCGTTCTCCTTTATTGTTCAAATCCAGCAGGATTATGTAGCATTTCCAACCAGTCACAAGTTGTCCACGCACTGTAACTAACTCTATGATTGGATACTTAGGGAAAATCAAGCCCATCTACTGTCTACTAATTGGATAACATACGGCAAACAAGTGTCCTCCCTCCGCCCAGCTTGTGGTTATCACATCCCGTTAAACCTCCCTTGTTTCTCATGGACACCTCACGGACAGTCTCAGCACTAAGTCATGTTAATCTCACAGCACTCAGGGCAAGCAGGCCCTGCTAAGTCTGGCTTGTTCACTGCGTTCAGATACAGACCAGGTCCATTCTGCTCTAAGAATTCTTCTACACCCAAGTGCTGTTACTTCTTCAGCCTCCCTGTCAGGAGATGGGGGGCTGAGAAAAGTAAATAAGGTACTTATCTGGGGAAACAGTCCAAAAAAGTAATGCTTTCAGGTACTTTCTATACTTCGTTTCAGCCAAAGACACTGTTGTCTTGCTCCCTGCTAAGAAAGAACTGGTTTTCACTATGGCAAATGGCATTCTCTGCTGTTGACCCACCATTTTTCTTATGCAGATACCTAACATCTTTATATATATATATTGCCACTTTTGTCAGGACAATTTATTCTTCACTGTGGTTTCTTGGATCTCCTTTCCTTCCTCCTCACCAGCATCCCTTGTACAATCACTGGCTAAAACACCTACCTCTATTAATCACAGTTAAGTGTGCAGATTTATAGTGCATCAGCTGTACTTTTATGGTACCTGCTTTATGTTTGAGTCATCCATCTCAAGACAACTGACTGAAGCAGGACAAAACAAAAATATAAGTACTATTCTAAGCACTCTGCAACTGAAATTATCCCTTTTCAAAAATGCTGAAGGAGATTGGCAAGGATATGGCAATGAAATATAAGTTCATTATTGATCATAATAGAGAGAGCTAGGAGGGGAAAACTACTGCCTTGTGTGGGTGTATTCATATATAACAGGCAGGAGGGGAAGCCAGGCTTCTTAAACTGAAAACAATAAGCTATTTGTTTCTGGATTGCTCGAGTGGGAAAAAAAGATTCAAATTGTCGATATAAGTTTTTTGAGTGAATGTATTGTAGTAATTTTTTTTTATTTATTTTATTTTTGGTAACTGATTCTCTGCAATTGCTTTGCAGTAGCAAGGTTATTTTCTATAGTCTTTTGTTTGCTTGCCTATGATATTTTTTTTGAAAACTCCTTACTCAACCATTTCTTTATGCAATGCCCAGTGTTTTTTTGTGAGGAGAAAGGACTGCGCTCTAGTGGGCTCTTAAGCTGCTGCAGCTTAAAGGGCAGCAATAACAGGGCCTTTGTCAGACCTCAGCTGTGCTTAGGTTAACTGACAAAAATATTTGCCTTCGGAATGTAAAGTTCAGACCAGCTACAAAACATGTTAATGTGCCAATTCAGCAGGGAAGAGAAGCGTGCCCTTCACCATACATTCTTTCTCCTGGTTTTTAAGCTCTTTCTTCAGCCTTGCTTAATTACAGGCAAGGAAGTTGAAATCTTCTGCTGAGTCAGGGTCTGTATGTGAAAGGTAGAGTTGTGATATGAATATGTTGGAAGCTAATTTAAAATCTGGAGGAAAAGGCGAGAAAATCCTTTTGTTACTGTTATGTTGCTGTCATACAAAGACTGTTTTGCTAAAAATGATAAGCGTGATGCAGCTCCCAAAGAGCAAATCCGATGACAAGGAGTCATGGGTTTTCATTGTATTTGCTTGGAAGAGCAGCAATTTCAGACCCAAGTGAATAATTCACAGCAAACAATTTATCCTATGAGTTTTTCTTAGATCATGAAATATCCATGAGCAAATTGTAGCTTCCTAGTATTCATTTCTCGATAAGTGCATTTTTAAAAATTTTATCTTTCAAGCTTGTGATTAACAGAAGTGCTTTAAATACAGACTGTGTTGTAATTGGTCATTTAAAGTTGACAATTTGTGTTTTCTGACTCTTCAAGATGCTCTTTTGCCTCCATTGTCTCATTCTAAATGTGATGGGGACACTCAGTGGGCCTAGAACTTTGGGATTTTCCCCAAAAAATTCTCCTCCATCACCTTCCTTTTTACACTAAATAGAATAAATGTGAATGTTGTTGTATGTATATGAAGAAAACATGAAAAATCCTGAAGGGAAACTATGGGAAATCTACCAGAGAGATGACTGGCACAATTGTTGAGAGAAGGCTGATTTGAGTTTCTGGGTATCCTATCCATCTACCTAGTAGGTTAGATTTCATTTTCCTGCCTTGACGATCTCTTTTCTGTCTGTCAGTCTCACCCTTTTCCCGCTGCTTTCCACACACACACACATCCTCCCCTCAATGTCAGTGATCTGTCTAGCTAAAATCCTCCTGTAACACAAAAACAAGAACAGACACAAACATTACTGAAGTGAGTTTCATTAAAAATACCAGTGAACATCAGTGGATCTTTTTCTTTCCCTCTTTTGCTTCGTTCTTGTGGTAACATAAAAGCGCTGTGTGCGTGTCATGGCTGAGCGAGGCGTGGAAAGATATTGAAGCTTATTGAAAGCTTCTTCTGTAAAAAGATATTCCAGCCAAAGGAAGAAATCACCAGCTGGAGA
This sequence comes from Callaeas wilsoni, assembly GCA_013398955.1. Classification (NCBI taxonomy): domain Eukaryota; kingdom Metazoa; phylum Chordata; class Aves; order Passeriformes; family Callaeidae; genus Callaeas; species Callaeas wilsoni. The sequence goes on from VWPU01014970.1 coordinate 18,407, forward strand.
AACAAGAAGAGGAGCAGAAGGAAGGGAAAGCGAGAAGATTATTTTGCCAGATGCTCCGTTGCAGCTGATTGATTATATGCAGTCATTCCAATGCAATGTATTAACTTTTCCAGCTGGGTATGTGCCTGCCTAATATGACAGTATTACTGCAAATGAGAAAGAGGTCCTGGGCTTGAGGGTTCAGATAAGGATTCAGAAATCCAGGGATCAGTCTCTAGTTCTGTTTGAGACACCTTTGCTATTTTAGACAAGTTTTTTATCATCTTATGTTTGTGTTCTCCGTGTGTAAAATGGGTGTCTATCCCTTTTTCTTACTGGCTATCATACCTGCATTTTCTGCAGTCCTCATGGGTAGAAACTATTTCTAGCACAAACCTCTCATTTTAACAGAGTTGTCGGTAAAGTTAATTAATTAGCAACACACCTTATATTCAAAGACTGTCTGTCAGCTGTGGCAGCTGAAAAGCACCCTTAGGTGCCTTCAATTCAGGAAGAGTGCGGCCTTCCCTACTGCTTTTGGCTTCTCATCATCACCTGTTTCTGCATGGGACCTGGTTCATCTCCCACCTTCAAATCTGACCTATCCTTTAGTCTCCAGTACATCCTGAGAGTTTCTCAGCAAGAAAAGATCCTGTCACCCATTGTCCATTTGGGACAATATCAGTAACTCATACAGTGATCAAGCTCTCTTCTAAAAGCCATCTAATATTTTCTTAGAATAAAATGTTTTCTAGAACAGTATATCACAAAGTCAGTAAACCCAAAATGTGTGTGCTCTTTTTCCCAAGTCTTAATGTTTTCTGGATCCAAGAAGGCTGATTATCTGTAGGCTCCCTCCACAGACTCTGCCTGTCAGCTTGGCATCAATTCTGCTAATTGACCTTCCATTCCTTCTTCTGAAGTGCTTTAAAACACGCTACAGTTCTTTTGATCTACAGCCTGCTGATTTAGTTAGGAGGCTGATTGCTATCTGCTGGAGCTGGGATGCTTGAAGCTAGCAGCTTGTCTGCCACATTCTCAGCAGAGTCTTCACTGAGTGTCTCCTGTCTCCTCTTGATAGGTTGTTTTCTGCATGCATTCCAAAAACCCCGAATCAGTTTTTAATCAGTAAGCTCCTGTAAGGCACAGTGATACTTCACTCTAAGTATGCAGTAACTAACATGTGGGCAGCATTCCCACAGTAACCTGCAGTATTGCTGCTATGACTGCATGTAAGGAATTCTTTTCAGTTCCTTCACTCTAGGTTATCAAGCAGTGGAACAGGCTATGCAGGGAAGTGTTTGAGTGACCAGCCTTGGAGGTCTTTTAAATTGATTTCTGAATAGTTTTGATGGGTATCTAGTTCCTGTATTGTGGTACGGTGAACAACAGTTCTTCATTCACTTTGTCCACTGCTTTAATTATTTGTAAATCTTTATCTCACCTTCCATCACCCTGTTTTCCAAGTTGAAGACTTCTGTCCTTTTTACCATCTTCTCATAAAGCAGCTTCTCCATCACTACGATCATCTTAGCTCTCCTCCTCTGTACCTTCTCTAACTCTACTACATCCTTCTTGAGTTGCAGGGATCAGAACCTATCACAGGACATGGGCAAACAAAGGTTCTGATGCCTTGTAGAGGCTGACCTGGAACAGAGGCTGGACAGAGTGAAAGGATAAAGGGCAGGGATTTATTGAAAGGCCTTCACAGGGCACACCTTGGGCAGTGCAGGAGTCTCGCAGAGACTGCACCCAGGATGGACACAGTCACACGTTCTTGGGACAGATATAAGTTTTGTCCATTTGCATATCAGAGGTTAATTGTCCAATTACAGCTTCAGGCAGTGGAGTCCCATTCTCTTAGTTTGCTCCCCCGAAGCTCACTTTTGTTTCTATTTCTCGGGGCCTGAGACAGTGAGGTATCCTTGATTCTCAGGCCTAGAGAGGAACTGTTGTGTCCGACCAAAATGGGAAAAGCAGTAGCTAACACTCTACATGGAGCTCAGAGTTACACACTAAAGAATTGCATGATTACAAACATATGAAAATATAAAAGCTAAAATCCTAAGGCATCAGATCTAAGAGTAACAAAATTATGTCCCTTGTCTTGTTCTCAGTACTTTTACAAATAATGTCAATTTTTTTTTATTATTGATTTGTTGACAGCTGTTCCGTAATGAATTGATGGTCTCAGCTGTTTCTGGGGTCTTTTCAATGAACTGTGTGTCAGTTCTGGTATCCTGAAACCGTGGTTCAGGTTAATCTTTCCCTAGATTCATTGCCTTGCATTTGTAGCAAAACATATCTGTACCCCTACAAAACATTTTTCTGTCACTCTAATTTGTGAAGTTCGAGTTCTGCGCTATTGGCCATTTGATCATTTGCAAATCTCTCAAATCAGGAGACAGCATTGCACCAGAAAGAATCATGTCTCCAGGTTGTGTACAAAGCCTGCATTTTCTTACTGCCTGCAGAAGTGCAAGAGCAGATGGGAAAGCACTCCTGCTACACCTTTTCAGGACCACGCTTTTGTGCAGGGCTTCAGAAACATGGCCTCAGCATTTTGACTTAACACAATTGCTAGAAAATTCAGCACAAAAGCAGCTACACTTATCTTCACTTCTTTCCATGGAGCCAAAGAAAATAAAATCATGTCTGTGTAATGTCACACTAATTCTTCCAGCATATCCTGAAAATTAAGCACAGCACCTTTGAGTTAAAAGTCATGTTCCAGACTTTGCTCTCAGCTCTGTTATTCTCTGGAGCTTAATTTTTGCCTTCGATATTATTATGTATAAAAGTTCAACTTTTACAACTGCTTTAATTTTTAAAGCAAGCAAAGTACAGGTTTGTGAGTGTCGGGATGAACAGGATCCCAGCTGCCATTTTAGCTTCCATCAAGGTTTCCATGAATACAAATATTCCAGTTCTTACAACAGGTGGATAAAATTCATCATGCTGTCCTGTAATTTTAGCAAAACACATCAAGTAATGCAGAGAGAGCATATTTGGGTGTAACATGCTAACCCTCACAGATGGCTTTGCAATGGTTAGCTTAACTCACCTCTGCTTTGTGGGGATAAGGAGAGTAAGCAAGGTAAGCAAGACTCTGATCACGGGGAAAATCTTTGCTGTGTCCTAAAATGCAACAGCGTATTGTAGAAACTCTTTTAAAAGGTCCAGATGTCTTAGCTAGCAGCTGAAATTATGCCCCTTTATGCCTTAACGCATATGAAGTTACTGTCTAATGTATTTTCCCTATGGCTTTAGGGGATAAATTTCTTAATTTTTTAACAATCAGCAGAAACCACAGCTTCTACACCACAAAGGAATTAAATATGTGCACTGACTTAATGAATGCATTTCCAGTGACATTTGTCTTTGATGAGCCTGCAGCAGATTCATAGTCCAAAGATGTCTTTTGTTCAGAATGACATGCTTTCTAATTTATTACAACATGCTACCATCCTGTGCTTTAAAATTAGCAGGTGGAGCTTTTCAGAGCCTCAGATGTCATTTAAATGCCTAATTTCTACAGAAAGTAAATGGGAATGAGATATACAGCTGTCATTCATGGCCTTGAATATTTTTTTCTGCTCTTATTGGTCCTCGTAAATTGTTTGGCTAAATCTGCTGTATATTTAAAAAGCGCTCTCAGGAACCTCGTGGAACTTCCCACTGAAAAGGGTACCTCATTACTGGCCTAACAAGGAATGCTTGGCAGGATTTTATGTTTCCACAAGCTGCACTAAACCAACAATCATGGCTTTAAAGATGGGTCCTGAGTGCTCTGGACGATGCTTTCCAGGCTGCAGTAAGGAGTTGGGCTGCACATTTACTGTCAGCAAAGACAATGAAGCAGGTCTTAAGAGTGCCTTTGGGTGTTCTGAGAAGACAGCAATAAGCACACCCCTTGGAGCCATTCCCCGCACCATTTGTTATTGCTTTGTCAAAAACATTTGTCAATGAAGACTGATTTTCAAAAGAACCACATTTGGGAGTCTGGGAGTAAAGAGGTATAATATGAAACATCTTTAAAAGTAAATCAATTTTGTGGCCTAATCAGCTGAACAGCATCCCTTTAGCTTCAGCATCAGATGTGCTGCCGTATATTAATCTGTAGAATTTTTGTTTTATTTTTCTTCTTTCTCAGGGACAATATGTTCTTGAGTAGTATTTGTTTTGCAGGAAAGCCAGAAATGTATAAATAACTGTGGACACGGTGATAGTTTCTAATAAGAATGTAGCAAAAAAGGGCAACTAGAAACTCATTTTAACTCTTTATCCTTCAGGGAAAAACTTTAAATATAGTAGTTAATGATGGATGTGTCTGCTTTGTTAAATAGACATTTCCATTGTGCTTAGAAGCAAACATTAGAAAAATGTAAAAGTTAATGAGTTAAACATTCAGCCTTATCAGCTTTGGTTTACCTGCATGTTATCTTAAAATACATAACAAATATCCCCAAGATTGATTTAACAATGGTTTGGGGTACTAATTTTGGGCCATTTCATTTTGGGGCAGATATTACTTAGAATTTAAAGGCCTAGACTAGTGAACTGTTACAGGTGCTCAACCTATCCTATCCTATCCTATCCTATCCTATCCTATCCTATCCTATCCTATCCTATCCTATCCTATCCTATCCTATCCTATCCTATTTCCTGTTTTGGTGCCTAAATGCCTGTCTGGATCTGGTCTCCAGTCTCTTGATCAAGGCTTTATTGAATGAATGAAGGTCCTTCCATTTTCCTATGAAATTAATCTTTCTTAAACAATACATTTGGACTAAACAAACATACGGTTTACTTTAAATGCAAGCCTGAATCGCATTGCATATGTGGTTAATTGAAAAGATGAGTTTAACTGGAGCCTAAAACTAAAAATGTTTCTCTTGGATTAAGGCTGTAAGAAATTCTACTGATGACGTTTGTCAGCATTCCTCACTTAGAAGTACAAAAGGGATGGAAGAGATTTTGAGACACCGACCTATTCACCCTATTCAGAGCTAGTCTGCTTTACAGATTTGCTTTTTTTTTCCCCAGAACCCACAGTGCAGTCAGAACTACGTTGTGCTGGAGGAAATGGCTCTTAAAATTTATTAGTCTTGTCACTTCAACTACATAATCTTATTTTATGTTCATTTGAATCCACCTCATCAAAAATAGAACAAGATAGCTGCTTCAAATTAAGAAAAAAATTAATACTTTAATACTCACTGATCTACTATAAGATTATAAAAGTTGTCATTTATAACAATAACCACTTCTCTGATTTATAGGGTATTTTCTTTATGCTGCACTAAGATTAATATAAAATCTAAAATTTGGAATTTACCTTCTTATGGGAAATACTAGAATTCATTACAAGTAATCAGGACAAATTCTGCATTGCATTCCATAGGCAGCCTGCAGAAATTTGGCCCACTTTATTGATTTTATTAGTCTTTTTCTACTTTCCTACCTCCGGCCCCTGAAAGGACTAAAAACACTTCACAGAGGTAGAACAGAATTGCTGAGCTTGAATAAGATCACTCACAGCACTGTTGAGAAATTTACCTGGAGGAAAGTGAAGCCTGTGTGTGTTACTTACACTGAAGCCCTGAAAAATGAACAGGACTTCAGTGGTGCATGGGATTCTACCTGTTCTGTTAGGCAAAGCAGCAAAAACTGTCTAAATTTAGATGTCTTCATGAAAGCTCCCTGGGCAGTTTAGTGATTTTTATCCTTTTGCTTGCTTGGTTTTTGTTTCAGATATTTGAAAACAGTATTTCATCTGAGCATTTCTGTGTGGGAAGAAAAAATGACCAGCCAGCTAAGCAGCAAAGAAGATAGTCCAGGTCAGTAAGCAGGAAAAAATCCTGCTTTTTCCAGTTTTCCTTTCACAATTTTAAATGGCTGAGGTGTATTCTGATAGATGCATGAAACTTCAAGCCCAGATCTGCCCTTACCTGCTCATGCATCCTGGTCCAATATCCATCAGGGCCTTTTCATCAATTTCATTTAAGACTGATAATTGTATATTCTCCAGAGCAAAGATGGTTTTATCTCTGTGAATGTCTGAGCAGTGCAGCTTGCACCTAAACCACTTCAATAATGAATGCTGATCCTTATAGTCACCTGTTTGTGTTTTCTTCACAAGGCTAAAGAAAAAGGCTGTCTGCAGAAGGCTTTTTGGCTGCAATAAAACACTACATCATGTCATGCAGATATCTTTGCTATATATAAAGGTGAACAGTTGTCACTTAAGCTGCTCTTACAAAGAAGATTTATTACTTACTTACTTGCAGAGTGATATGACAATTATTGAAATATTAACAGTGGAATTCCCAGTTTGCAATTAGCAGTACTTGTGTTAGAGCAGATGACAGTAGCAAAGATTAAGTTGGTATTTTTTTTGCACGGCAGTTTTTCCTGGAGAAAAATTATAGATCATAGCTGGCAGTTAATAGGTTTGAAGAGCAATTATTCCAGCTGCATAAATAATAATAAAATCAAATGTTATCATCTAGTGGTGTATAACTGAATGTGTGTAAATATATAAGCTGCATTGACTTGCATACATATATATGTAAGTATATACACTTAAAAATATGGTTATATTTTGTTAAACAATATATGATTATATATATTCTAAATATTCAAAATTACTTTAAATATTAAGGCTATGAAAACTTCTAAGATTCAAAAGCCAAAGAAAGCCTGGTTTAGTTTTTTTCTCTTTTCTTTGTGCACTTGCATTATTACATCATGCCTTCTATGTAGTCACTATTTTTATGCTGATTTTGGTGGAAACAAAGCTTAGGGAATCACTCCACCAGGGTGTGATATCACCTCCTAAAAGCTTTCCAGATACAGAAGTTCAACAGCAATGCTGTTCTGCTAGATTTGCTGAAGAGTGGGCTGTAGAGGATAAGAAACATTTACTTATAAACCCTTGTAACATTGTCCTGGATAAATTTCTATTCTCTTGGCTGTGACTGCTTATATGTATGCAGGTGGTGGGAGATACTGTCGGGGAAATAGATTACTTTAGCCTAATACTTGAGATGCTTACGTAGACAAAGAGGTGGAGGTTTTTGTTCCTACTTTGCTGGAGGACAGTTGGAGGGGGAAGAGAAGGGAAAACAAGTTACCTCAGCTTCATAATCCAGTTATATATGGAGATAAAAGAAAATGTTGCTATAATTCAGTTAAAAAGTCCATCAACAAAGAGACATAAATCCAGAGGAAACAAGACTATGAATTTTTGTCCTTGCAGTAAGATTTGCTTCCATGGGAAATCCTAAAGAAGAAAAAAAATTGCTTATTCAATGACTGGACCTAATACTAATTCAGTTTTCACTTTTTCTAGTTTGTTGCCAGGTGGGATACTTTGAGTTCTTCCCTCCCTTCCTCCAACGTAAACAGAATTATTCATTTCCTTGGGGCATTTTTATGACGCAGCCATTCTGTTAACTTAGGACTTTAAATTCCTTCATGGATATAGATGTGCAACATCTCAGTGAGTAGAGGAGTGTTTATCATGCACATCTGACACAACTGGAGTGGAGGCAGAGGGATTAAGCCCCTCAGTATTTACATTTGTAGCCTTGTGCTTACTTTCTGCCGATACATTTCTTATTGTCTCTTTCTACATGTTTCCAAATTTTTTTATTGTAACATCGCATTAATAGAAATGTCTGATTCTCTGAGGAAATGATATAATGATATGTGGTTTAGTAGGTGAAACAGTGTTTACCAGTACTACAGCATTCATCACTTTTTCTTTTCCCACAGGAAAAGGAGATGTCACAAGTGATTTTGTAGCACAATTGATTTCCTCTTTGTTTAATGCTGACAGCCTTCCCCTTGCAAACTTAGAGATCGTGCCTCTTTCCTGTCCTCCATTCTAATATATTCCTCCAAACCTGACCCCTGTGAGTTACACACAGAGATCAAATTATGAATATATTTGGAAAAATGTTGGAGCAGCTGACCTGAGATGTGTATATTGTTGTACAGCCTCAGTTTGACAGCGCTTTTGTTGGTTTTGTCTCAGTGCAGCAAATGAGATAAACTCTGCTGTTTACTTTAATTAGCTACACTTAATTAAAAGACGATCTTATCTCTATGAAGAGTTTTACCAAAGCATGTATTTAATACATCTACCATCATCTTTCAGTCCCAAATTCTAGAAAAGCCTTTAAACACATGCTTAACTTTGAGCTTTGCTTTATTTACAAGTCACAACTCTGGATGTGTCTCGTCCTTTCCTAATGCTAGTTTTTCTCACAATACCATCCCTTGCCACAAATTTGGACCTTGCTGAGAACAGGGGCTGAAATAACCCACGTTTTTCCGTAATTAAGGAAAATACTCAGATGAATTATTTTCTTGGTGGGCTAGGAGAAGCATCATTGCTCTCCCTATTTGCCTTGTATATACATATTTTCACACTGACAGCTCTTGTGAAGAGGAGCAGTGAGTCACTCCTATATTAGTCAGTGGAGACAGATTCTTGGACATGTTGCAGAAAAGACAAGTGTGATCAGAGGACAGCAACAGAGCAGTTAGCATGGGGTACCTGGGGATGGAAAATGGAATGGAAATAAAAAATAAAGAAAAAGAGGAGCAGGGGAGTGAGAGTGTTGTAAGAATTGAAGTAAAAAACTCAAGGGCTCTTTTATATACTATTTTTTCACCTCATCAAAGTATAGAAAACTTCAGATATTTTGAACTTTACTTTTGTTTTAAACTCCTTGGTGGTCATAATTATCCTTTACAGATGAAGACAGACTAAACTGTTGATTGGCATGATTTTTTTTGTGTTTATCTTCTGTAGCTAGTGGGTATACTGGAAGAGATTTTCTTTTTTGTTTGTTGTTGAAACAGGTTTAAAAGCTGTCAGCTTTGCTGACATTTCAGTTGGAACTTTTTCCCCCAAATTATATATTATTGTAATGTTTCAATTTTTGTTTTGTTGCTGTTGGAATATTTGGGGCTTTTCAATAAAAAAAAGTTTGGAAATTAATGCGTAGATGTTCTACATAAAAGACTCGACACCGGGATAAATTCAACAAAAGCTTCTCCTTTATGGAAACAAAATATTTTTATCCATGGCCATTATCTTACTTCTCTGCTGCTCACCAGCTTGTGTTTATTTCACAGCACAGCTGTTTCATTTGTAGGTCTCCCTGCTGGTTAAAAAATAAAATACAGTGCCACTCAATTAACCCTTTTCTCTCCGCTACCTGCCCTGCTATTCACTCTGTTTTTAGTCACTTAACCTCTCCGATGTCAGTTCCCAGAGACCACGCCCTCGTGCGCAGTGCAGGTCTCTCATGAGTTACGCCTACGCTGATGCTGAGGTTCTGATTGTAATGGAACTCATCTGCAGTTTTGCTGAGGAGTAAATACAGCCCTGGCTTTCACTAAGTGTTCATTTATAGGAATACAAGGAACGACCTTGGCTCTAAGTGTTCGTTTAGCTGAGGAGGAAAACCGCTAACCTGTGTGTTTTACAGACTCGGTGGGCGATGGCAGAGACCACATCTCTACAGAGAGGACACTTGCAGTCCTTCTGTAAACAAAATCGGTGAAAGTCAGACACATGGGTAACAAAAGCATGGCTCCATTCCAATTACTTTGAAATTATGTTCTATAACTGAGAGTGGAAGGCAAACTACTGTAGTTGAAGAACTTACTTTCCAACTTTTGAGTAGCAAATGTACCCAGTATGGACAAAGCTAATAAGATCCCTTTTAACTTTTGGAACAAGTTTTCCTGTTCTCTCTTTCAACAATTGCAGATGATATTTTTTGATTATTTCTGTTCAAGACTTCTCAACAAAATTAATCATTCCCAATCCTAAATGAAATCAGTGAGAGCATGTTATTGTTTCTGGATCGAGTGATCCATGACACTGTACGCTAGGGCAACATTTTACCTGTGGGATCAAATTCTGTGCTTATTTTGACTGATTTTGCCACAAATTTAGAAAGCTCTATGGTAGATTTTCTTCGCTTTATTTCTAGCTGTTTGCCATCTGTTATGTAGCACTCCAGCATATACTGATGGTTAAAATAACGCAGAATACCCTTCTTTCAGCACTTCTTACTATTTCTGATATCTCAACCATGTAGAGATACATAAAATATTTATAGGAAACATCTTTTAATTTTTATTTATTTAATGGAATACTTAGAAAATATAATTATTTTTTCAATTAACTAATGAGCTTTTTACTGTGAGGATATAAATAAGAGTACACACACAGAGTGTGTATTAGACTCCATATGCCAGGTTTGTCTTAAAGAAGAGCTGACCAAGAACAAGATTCAAAGTGCCAGCAAACTGCTTGGAGAGTTTCCTAGAATAACAGATACCACTGAGGCCAGTTGCTTTCTTTAAGCCTACATATCAAATATTTACAAAGCTGTCCTGGGATTCAGAGAAGTGTCCAAACTCCTCAGAAAATGAAGCACAACTAGAAACAGATTTTTCCTTGGTATCTCAGCAGAACAAGCATTAACCTGTCAGTAACCTGGAGATGAGAAGGTTTACAGGAGTATCTTTGAAGTGCCTATAAATATCTGATGGGAGGGGATGAAGAGGAGGCAGCCAGACTCTTCTCCGTAATGCCCATTGAAAGAACAGGCAATAAGCAGAAATTAAAATTCAGAAAATTCAATCGGAATGCGAGAAACTGTGTTTTTACCATGAGGATGGTCAAACACTGGAACCAGCTTCCTAGAGACGATTCAGAATCTCATCAGTGGAGCTATTAAAAATCTGACTGGACATGAGCCCAGGCTGCATGCTGTAGGTGACCCTGGAACAGCAGGATTTGACTGGATGATCTCAGGAGATCTCATCCTATCTCAACTGTTCTGTGCGCAGTAGCCACTCTTTGAGTAGACACTCAAAGTTATAGCATGTGTTGCAATGCAGGAAAACTTCTGGTGTCCATGGAAGCCCTAAATCTTCAGATTTTGGAAAATAAACCAAGACAAGTGTCTGGAAGAGAGTCAAAATAGTTTAGCATTTCTGAAGTGGTCTTAGTTTGTGATGTAACAATATTTCATTTAATCAGGGACAGTGGAAAATTGACTGAAGCCAGGGCCTTCGAGTTTCTGCTAAATTCTGTAACCATCCAGCCAGCAGTTTCAGTGATTTTTGGTTTTTATCCTAAATTAAAGCCAAGTCAATTCAAATTCGTGATGCCTGCCTTTGTGACCATTAGAACATTAACATGAGTAATGCCTCAATGCTTTCAAAGGGTTGCTTTGTGCTGCTTTCTTGTCGCTCCACTTGAGGATCTCTTAACAGGGTACAGGGTCACTGGCTTGCTTTCAAATGCCAGCAGATCTCAAGTATTCCGTCTGGAACATTTTCAAAAGTGATAAGGACCAATCTAAGGTCACCTCATCTTTGATGGCCAGGAACTTGTGGACTAGTCACACGTCTCTAGGAGCAGCAGAGAAGTCCCTCACATTCCAAGGAAGGCAGAAGGAGACTGTTTGCACATGTAGAGAGTTAAACCAGTACATGGGCCCTGAACACAACTATGATTTGGGGCACTGGAGCACTTCAAAAACAACTGAAGTGCAAGGGCAAAGCAATAAGCATGTAGGGTATAAAAAGCTGTTCAGACACTTCAGATGTTTGCTGGTAAAAAGCATAAAAGTGCAGGTAATTCCTGAGTTAGGTGGCTGTTGAAGGGGCTTTTAAAAATTATTGTGTTGGAAAGGAGTACTAACAGAAGCAATTGTGCCAAATTCAGATACTTTCATCCTCTTGCACATGAAACTAAATTACTTGCTCAGAGCCCATGGATATATCAGGGGAAAAAATAATATTAGATCTCCTGAATTCCAACTGGGTCACCTCATCATTGTGATTGTTGTAAAAGGAAGCAGGAAGTGAAGTCTTGTGCTTACAGCCTGAATGATCAAAATTTGTAGAAGATTAAAGTAGCCAAGGTATCCATACTCTTGGAGTTTTCCTTAAAAAGTAAATATTTCTCGAATTCATTTGTGGTCTCCCTTTTGACACCGTTGGGAGCCGCACTTTCAGCATTTTCTGAGGAAATGACAAATGGTAGGATAATGTCACTGAAAATGAAGACAACTTTTGTGATTTTATGAAGGACTTTCTTTTAAAAAGTATTGGAAAGGAACATTTCAGAGAAGTGTTACAATCCCACTTTCCAGGGAGTTTTGAAACTTGAAGACTTTATTGCAGTTCAAATCCGGTAAGAAGTCAGTTTACGTGAGCTGCTGTGCTTGGCACATTGTCTGGAAAATCCAGAAGGCTGCTGGGAACATGGTGTTTGCCACACATTTCATCTTTACCCTTGGCAGCGAGCTCCAGTGACAAAGTAATTCTGAAATTCCGGAAACCACACAGAAGATACATACACATCTCCTAGTTTGCGTTAAGAACTCGAGTGCTACAGAAATAGAATAAAAAGTCACAATAAAGAAGAGAAGAAAGGGCCTCCTTTTCAGCTCATCGTTTAAGCCATGTAGAGCTCATTTCAGTCAGCAGGACTTCAGTCCTTAGTCAGCTAGGAGAGCTTGGATGCTTGTAGTTGAAAGGAGGATGTCGCATGTAAAAGCAGTCTCAATAAAATCATTCCTGAATTTCAGTAGAACTGAGAATAAACTGTTTAAAAATTGCTCCAAAGTCTCCTGTGATTCAGGGGCTGGTTGGAAAAAGGAGCTTAGGTGTTGCAAGTTATTTTTGTTCCTTTTCTGTAACTAATGCTGGTTGCTTACCTGGTCTTTTTGAACACTGCAGATTTTCAGCAAGATGAGTGGCATTCATATGAAAGACTTGTAAGCAGTATTGCTGATTTTTTTCCCAACATCTGAAGAATTCGTTCTGCTATCCAGTCTTCCACCCTGCAGGCAATACACAAAAGTCTTTTGAACAGAGTTTGGAGTATGATCTGGTCAGGTTTATTCTTTCTTATTGTCTGTGTCTACAGAGACATAGTTTTTGATATTGACCGGTTAATGAGGAGTTTCTGGGCTAGGAATAAGGTGGAGACTCTTGTTTGTTCCAGAACAATAACCACCACACCCACAATCACTGATAAAGAAAATCTAATAGAATTGATGCAACCGAGGGGGAAAAAAAAGAAGATATTTACTTTTATACATTTGTATTATTACAGTTTAAGCACAACGTGCTGCACTGTGAAATATTTCTCTGTAATGCAATTAAACAACTACTTCCTCTTTGGTTTTCATAATTTCATACTTGCATGGAGCCCTCATTGCTGTTTTCGAAGAAGAATAACTGCATCCTGAAGGCTTTCTAATCATCCAAATCCACTGTACCTGGTGATTTCAGTTAAAATCATTAGATGATTCAGATGAGACTGGAAGATAGAGAAAGAACAAGCCACCCTTGGTACAGCATTTTACTCTCAAGAAGTAGGATACTGAGGTTAAGCTGTGAGACATTTGAGAGTGGGGTTTAGGTGAGGTTACCGGTGAAAAAAGACAAATATTTTGTAGTTCAATTCTTAGTTTTGTACCAGGATGTGATGCATAAAAGAATGCTACAGGTTATTTGTTTTTAGTCAAACTGTTACAACAATGTCAGGTTGAATCTGGAAGTTGAAAGCAATTTTGAAAAATAGACTGGAGCTTACAAGGAAAAATAGTGCTAACAAGCCTAGCAATAAAATAATGGGGACACAAGAAGAATAAGCCTGCCTGTTTTACAGGGAAATAAATCAACCTATGAGAAGGGGAAAAAAAAATTCCAGGACACTTTTGATAAATATTTCTGTATCAAGAAATATTTAAGAGGTAGAAAAACATGAACTAAGATGGCTGGGTGTGGCCCTGACTCTTGTGGTATTTGTGACATTTCTGGTCATCATCAGCCTCAGAGATGGATGTAATTCAGTGGACTTAAAAAAAATAAACCAATAAAATATTCTCTACCACAGCTGCAAGAGGTTAAATGTATTAGGTAGCTGCCTCAGATGGGCAGAGATAGAGACAGTGAGAGATAGAGGAAGGACGGGCTGGGTGTCCTGTAATTAATGTCAGGGAGGACTTCTCTTGTTACTGAGTCACTCGAGACAGAGTCCAGGCTGGATACATGACTCAGTCTCAGAAGAACCAAGATGAGGCTGCTTGTTACAGACATTGCTGTGGTCCAGAGGTCCCTGGAACTTTGTTTGAAGCAATGTTAATGATGCTGGAGGGTTTGTGTTATTTCTAGACCAGCAGCATTATAACAACATCTGCAGCACAAAAAGAAATAAGGAACTGGGGAATTGCACTGAGCAAACGCAATGTGTTTGAAAGGACTTGGGGAGCCAAACACCGAAAGGAGCTTTGTAAGCGTGTCAAAGTGTCTCATTATGTCCCTCACCATCCTCACTGAACTGCCTCTGGCCTCAGGAAGACAAGAGGAATGTTTGGCTGCTGGCATGCCTTCCCTTTTGATCATCATGCTAAGTGATATTTCCTCATACATCGGTATGCATCCATGTCTGTCAAGAGAGATCTGTCTCCTATCTTGCCTTGAATTCATTCCCCTGGAGCCAGGAGCAGATTCACACTGGCTGAATAACTAGCTCTGCATGGTGATCTGGATCCACCACTGCTGCTCCTCGTTCATGTGGTGTACAAGGGCGGTAGTCCTTCAGTGGGCAAGGCTGAGGCTGAGCACAGCCAAATGGAAAGAGAAGGAAGCCTTCCTGTTCTGAAACACATCTGACATGGCCAAGTCGTCATGCAAAACCCCTCTGCTTCTTATCAGCCCACTCACGACGGACTTCTGTTATTTTCAGTGTCCCTTCACTAGGCTTAAAAGTAAAAGAAATGTAACCTACATTAGCTTGCCTTCTTTCCATGCTTTGTAGATCAGGTCAGACAATGCACTCTGTGAAAGCATTTGGTTTCAAGGCTGTTTTAGAGAGTAATGCAATTGCTAAAACAAGAATTAGCAGTGATAAATTTTCAGTCTTCCTGAAGAGTTTTTTCTTGGGATCTCGTAATTGCTATACAGCTTCCTGAAATAAAGCTATATTTAGCTCCAGTTTCTTTTAAACTTATTTCTTTGGGGGGTGAGGATCTTTTATAATTTAAAACTGGAAATACTTAAGCATGCACTTGCCTTATTAGAGTTGTTTGATATAATTTGGGTTTTAGGCATGCATTCAATGCAGCAAAGACATGCCTGGAAGACACTGTCCTAAGTTTCAGAGGAATTCATCTTATCCAGTTGAGTTACCTGGCTGGCTTGCCCAAACTTCTTAAAATTGATTTGTTCTGTGAAAGAGAATACCATTCCAAGCCAGTTGTAGAACAGAGCTTTAAAGAGCAGCATTTGTACTTATACAGCCAAATAATACATCTCCACCTAATCAGTGCAAACACTTTAGTTTCAGGGCTGCCTGAAACACAGTCAAGGTGCGATGTGGTAAATTGCAATTTTTTGGCTTTTCACCACCAGAAAGAACTCTTTTTTGGACAGGAGTTATTGTACAGGTAAATATTAATTTGGATGACAAAAGGAAAAATTACTTAGGCATTTGCTGTAATGTGTTAACTCCTTTGTAAGTACATTGTGATTATGTTATATTGCAGTAAGCCTGCTTGAAGAATTACTGCATTACCTGAAAATTCCCTGAAAAAAATTCATCCATTAAACTTTATCCTCTCTGGGGCTTCCTATTAACTATGTTCACTGTGTGGAAGAATATGTAAAATCCAAAATATTTTCAGTACTGGTATTTTAATCAAGTGAGAGATATCCCTCAAGGATGCTTAACTGGGGACTTTAAAATCTGCATTTAAATTGATATTCTAAAATATACAACCCAAGAGATTGTGAGTACCTGTTTCAGTCATATGGTACATGAAGATCATGATGCTCTAACTTATTTGTCATAACTTATTATCAGGAAGCCAAATTGAAGATTTAGATAAAAAGAGAAAAATGAGGTTTGAGAAAATATTTTGGACTTATCTTTCCCAGCATAAATATCTGCACAAAGTGCAGCAAAATGGTAAAGTACTGGTTGTACAGAAATTTAACTGTCTGATATTCACCACAAATTGGTGTGGTCCTCCACTGGTATAAACTGGCATCACTGGGTATTGAGCCAAATAGCACAAGAAAAGGCTCTGTCTCATTGGAAATATTTCCCTTAGCATTTTCCTGTGTTATCAAAGTGACTTATTTTGTGGCAGTAAGTGTTATCCCTTGCGATGAGAAAGCAGCTATGTACTTGGATCTGCAAAGCAAATTCCACTCCCCAAGTGCTGCCCAGCGCCACTCCTGGCCTTAGTGAGAGTACACATTTAAATGGAAAGGAAAACCAATTCTACTCATCTTCCAGGGCTTTCATTAATTAGGAGAAAACAAGTAAAAACCCAACAAAACAAAAAACCAAACCAAACTCGAAAAACACCATAGCCCCATAGCGTTAATCTGCAGAGGGGTCTGATATCTTCTCCAGCTGATGGCTTGATCTGTCTTCTGTAAAACCCTGGAATGACTCCACAGCAACAACCGGGCTTCAGTAGTTTGATTATTTGCTGTCTATTGGTGCTTCCGCTCCACAATACAAAAAGTGTTTGCATACCTAAGGACTGGAATGTCAGAGAACCTTCCATCATCAAATGTATGCACCTAGGAAAAAGAGGTAGTATGGCCCAGAAGAAGCAAGCTGTATTATGTCCAGTTAATAAAATGTATATATTAGAGTTCTTTGAGCAAACAAGCGAATAATTCGCAATCCTTTTAAGCTCATTCACCTGTTCTGCTTCAAAATTTTAGGACAATGAATTTGTAGCTGGCTCTAGGATCCCTAGAAGCTTTTACAAATTTAACTGAGCACTAGAATTTAATTAAAAAAACAAAAACCAAAAAACCAAACTGAAGTAAAAAAGATATTTGCTTCCCTTGGAAAGATCTGATTGCTTGAGCTCGATGTTCATTTATCACATCAACCAATGTACCTGTGAGTGGGTGGTCACAAGAGCAGCAAAGTGTTTTCTTCTCCTCCTGTACTGCAGCCTCTTCCTCTACAGCTAACACTGAATTGCCTTGGCATGTCCTAGGAGAGACTGGTGATGGAAGTCTTACATTTTTATTCCTGACAGGTACAAGTGGCAGGTACACTATAAATCACTGTAATCTGTGCTGGTTTTAATTTCAGACCGCTTTGGCAATCTGCTATTACTAATCCTAGCAATTAGAATGTACTTTCAACGTTTTCTGGGAAGATTTACAGGTAAGCCAAGGTACAAGGTTTACCTTGTATAAAAGTCGTACTGTGTGTTTATATTACACAGATGTCATCATGTACCTGCCAGTCATACAAACTATAAAAATAAGAAAATTAGGTGTTAGATGTTCTAGCAATAATTTAAACAAACCCAAACAAAAGACAGCAGTGATAAACTCCTCCCTATTGATTTGAAGTAGTTTAATTATAACTAAGTCAATGACATAAAAGTTCAGCAATCAGTCTGAGAAAATGTCATTGTTTTTTTCATAAGGATTGTTAGGAAAGAAATTCAAAGGACCTCAGTAACATGTGTTTGCCTACTTTATCTTAGTGTCACACAGTATTTTATATCATATGCTACTTTATTCCTCACCAAAACCCTAACCAAAGTTTTATTCCACACATTGCAGGCGAATCCTCCTAGAGTAATGCCCCTTTAACTCAATTATATTTCATTATTTAGCAACAGGTTATAAAAGTCTATGGTTTGGCTGCCTCAGTTAATGCCTTTCAGCTTTGAAGAAACAACACCTGATCATGTCCTACTGGTGTCAGAAAACTGTATCAGACTTGCAGCCATAGTCCTTTTTCTATAAAGAATCACTCTATTGTACATTAAGATATGAGGTTAACCCCCCCCATGTGTAAACTAAAAAGCTATCATTTCCTCTTTTATTAGGTATAAAAAAAACTAAAAAAAAAAAAAAAAAGAAGGAAAATTAGTAAGATACCCAATGGAGTAAAAAGTACATTTGCAGCACCCAACTTCATTTTCTGGACTCTCGCTGTAGCTAGGGGTAGGATCCTCACCTAGAGGTGCTGAATTATCCCCTAGAAACTACTCGCCCTTTGCACCCATAAGAGATCAACTAGTGCTCTGAAGGCACCTAGTGCCCTAATTTAAGCAGGTTAATTTAGGTGCCCAAAGCTGTGACCCTCCCTCTAAATATGCTATGTCTCTCACACAAGTAGTTTGTTGTTAATTTATGAGACGGTGGTGACTGAAATCATGAAAAAAACCACACACCAAAAAAAAAGAAAAAAAAAAATCTAGAAGTTGAGCAGCTAGGAAAGAAATTTGATATAAATGGTGATTTGGAAGAAGAAAGACTGTCCAGAGCCCAAGCAGAGGAAAAACATCTAGGAAAGTCTTTGGTACCTAGGCTTGCTGTAGAATGTTTTATTGCTCTCAACGCACTGTTTCAGGGCAAAGTAATCAGTACCCAAGTTCTGTTCAAGTGCTGCAGCTCTCTTGGCGTGCAGTACTGAGCCAGGAGAGCTCTGCACTGGCGGGGTGCTCAGTGTGGGCTGCAGAATCCATCTTCCCATTCCAGCAGATTTTGCAGTCCCACCTGAGCTCTCTGCTGCTGCACTTCTGTTCTTTTTGGGATGTGTGTTAAACCCGGCTGTGCTTGTAAGAATTGTTTTGCCTTTGTCTCCAGCACTGATAGATGTGTGATTAATGACTGCCCTTACTACTGCCTGGAAAATCTTGAAAATAGCTCTGAAATACTTTCTCTTAGTTTAACTTATGCATCACTTTGGTTAACCAAAATATTTTAATTCTAAACCTTTTTTTTCCACTAATTATTTGCCTAAGGGAAGTTGTTTGAATTTTTTGTTTGTTTGGGATTTTTTTTTTAAATTTTAAAATAAAGGCTT
Source organism: Callaeas wilsoni (assembly GCA_013398955.1). NCBI lineage: Eukaryota > Metazoa > Chordata > Aves > Passeriformes > Callaeidae > Callaeas > Callaeas wilsoni. The sequence goes on from VWPU01014970.1 coordinate 37,296, forward strand.
CATCAACATGAGAACTTTCTTTAGGAAATGAATTATGTTCATAAAAAGTAATTTTTTCCCTCTTTTTTTAATCAAAATTATCTGCTGTACACCATGGAGGTTGTCATATGATTTTGTTTCCCCTCATTCTTTTTTCTAGGTAAATGTGCTGGATCAAACTATTATACAACTCTAGTATATATAATGTCTGTTTTCAAGAGGTTGGACTGGAAGACCAAGCCAGATTGGATGTGAGACTGAATGAGTCACAGTGCAGTGGTCTGAAAAGAATGTTAACATCAGTTTTACTAGCAATACGTGAACTTTAGTGTCCCATCATGATTAAAAAAAAATCCTCAGATCGCAGAAAGATTATACCAAACTGCAGTGGCAGTGACTTTTCTGGGCTGTGTTATGAAAATAGCAGAAATTCTTCCCCTATTCTCCCCAAAAGTAAAACAAAAAGAGGAAAAAATTATTCTTTCCAATATGTACAGGAAACATAACAAATCCAGGGCATGAGCATAGTTTTGAAATACTGTATGGCAATTTAATATTGTTTAGCTAAGCAGAAATACAAATCCTTTTGATGTTTAAATATATGTTATTTGCAAAAGAACAATTTCACACATTTTGCCAGTATTGTCACCTCTTTATAGATTATATTGCAGGAGAAAAGAAAAAAGGGAAAGTCAAAGATGGGGAGTGTTTGAAATGGGTTATTTAGTATAGGGATCAAATGCACTGGTGGTTAACATCTGAAGACACCCCTGTATTACAGAAGAGATCGAGGCTGTCATGTGTTTCTTTTAGTTTAAAGGCAATGGAAGTGGAAATTCAGTTGAGTAATCTCAGAAATGTGTCCAAAACTAAGCAACCAAGATATGGGAGACTTCAGAAAGAAAAGGCAGTCTGTGTAGATCTGACATAATGTTTTTAAGGAAAATAAATGAATGGTTCAAGAGAGAGAAGGGTTGTAAAACTCTTTTTGGTGTGGTAAAAACAATTCTCTACAGATGAAACTGCAAATGTAGAATCTTCTATTACATTTATAAATGAGGAAGTTCAATTAGCTAAAGTGCATCTCATCAGCAAGATTTTCCAAAGCACTAGTGCTGATCTGACAGTCCCACTGATGTCATCGCCCTACCTATACTGATTTCAATACAGAAACTTTAAAGCCACTGGTGAAAATTTTTAACAAACTTAATCCCCTTTGATTTGTTCTATGGCACAATGCCAGGGAAAGGAAGTGTGGCATATTTATGACTTTGGTTTGACAGGGTGGCTTAGATAACTTTTAAGCAATGCCCATCTTCAAGGGTACTCTTGAAATTTCAGTTTAACTGCTTTGGCTGCAGCTAAAGAATAATCATATAATTTTGGTATAATTCCTCAAAAGAGAAGCTTTTTCAGTACTTAGAGTTTGTTTTCATTCTCTTCCATAACGTAAGTCTCCATGTACTCATGTATACTGCAGCTCCATATTTCAGAGGCAGGAGAAAGCAATGTCATAAAGTGCTGAAATATCTTTTCTCTGAATATTAATAGTCAAAGAAAATAGATTTCAGGCCACCAGGCTGTGCCTGACAGGGATGAAAAGGTCTTTGCTCCTGAGATCATCTGCAATGTAATCAGTGATCAAGCACAGAGGAGGATGATGAGCCTGTAGGCATTAGGCTACAAGCCAGGATTTTGAGACCCTCCAAAGCTCTTTTTGGCCCTTTAAAAAATAGATATAAAACTTTGAAGGTGTATTCCTGTCCTTGTGGCTCACAGCTGTACAGCTGTGGCTTACTCCTCTGACCCCTGCCACTGATTCTATCTGTCTTGACTGATGACTTGGAAGTGCAGTTCAGCCACCTCCTCTGATTAATTCCCTGCAGCAACCACACTCCATTCAAATTACTGCATAGTTGAGAAGAAGAAACATGTAATGATTTTATACCAGAAATCAGAGGCTGGAAAATTGCTTTGGAAGGCTGAGAATGATTTCTTGGAGTCTCTGTTTGCAGTAAATATCATTCACATTTAGTAATGTAGTGACTTTGGGATCCGAGGAGGTTGGAAATGCAACTTACAAACTGGACCCAAGAAATTTTTTTGTGGTTTAGAATGGCTTGTTTTTGCACCAGTCACTGATTAACACTTTAAAGCCAGAGTGATGACATCTCCAGGCTCCCTGAGCTTGTGCAACTTGTAAAACTGTCAGTTTAAACCCAGGACTTCTTAAATAAAATGTATTTACTCCATTTCAGCAGCACAGACTTTTGCAGCAGCACATTTTGAAAAACACAGAAGCACAGAAGTTAGTAAGATGTCTTGCAAGTTGTCTCACCCTGTGCTGAAAATCCATCACATCTGACGGGTTAAGCAGCCACAGACTGCATCAGTGCTTGGGTAGGCACCTCCAAGAAGCGTCCATTATCAATTCAGCACCTTTTTCAGGATCAATGAATCCAGTGTGTGGGACCTGGGAGTGCAGGGAACACTGGTTTTGAGTAGTGTATCAGTCCGTGGTCCTGTTCCTCTGTGGCCAGAGCATCTATGTTGCCTTCATAAAAGCTACTTTATAAAAATTCTCAAAGACATAAACTAATGAATAAATTTAGCACTTTCATCCTCAAAGTATACTACTTCTCCTAGCTTTCAAAGCCAGGCACTTTTTAATTTTAGGTTTTTTTCTTAGAACCTCTCTCCTTTCCCCTCATCTGTTATTTCACATCACATAATCAAGTAGTCCTTGCAGTCTCTCACATTCTCTCAGATCTGTGCACTCCCCCACATCTTCGTATGCTTCCCCCACCTCATGTCTATCTGTTTAAATAAAACAAGGGAAAATTGATTTCCTCACAGGAAAATGGCAAACTTGGGCAGACAACTTGGACAAAGAAGAAATATGTGTGAATGAGTATGGAAAAGCCCTGCAGGGTCATGGAGAAAGTCAGGCAGGGGAGAAAGTAGTAATCTATGCCCAAGGACTGGCCTCAGCAGAACAGGTTATCCATTTCCAGTTTGGATACTTCTGTACTGACAGTGCTGATGGCTGGTCATGTGGATATTCCCAACATCTTCACCTGGACTGCCTGTAAAAATATAATCACTTATGTAAGGAAGGACATCCTAAGAGACACTCTGAGACTGTGCATCTCTCCAGCTCCAGTTTTAGCTACCCTTGTGATAGCTTTCTATTGCATGACATTAAAAAAAAAAAAAAAAAAAAAAAGACTTTTCTGTTTAGTACAGAATTTTAATTTGCGTCTTGCTGGGAACTGCGCTGCCTGCAGAATCCCTTTTCATTTCCTGTCCCAAGACTATTTAGTGATGTTGATGTGCTTTATTGAATAGCAGCTTTGTTCCAAAGGCTTCACTTTGGAAGAGTATGAAATGATCTCTCCTATTCATTTGTAAAACAGTTGGTGATGAGAGTTATTGTACGTGGTTAGTCTTATTGTTGATTTTTAAATCTGAATACGGATTGTCTACAAAGGATGTACATTTTGTTGGTTTCTAGCCTGCTTGCCCACATACCTTTCATTCCTCCCAGTAGTCTTTGCAGCTATTGCATTCTCGTTATAGTTCAGGGAGCTGAAAGATTTTGAATCCCCAGTATCGTTGTGAGTATGGATAGCAGGCTAAGGGGACAGATACAAGCAGTAATAATGCTGCTGGTAGAAAAGCGAGACCTCTGCCCCTTGCCCATTCAGAGGGGCAGCCATGGGGCATGTTTGGCTTGCCAAGCCTTAAACACAGAGTTCCCAGGCAGGAGTGGATTAGTACCGGCTATAAAAGAAAGCTGTGCTTGGGAACATGGGAGTGCGATAAAAGGTGTGGGGTTTGGCTGCATGTATTCTAGTCTTTACTGTCCCGCTGCTCATGAAATGCTGCCTATCCACATTTAGTGTTTGAATGTATTTCAGTTGGTGCTTAATAAAGTTATCACTTTTTATGTCTGGATGTGTAGAAAATGTGGCATTTTGAGTTCTAGTTAAATGAGAGAAAACAGAGATATAAGTAGGTCAAGAGGCCACAGGAATACTGGTTCTTACTGTTGTGATTTATCCGTGGGACCAATCTGCTGTTGAAACTTTAAGGACCTCTGCTCTCTATGACACCATTCTAGTGATAGAAAAGCAAACAATGCAAAGTGCATAGTCATGAGGCAGGGAGAAAAGTGGCCAGATATTTTCGCTCACCATTGTTGCAGAGCAGCCTTATAAACCTAACAAGAAAAAACCCTTACTTTTGTGTAGGGCCCTCCTGATATTCATGAACAATACCGATTTTATCACACAAAGGTAGTTTGTGTTAAATGTGCACTGATGATTATACTTGGCAGGCTTTAGCACATTATTTTACTATTTGTTGATCTTTGCTGCTATATTCCTCATCTCCATCTTGGAATGCGTGCCCCATATTAGCAGGCAAATGAAATACTTGGTCTAGTCAAGTGTAAACAAATTATTCCTTCCTGACTGTGAAAGCTGTGAAGAAACCAGGAATGTAGTATGTAATTAAAAATACATATTTTAGGTAAACATAGTGGCTCAGTGTTTTTACTGTGTTCGTCATCTCAAATGTGCCATCTGTGGATGATGAGTGAGGGAACTATATATAGAAGTGGGCTCACTGAGTACAGACTGCCTTAATTTTATGGGACTACAGATGCATTGACATTTCCTGGTGGCTTAAAGGAGGCAGCAAATTACAGTCCCGCTTTGCTTGTATGTGCCCTGTTAACCAATGCCTTAGGAAAAGTGAGATTTTCTTTTTAACATATTGCAGGGTAAGGGGAAGAATAAAGGAATAAAATACACAGATTTCTCAGAGCCTGTGAGCAGAGCCAGGGCAGGAGATTCAGATTTTGAAGAGCTGCATAAAGGTTGTTGTGCATTTATTGTTCTTTTTTATTTTTGCTTTCCAGAAATATTTCTTCATAAAAAGAGTGAATCTTAAGCACAAAATGTCTTGGCTGTAAAGAATGGGAACTCAAGCAGAATTGAATAAGTATTTCTCCATAAATCTGGAACTACAAATTACACTCAAGTCTTTGGGACACAGAAACAAAAACAAATGTACTTCTGATCTTTATACAGGTCAACACATTTCAATGTTGAGGAGCCACAACAAAGTGCAAAGAGAAAAATGAGAATAAAGACCCCTCTGCAGAAATTCTTCAGTCTGGCATTGAAATATTAATTATATTCAACCAAGTAAAATGAAGCTTGAAAACTACTTATAAACAAAATAAGTGAATTCAGACTGAATGACAGCTCCTTTTCAATAGGCAGTGTTTGTTCTCTTGAATACATTGAATGGGTAATTGACTGGGACTATTTGTGATAGGTTATGAGGGGAGTGTTTGTTAGATGGCCTGAAATTACTGCCTTTTATGAACATTAGGGTGTTTAGCATGTCTTTTTTTATCATTCAAGATTTTTGTCTAGATGTCTACACAGCTATCATCCTCCTGATCATGTATCCTGTGTTGTGGAATCAACAGCTAAGTGATGAAGAACGAAAAATCATCCCCTCTCACACAAACTATAGCATGAAATGAGCTAAGTGCTGCTTGCATGGGGGTTTTTGTTTGTGAGTTAGTGGGAAGAGGAGGGGAACTAGCAGCTATGGATGTAACAGTGGCTTAGCCCATCTCTGGGAGTGGCCATTTGGTGTCCTGGCGTTGCAAAACACGCAGGAGTTTATCTCACGAACTGTTTGAGAAGACCAGGTATAAACCAGCAGGATGACTCTGTGTATTAATGGCGAGGTGCCACGTATGTCTGAATTTTGAGAATATTAGTTCAGTTCTGAACACTTTATAAGTGTAAAAAAGTCACTTGTCTAGGGAGAATAGATACAATTTCCTTGAAATTTCTTTAAACTGTCTAGTATTTGTTATAATCTTAAGTCTTAGCAGGTATATTTGCTATGTCCTGTGGCAATGAACTTCTTCCTCTCTGTTTAGTTTCTCAGTTTCTGGTGCAAGCAAAACTCCTATTGAGTTCACTGAAGAGCAAAGAAACCAGCTGGCTGACTGAAAGACCCACGATTTAAAAAAAAAAAAAAAAAAAAAGTAGAGACTAATTATGGAAGACATTGGACCATTTATCTACATTTTTATATCTGTACTGAAGACAACAATTAATTTCCAAAATTAGGACCCATCAGTGAGAAGTTAATGTTTGACATCACCCTTGCCTGTGAAGTTTATTATTTTGGGTTTGGATACAGTTTTTCTCATACGTGTTCTTGATACAAAAACAAAGTCCTGTCTGCTTTTATAAACTACCTACTCATCCTTGTGGCTCTTTTACCACTTCCTTAGTTCACAGAGATATCCCTTTGAAGGAGACCTAGCAAAATAAATGTCCAAAGTTTGGGTCCAGTCTGAGGTTTCATTTTTATATTAATATTAACAATCGTGAATCCCAATTTTTTGCTCTCCTGTTTTTTTATTGATGATGTTATTTTGATTCTAAATTCAAGGCAAGGACTTAATACCTGTCTAGAAACGACAGGCTATGAACTCAGCTGAACTCAGAAAGGTTAGAGTTAGGTGGAACCACATCCAACTTGATGCTGTATCTAAGATCTCAGATTGCATTAATATACCTTTAGAGGCAGTTACAGGATTGAGGCCTTTGCATGGAAATAAAAGTAAGGCAATAAATAATAACAGATTTATTAGTTTATATTCAGCTACATCTTAGCACTGTTAAAAATTTATACCACTTGCTATTTTTAAAGCCCTATACTTAATAACTGGTTGTAAAAATTTAAAAAAAATGTTGACTGAAAAGTCTATGAAAATAATATTGGCGTGCTAAAGAAATTAAAGTTGTCATTTAAGGGCCAATATGACTGGATATAAAATTTTGAATTATAGCCAAGAAACACTGTTTTTATTAACATATCTGTGCCACACATCTGACTTTAGTCTTGATCTTCCAATTTCCTCCTGTTTTGCATACACTTTCCAACACCTCCTAAGCGCTGTAGGGTCAGATGTTTTAGGAGCAGGCTGCACTGGATTTTCAAAGAAACAGTGCTGTAATTTCCTGCACTGAGTTTTTCACTCTTAGTACCTTTTTTTCAGGTTTCATAATGGAAAAGAGTTATAACACTTTGTTTTGTCTCTCCTGTCCGAAGCCGAAACAGCCGGTCACTGTCTCCATTGGTAGGACCTCTCTGCCAGGGATGACTGACACCGTGAGTTGCTGTGGGTCCTTTCCACACCTCTGGTTGCACAGTCTGTCCCGAGGGCTAAGAAGTTAAAACTAAGCAGATTGACCAGGGATTCAGTTTGCTACCCTTTAGGCTGCCACCTGTTTTGAGACAGTCACCACGTCTTTTTCACGACTTCCAGGAAATAAATGCTGCGAACGCAACAGTTATTTACTCGACCTACTTACCAGCACTGTGTAGAAGCTGGTCTGCAGAAACAAAGCCAATGTGTGACCTTTTCTGCTGCAGAAGAGGAGGATCCACGCATGCATGGACAAAAGCCACTTCTGGGCAGTCAGTTGCCTGCTGTGGCTCATGTTACAGCTTTCTAGTCAACAGCTTTTATGAGGAGATTCTTCTGATGGATAAAATAGCAGAATTAGACTGATATGGGCTCTTGCAGAGATTTCCTCCCTGTCACTGTCTCTTGTGCAATATAACTTTGTCCCCATTTTATGGATGGAGGCGACAAAAAGATTTCTGGTTTCTGCCTTTTCCAGAAAGCTTTGGCAAGTGCCGTTCCTACAGCAGTGGCAATGGCAGCTGCTCTGTATTTCTGTGTGATTGTGTTGGTTTGGATACAAATCCAGGGGGAAACAACCCGAGAGGAGTGTCTTGTTTTTCTTTCCTGCTTGCCAGGCAAGCAGGCCCCGGTAGCACTTCCCTCATGGGTTCGGGAAAATAATTTTTCGAGTGAAAGTGTAAAAAACTATTTATTTAACAAACAGAGTCCCCCGCTGTCACGGGGTAAAAAGGATATTAAAACCCCCTCCCCTGTCCCCTAAAAGAGGACTATGTATTTTAGAGTTCTTTCTGTAGGTAAAACCTGCAGTCCTGAGCTGGGCCGGGCCGGGCTAGGCAGGGTCCGACGATCCCCCTTGGAGAGTCCCGCCGAGCAGGTCTGAAGATGGGAGCTGGTCTCAGACGAAAAGCAAGCCAAAAACAGTCCAAAAAGGAAAAGAAGCCGCTGAGGCAGATCACAGTCCCTTCTCCGCTGAAAGCCGAAGAGACTAGAGAGCAAAAGTCCTCTAAGCAACAAATGTAGTCAGATTGGGAGAGAAAAGAATGCAAAACATTCTAGATGCAAGGTCAAGCTGGCCGCTTTGAAGAGTTCTCTCGGCTTCTCTCTCCCCCCTTTGCAATTTAAAGGTACACTAGAGATCAAGCAGGCGATGGGGAATACAGTATGGTCATAGAATCACCCCAAGACAGTGATTTAGTGATGCATATACACAAAGGGAGCAGCCTTTTCATAACCTGTATTTCAATCACCCAGCTGCAACGCACTGATTTAAATCTAGAGAAGAATGGACTGAGATGCCCAATGATAACAGATCAATTAGTTCTGTGCTCTCATCAGAGACTGGTAATCTTCTGCCATGACCTCAGTGGTGTGTACAGCAGCACACAAGCTTATCTCAGGTATGGAGGAACAGGAAACTTGAGCTGCAGGAAGAGAAGGTAGAAAGGATGTTGGATGGAAATTTCTTGGCATGTAGCTGCAAGGGCAAGCACCCACCCTGCCTTCCCTTTATTCCTAAACTTCATCCTGAAGAATTCCTCTATCACCCTTGGGCTCTGAAGAGCCCTTTCTGTCCTGGCTTTCCTATGATCCTCTGTACTGGAGGCTCCTTAACTGATCAGTTTGAATTTCTACACTGAATAGGTGGGTTTCTGGTAAGTAATGCGAGGAAGTCGTGCTGTGGGTTCTCCCAGCTGCAGCTGGTTTGGAACTCGGAGATCACAGTGGCAAAAGAAACGGACTTGTAAATAGTGTAAGATATACACCTAGGCATAAATGCTGAAACAAAGAGAGTAAGTTAGAGACACCTGGCTTTCCCCCCTCGGCATGAGTGAATTGGTTTGGTGCACATTTAGAATAAAGGATTTAATTATAAAAAGTTAGCTGTAACCCTGACTCAGCCCAGAAGCAATGCATCTGAGAAATTTATTCAGTACTTCTAAAATATTGATGTCGTGGCATGTATAAAGTAGAAGTTTATGCTTTTTATTTTTCAATTTTTTTTTCCCTGAGTCATCATCTTCCTCTGCAGTCGGCGTAGAGACAGCAGCAGATATCAATCGATGCATTATGATTCTGGCCCTGTTCTAATACTTCTAAAATTAAGGGCCTGTGTTTCACTCACGGCTGCATGGCAGCTCTGAGTCATAGGTATGTGGATGTCCCCCAGGACAGATGTTCCCAACAGGTTACCCTGTCACAGCCAGCTCCAGCAGTGTTTCAGCCATATGGAAAGCCAGGAACTATGGCCTTGAGCCTGTTCATAATATACAATGTTGTTGTTCTGCTCACTGAAATTAAAGAGTTATGAGGACAGGGAAAAAAAGGATGCCAAAACCAATAGTCTAGGTTTTAATTTTAGTAATTGGAATTGACTGTGAAACACGGGGTGGGAGTTTCCTTTTCCTTTTTGCATAATTTTCACTGTCCTAATGTTGTACAGACACCTTTTTCATAATGTCTCCCTCCTCTACAGCTAAAAAATGTTGAAAAAAAATGAGTGGAAAGTATTTGCTCTATTTTCTCTAATGTGGAAGTAAACCAAAGTTCTTTGTCATAATGTTAAGCTGCTAGACATACAAAGGCCTGGGGCTACAACAGATATTAAGATCAAGGTTGCAGAGCAGTGGAAAGCTCAGCTGATCAATGATCCTTTTGCCTTCACTGACTCTTGGTTGAATGTCCCTTCATTTAAAAGTCCCACGAGATGAAAAAGATAAATAAACTTGCATCCAATAAACTTGATATCTAGTTTTAATATTTATTTCCAGATAAGCATAAAGCTTGTTTTTCATTTTGTGCTTAGTGAGAAGAGATAAATATGTACATTTTTATAGAGAGGAAATAGGCAACATAAAAAGCATCTGGAGACAGGCACTTTTATGACATGCAATTAGCATCTTTCTGTTTCATTACTTGTGTTATTTTAATTGGTTGTGAAACTGCAGCTCTGAGTTTTTGTCATCAGAAAAATCAAGTGGTTGATTTAAAATTTTAATGAAGTTCAAGAATTTGCATACATGGTTTTGACCAGGAGCACAAATTCAAGTCCAAACCTTTCCATTCCTTGAGGGTGCTCTACCATGAAGTAAAGGGTGATATCTACTTATTGATCATCACTCCAAGGTCCTGGCTCCTGTATTTTTTTATTATTCAGCAAAACCCCATCACAGTTCACAGACTAAAGACAGCAGCACTTAGGTATGTAAATGATAATGCTTCTCGGCTCAGAAACTTCGAGTCTTTAAGCACAAGAAAGGCCACTGTGGTACAAAGAGGTCATGTTTTATAGGAGGATCACAGGGGATTTCCAGACATGTTGAAGGCTTATTTTAAAGCCAAATGCTTTGCATCAGAAATCATCTCGCTGTATGAATATGGGTGAAGTGAGGATTGGGTTTCCTCTCCCAGAGCAGGATTACGCAGTGACCTTGTATGTTAGAGACAAAATTATGACTAGGGAGCCCTTGCTGTAATTAATTCATTTTACACGCCTAGATTTAGTACTCTGGGGCTGAACTAGCTGCATTCTTCAGCTCTTCAGGCAAGCAGCTTGAGTCTTCCATGCCTGAGATTTTATTTACTTATTCTTTTTATGGTTATTACTACTGTTGTTGTACAGTTATGTATCTGTATGACTAATAAACTCATTCATGAAGATCCTTGTCTCTTTTACATCACCAAAAAATTTTACCAGGTGTCTGGACCCACTGAAGGTCATACAGAGGCAGATGAGACCAAACACACTCATGCTTTCAGAAATTTTGAGAAATGCTATTCTAGCACCTTCCTTCATTATCTTCTTTTCTTTCATCTCCCAATTTCATTTTGCCTTCTTATCTTCACAGCATTTCTGTTCCATTAAGTCTATTGTTTTCAATCTTCTTTTCATTCCTTTTTTTTCTTTACTTATGCCCCTCTTTCTGTTATCAGCTCTGGTTTATAATAGTCACAGTGGAGAATTGCCACATAACCAGTATCTTCACCTTATTAATCTGTGTAACTTCTTTTCTATAAGGACCATTCTTGGATTACCCAAGTACCATACTTGTTTAGTTATAAAATAAAGGATAGGAAAAATTATATGTGAACTTTTCTTTTTTTCTCACAGCTACTGCAGTTCATCTCCAGGCTGTGCAGGATAGGATTCACCAGTGGCTGCAATTCTTCAGTCCTTGCATCAACAGCTTGCCTCCATTCCCACTCCACTCTCATCTACCTCTCCTGCTTCCTTGCCCTTCTCTTTCATCTCCCGTTTATGGTTTTCTCCTGCAGCTCTACATCTCTGTTGTTCAATTTGTTCTCCTCTTCTGCTGTCTTTTGCCTCCTGTTTATAATCCCAATCTCTTCCCAGTTTCTCTGCATCCTTGCCCTGTTCTCCCCCTGCAAGCTTCCTCGCTACTGTGCTCCTACTCTTGTGCAAGACCTGGGCACCACTGAGGGAGGATTTCTGCTCTCCAGCCTGTGTTCAGCCCAGCGTCACACACAGGACCAGACAGGAACTTGTCCTGCACTCAGGAGGGCTGGAACCTGGGCACAGATGCTCAATTTCCCATGTCTTTCTGCACTCTTGGCAGGGGAAAAAAAGGAAAGTAAAGGGAGTGAGAGCTGAACCACAGCTCAAAACAGCCCTGGGTCTTGCAGAGTCTCTCTGAGGCTCTGCCACTGAGCTCCCTCAGTGAAAGAAAGAGCAGATGCTGAAGAGAAAGTCCTGCTCTGTCCCTGCAGACCCAGGTAGGAACATTTCACTGCAGACAGGCTCTCTGAGCTTTTAACAAGTTTTGGTCGTATCTCTGCACAGAGAGATTTTTCAAAGCCTCTCACGAAATGTGGAAGAAATTTCCTGGGAACTGTAAGATGCATATCACTGCCATATGCATAAAAGAGCAAGGGAAAAGATGGAAGCAGCTCTGCCAAATTTCAAGTGTCATCTTCAAAGGACCTCCCTATGAAATGGTTGTTAGGACATATTTCAAATGGGCAAACCAGGTATATTCCCCCCTTCTTGTTCTCTGAAGTAGCCAGGCTATGTTTTGCACTGTTTTCTGAAACTATTCACCTTTTCTCTCTGCTTCCCTGGGGTTAGCTGAGATTTAGAAAAGGGTGCACATGGGAGTGCTGGTATGTCTGACACCTCCATGCACTTTATAAAGTTAGGTCAATTAGCATTGCTCTTCCAAGACTGTGGATGAAACACCACATGATTAAAGACATAGCAACAATGCCTGAAGGCAAAGTAATCAATTTTGTCCAAAGTGACATCAAGGAATTTCCTAACTGCTCTCACTCATCAAAAAGACCTCAGGAATCATCTATAACAGGGACTCTGAGATTGCTGCAAAACAGGATTGCTTGAGCCATAATCCAGGAATCTGGGAAACTCACCCTACTGACGGACTAATTTTTATGTGATGCGACACACTTCCTTACTGCTGAATGATGAGGTTGCCTTCATGCAACCACCTCTAGGAAAAGAAACCAGATTATTCAACTGAACAGGAGCAGGGAGAATTAAAATTTCATCTCTTCGTGCAAAGTACCAGGAAAAGTTTACATGAAGAGCTGTCACTCTGGAAGGGGAATAGGGAACAGCAATCCACTACTCCCCTACCCTGGAACACACATTGTTCCCTCAGAAGGTTAACTTTCAATGTTGTAGAAACATAGAGAGTTAAATGTTCTTAAAACAGAGCACAAGATGAACAGCTTCCAGCCCAAAACTGACCATGTCCTGCTGCTTGGTAATGCAGAAACCTCAGTACTGATCACACTGCTCTGATGTTGCTGGGAGAGGAAGAAGGCTGAGCATGGGAATGATGCTGGTATTTGCATCCCAAGGAATCTGCCTTTGAAATAGAGCTATTCATGCTCATAGAGACATTTGAGAGGCAGCAAACATGAGAAAAATTGATTTTGGCTCAGTAAATGTTTTTAGTCCGTAGTTTGATTTGTCTGTGATAGTAACTAAAGTAGTGTGGCTTCATGAGAGCACTTCTGTGATCTGAATTTAACTTTCACCTGAGCAAATGCCATTCAAATCAGGTATGAAAATATTGGCTACACAAAACCACTATAAATTTTCCACAGAAAATATGACAATTGCAGCATCATGGAAAGTCAGTGTTGCAAAGCTATTATAGAAAAATGCTCACAAATGTATTGGGGTCATGAGAAATATGTTTATTATTCAGGGGGTTTTACTTTGATTTTAAAATTTCACTTTTTTTATCAAAGTAATTTTTAAATTCAGTTTTAAAATGTTTTATTCTAGACATTTAAATATTTCATAAGCATCTATCTGAGGTTTTTTAAATAGCATTTCTAATTAGCTTTGTCAGAAGTGCATTTTGGTAAATATTTAATCAGCTCCTAATAAAATTAATAAGAAATTTTTATTCTCTCCCACTAAGACTACATTAGCATCAAGAAAAAATTTAATTATGAGGTATTTTAAATAAAATGTGAAATAAGTATAGATTATTGTTATAATTTATGTATGTTGCAGGCTTAGGGACATACATATAGTGTGGAGAACTACAGAAAAGAATCTTTGTGCTCTCAGCAGAAAGCTATCTAGGAAAATTGAAGTGGCCTCAGCAATAGTATTTACATCAAATGGGACAAAAATGCAATCACAACCCAAATACTTTTCTGTAAATTTGAGGAAATTACCTCATCTTCAGCCACAAGCAGTTAGACCCATTCTGATAATTATCAGTATTTACAGAGCTCTGCCGTAGTTTGAAACTTTTGGAGTGTTACTAGGAGACAGGACCATGCTCAGAAGCCATTCTTGTCAGGTGAACGGAAGTTGAGTGCTCTCTCTGGAGCCCTCAGCTGGTCCCCCCGAAGGTGAGACCTCTCTTGCTCAGCGTCCCTGTGTGGCAGAATGTCACTGAAGCTGCCCCAGGGGTACCAGGTGCATCTGCAGTGCCAGCAGCGTGGACAGGGCTGAGCCTCACAGCTCATCTACCTCTTACTTTGCTCACAGAGCTTGTGACCATGCCTTTGAAGCCAGACAATTACTCATTTTGTACTTTTCCCTTCTGCCAAGGCTCAGACCTGCAGGCTCATTTTGCCCTTTACAAAACAGAAGGACTATTTACCGAGAGCAGTGCCCGAGCTGGCCACAGATTTAGGCATTATAAAAGTATAGATGCTTTGCTTAACAGCATGGAGCAACAGGCCTCCACAGTCTCTGAGCATTGTCCTCTCTGATCAGAGCTGATAAACACCGAGAAGATTTTAAGAGGGATTAAAAAAAGAGTAGTGAAGGAGACACAAAGAAGAGTTTGAAAATTTGTTTTTATGGCTGTGCTGGTTATTATAAATAGGTGGAATCTGAGTTAGATGAGAGATGATCCTTGCAAAATTATGGAAAAACAGAAAGTGGCATGATTTTGATTTTTTCATTTTTAACAGCATTTTCCTCTTCATTTGTTTTATACTTCTATGACTACCAGACCTGGTTGGACCTGAGTCATTTTAATGAGGTTTGCAGTGATTGTTTTCTACTCTTCTAATATCTCCACCCAAGTCACTAAATTAGAGCAGCACATTCTCACAGATGTGAATTGAAGAAAAAGAGGAAAAAGATACTGGGCACTACCTCATTCCTCAAAAGAAGGCTCAGCCCTTCACTTTCCGTGGTGAGCACTGTGCAAAGCCTGTTATTGTAGGGAAGCAAAAATTACTTTACAATCCATCTTGCAGGCAGCTTGTGCCCCTGTCTGAAACTGGACTGACTGTACTACTCTTAGAAGTAGATATATTTTTATGATCTAAAAAATATGCTTCCGCTTTGATTTTTTGGCCTATGCAGTGAAATCTAAAATCCAGATGTGATATGTTGTCTGGTCCTAACAGGGTAAAAAATACTTAAATGACTTTTTAGAAAATGGAAATGATGGTTTGGTGGCTCTTTACTATGAAGAGTAATTTTACTTCCACTCAGATGATTCTCGTAACATTATGCAAAGCCAGATTTGTCTAACACAAATTAGCCATTTAAATGAACTGACTCTTGGAACCTTGTAATTATTCTGAAAACAAAATTTCCATGGACATCAGGGCTTGTTTCCTTGTTTTGAACTAAATATTTTCTGATTCAATCCCATATAAATAAATCATAGATATGTCTGTGTCTGAAAACTAACGCTTGCTGAAAATACCTCCGGAAACCCAGGCTGATGGCAGTACAAAGAACAGATTAAATTGTTCCAATTCCATTTAAATTGGAGGCTGGAAATGTGCTTCTCGACCACAAATACAGTGGATCTCTCTGCCTTGGTGTCTTTTAGATAAATATACTTTGTTTTGATCCAGAACAACAATACCCTTTAGTTGGCACTTGGATTTATGATCAAGGAGTATTATAGCACAGTACATTAATCCTACTCCATGTATACTTTCTTATTAAAAGTCTCTGATTTTGTTTTATTTGTTTGGTTTTGTTTGCTGCTTTGCCTGCTTATACATAGCATCCAGAAAACAGAGCAAGAATGAATAATTGTTGGACTCTCCCATCCAGGGCCAAGACCTACTGCTGTGCACATTTCTCAGTCTGAAGCACTAACCCTCTTGGGATTTCGTGATTCACAGGCAGGAGCTCCACCACATAAATCCCTCCATGTGCATTCCCCATCCGCTGGCAAGAGCTGTGGTCAGCTTTTCACAAAAGGACCTCTAATTTTCCTTGAGTAGAGTGAAGGGTAAATTGAAATACAGATGTAAAACACCATCCCTGCAGGCCCTCTGCCTCAGGGGCTTTTAGTGGTTATGCAGCAGCGTGCTGTGGTTTGGATTCAGCAGTCCTCCAGATAAGTTTCCTGACCCCTAAGATAACTGTATTTTCATTGCTTTTTGGAAGAATATTGGTTTGCTTATGTGTTGAGTTCTAGTGCCTCTCACTGGACTTCAGTACAAGATTATTCCCAGACTTCAGACTCTGACTTTTCCAGGGCAAGGAAGAGAGACTTGCCAAGTATCATCACATTACCTGTGATACCCACTCCGGTGAGAGTCCCATAGTTCCTACGTTCAGCTGCAGAGAGGTGTTTTTAAGTAATAAATATTTCATGAAAGTTTCATATGAAAAATACTGGGTGAGGAATTTTGGTACAATATAAGTGACAGCCATTACATACAGTTGCTACAAGCTGCAAAAATAGTTGCCTTATATGACACTTCCTTCTGTGGGAGTTATCTGCAACAAGGTGTTGTTATGCTGCAGTGCCCACATCTACAAAGCTTGAAAATGTCCCCTGCTGAGGCTACAAGTTTTACTTTATCCTTGTTAGAGTGTGACAGGTTGGAGCACGGCTGGTCAGCTCAAACCAGGTTAAACATGCCTGTGGTCCTGTGGTAGCCTCAGATCCTAGCAGACTTGCAGAGAAACTCAATATTTTCTTCTGCTCAAGCAAATGAAAAGAAAAAAACAAAACAAAACAAAGCAAAACAAAACTAAACAAAGCAAAACAAAACAAAATAAAACAACAACTATTTCACTTATAAATGCGCCCCAAAACCCCCACAAAACACACACTTTTAAGCTGACTATTATTCTAGTTTGGAAGAGAACAAAGGAACAAGGGTTTCCTAATTTGTATTGTAGCAGGAGGAATCTGCCCTCCACGTCTTGCTCAAAGTCCTTTCTGTCATTGCTTTGTGGAAGTGTTTGCTTTCCTTTCCCACAGATGTATATAACTAAGATCTAAGGCACTGTAAGATTAAGTGGGAGAAAGTGTATTTTTTATTATTATTTTTATACACACACATAAGTAACAAAATCAAGAGTGATGATATTACAGTTTCTATTGCCGGAGCAGCCAAATTACAACACCAGCTCTACCCCCTTTATATATATACACATATATATATTTCGGTGTATGTATACACACACGTACAGTGAGTGATGGTCTATGCCCTGATGATGTAAAGCAGGCAGTGAGACTCTGGGAGGCATGTGTCAGGATGAGGATAAACATCATCATCTCTGCTTTACAGTCTCTGTGACCCCAGCTCTGGAGAAGATGTATGTGGCTTCTAAATCTATCTCAATACACGAAGACACACAAATATATCCCTAACTTTTAAGGAGCTGATTAAGCTTCACTGCAAATTTTATTCATGCATACTTAGAGGATTAAATGTTTTTATAAATTATGTTTATAATTATAAATTATAATGCTTTTATAAATTATGTTTATAATTATGTTTATGGCCAAAGCCAGCTGTGAATTTGGGTACAGACAAGGTCTGGGTTAGACACAAACATTTGCATGTAGCTCTCCAACCACCCTTCCTCTCCATCCTGATATTTCTCATGACATGAAATATGTGAATGATCAATAAGTGCCCAATTCTTGTTTAGTTCCCTGTGTGCATGACTGCGTCCTTTGATGCGAGTATTGAATTTACATCTTTCACCACAGACAGAGGCTGACTGCTGAGCCACTTCAGAGATCTGCTACAATAACTTTGTGTTACCTTTCCGTCATCAGCTGACAATTAGCACCTTTTCCATGATTAGATGGCAACAATATAGCTGGATGCTATTACAGAATTTCTTCAAGGGTGACAAAAATAATTTGATAACAGGCTTTTCCCTCATTGGTCATGTGTTTCCTCTGGGCTGTTGGAGCTCTGAGGGCACAATAAGCGTTAATGGCCCTAATCAGTCTCACACAGGATCTCTTCCATACCTGCTCATAGGCTCAGGAACTGGTCCTTTAGCCTCTGTCCAAGCCATGCTGGGGACAGTCCTGCTCTCCAGCTCAGACATGTCTGTTCCCGACCACCGATTCCCTTGACCCAAGCCCCAGCTTGCAAACTGACTTCCTGGCTTAGCCTTGGACCTTCCTCATCCCCAAGCACTTCCCTGGTGGTCTGTGAACTTCATTGGATTCAACAGCCATCTGAGTGTGCCTGGAGCAAACAGCATTGAATATTGATTAGCGTATGTCACCTGCCACAAGCAAAAATGGAGCTCATTTACCCAGGGTGGACAAGATGTGGGAGAGACAGGGTTTGAGGGAGCAGGACCAAGTGACTACACAGAAGAAATCACCAGTGCTGGCTCTCCCAGCATGTCCCCATGCTCCCACCTTCTGTGATGCTGGCAGGGACGATCTGTCTGCTATAATTTCTACGGAAAAAGATAATACTAGCTTGTTTCTCACTTTCTATGTCTATCCCCAGTATCAAGGTTAGCTTTAGCACAAAAGTGCTGTCCCTTTACTGGGAACTATTTTAAGGATTTTTTTTCGTTTTTCTTTTTTTTTTTTTTGATTACTTAAATTTCAAAGCTGTCCCTCATCTTCAGATCTGAATGCAAACACATGCTGCATTCTCTGCACTGTGGTGCTATACCTTTCATTTTACTCCCTGTGTTGTTAATGAGGAAAGACATTAGCATTCAGCATTGACTTTTATAATCCTCCAGCTCAGAGCTCATCCTGTGAAACGCTGAGAGTCCCTGGAAGATAGATAGAATCCCTGGCTGACCATGGCTCCGGAGAGAATCAACCACCAGCGATAACTCCTCACACTGCTTGAGGAGTACTAGTCCCTAGCATCATGCTCCTGGAGAACACCCAGTTCTGCAGCAGATAGAAAAGACCAAGGAGGATATTACAGATGATGGAAGGAGAATCTGGAAGAGCTGTCGCAAACGTTCTTTGAAAACAGGTGTTTCTAGTTAATGCTACATACGCAGTGTTCCAGCTGTATTTCTATTTTTCCCTTGGCTATCCACAAAATATAAAAATAGCAGTTGACTATTCTGCAGCTATTTGGGGGAAATTAGGCATATAAATCCTGAACAGATGCACCTTATTTTGATAGGTGGAACCTTCATCTGCCAAATAGCTCTGTTTCCCTAATTAATTTTATCCTTTCTGGATTTAAAAAAAAAAATTTATGAAAGGAAGGTTTCATGGTAGGAACAAAGTCTGACCTGAGCATAGGCAGGCACCAAGCAAGATTTCTACCTATCACCCTATGTCATTACAAACTGTTTTCACTCTCACCTGTGTTATTGCTGCACTGGTTTCTAAAACTACTCACATAATTAAAGTTCCCCAAGAGAAGCATATTAAACCAGGCACATTTAAATCAATAAGCAGATGGAATTAGCAAGGCAAAAAAGTCCCTACATGGATTTAAACGAGCTTCTATCTTCAACTTTCTTTGTACAAAGGCAGGAAATGGTGTCTTTTCCCTATTATGTAGGCAGCACCAGGATCATCCCCTCTGTGGGAGAGTTTATGCTGGGAAGGTCTCACCTTTCACAAAAGCTCCTGGACTTCCTGTGTACAGAGCTGGACTCTGCAGATTCCATACAGCTTACTTCACATAGCTTGTTACTGGCAGTGACTAGAATAAATGTCTTCTGTCAGATTTAAATTAGAGAAATTCTGGAAGTACTTTCTCTGGAAGTAAATTTAGACTAGTTGGTTCAAGCATGACTTTAGTGACCTCCAAAAGTGCAAGAGAATGAAAAAGATCTTGGTTATTACAAAAAAAGTACACAGAAAAACAAACAATGAAATGTTTCTGCTATCCCAGAACCATTCTAAATGGCACTGCAGCCGTATCTTTTCACCCTGCTAAGTGCTTTATGTCCTCTATATTCCCCAAGCAATATTATAAGGTATAAAACTGTTTTCTAAAGTTATGTCAACAAGCAATATAGATTTTAGAGGGTACTACACAGCCCAAGAGGTGGAAAGAAATTACAGTACCTTATTTTGAAATTAAAGGTAATCAGATCAACAGATATGAAACCTATCTGTTTGCAGCTTTCATTATATTGTTAGCACTTAACAGAAGGAAAAGGGAAGGAAGAGATAAGATAAATGCAGAGTATAACAGTTATGGAAAATGGTGTATGTGCTGGAGGAATGAAATTACTCAGTAGAAAAATATAAAACACTATTTGATATTCACATGAAAATATGATGCATTTAAAAGCAGTGCAGAAGCAGGACCATTTGTTAGGAAAACTAGGGTCTCGGGAAACAAAGATATTTCATTTAAAATCCAATACAGAGAACAAGTCAGTACATGGAGTACAGTAGAGGAGTCAGTCACAGCCCATTGCAGTATGAAAAAAAGTCAGTGGGAGATGTTCTAGCTTTGGTGGACCTATTAAGCATGTTGTTGGATCTACTATCAAACACTAACATTTACAAACTTTTTCCCTCCCTAACAAGCTAATGTTTGAACTTGTCTAATAAACAGTGGGCAATACTCGCTATTTCCATCAGGTTTAGGAAACTGTAATTTTCTAGCAATCAAAGTTGTCTTAATCCATCCTTTGTTATACCATGGGTTACCACTGAAGCAGTTCACATGAGTGATGCCACAGGATTACTGCTAAAAGCAAACTCTGGCAGTGTCATATTTGACATTATGAGGGCAAGCTGTACCCCGACAGGACAAACCTGTGCTGTTGGGAATGCAGCAGGTCCATACGATGGAGCTGCAGCTGCTGATAAATTGCCTGTCTGGATTTTTTTTATCCTTTGGCCTCAGTAGCATGGAGTGAATATATACCAAACTGGATGAGTGGAATGAATGGAGAGGATGTGTAGAACAGACAAAGAAACCACCTACCCAGCAAAGTCACCACATGCTGAAGTCATCATGCTTGGTATTTGGAGATGAATCAAAAAAAAAAAAAAAAACCAAAACCAAAACCCAAAAAAAACCACAAACCAAAAAAAAATCCCAAAAAACTGTAGGAAAAGACTAAAACCACAGGACAGAAAGAAATGGAGATTTTCAAAGTCTGTCCAGTGTTTAGCATTCTATGAGTTGTTTGCTTGAAAACTGCCAAAGAGATATGAGCACAGAAGTGAGCAGTGTGTTGTTCTTTCAAGAACAGATCCAGTGTCTGGTTTTGTGGCTCAAGTACAAAGGGAGAAGGAACCCACTCATGAACTGTTTAGCTTGGCATTTTTCAGCTGTTCGGGGGTGACAGCATCAAGGAAAGCTGAATGCATAAATACCAAAATGGGAATGGGTGGAGTGTAGAAATACAACAGCAAGTGTTTCCCGGAAAGGTAGTGAAAGTATGATACAGGGAAAGAGCTGTTCTGGCTGCTGAGAGAGCTGAACACTCATTGAACATTCATTGAACACTCATTGAACACTCATTTGCATTAATGCATGTGAGCGCTCCTCAAACACCATAGTCAATCTACAGGGTGATTTTCCCACCAGCAAAAGAAGAAGCAGAACTACACTAATATTTAGAAGTTTGGTGGAAGCTGAATGCCCAACTCACTTGGTGCCACTGGTGAAGTTTCGTGTCTGTTTTGAGGAAAAATGGAAAAGGTGACTCTATGATGTAACAGCTAATAGAGTTAAGGCATGTGGCATGGCACTGACAGTGGGGACAGCTTTTAGATGAGCTTCACAGGATAGATTTCTCCCATGGTGAATATGACATGAAAGCTACAAGCCCAAGTACTACTCTGAAAAATGTTGTGGACTTTTCTTCAGGTCATAATTAGAATCATTGAATCATGGAATGGTTTGAGCTGGAAGGGACAGTAAAGAGCATCTTGTTCCAACTCTCCTACCTTGGGCAGGGAGTCTTTTCACTAGAGCAGGCTGCTCAGAGCTGTATTCAACCAAGTCTCGAACTTCCAGGGATGGGACATCCAGAGCTTCTCTGGGCGATCTGTTCCTGTGCCTCACCACCCTCAAATTAAAGATTTTTTCCTACTGCCTAATCTAAAACTGCCCTGTTTCAGTTTGAAGCCATTTCCCCTTTTCCTGTCACTGTATGCTCTTGTAAAAAGTCTCTCTCCATCTTTATTGTCAGTTCCTTTTAGGTACTACTTGAAGTACAGATGATCTGAAAAAATAAACCATAAATGTGCAGTGCCAATCTCATAAGGTATCAGGAACTCCAACAGCTGAGAAGAGTGAGGGAGGGGACGGGCAGGGAAACTTAAAGTCCCATCCCTGAAGAGTAGCTGAAGCCACAAGGAGTGTTTGTAAATACACTCCCCGATAATATAAAAATGTGGCACAGAGCTACCAGGAAACAAGGCATGTGTTCTCCTAATATAATCATCTATGTATTAGTAAATTACGGGGGCATGGTCATAAAAGGAAAAAAAA
Organism: Callaeas wilsoni; assembly: GCA_013398955.1. Classification (NCBI taxonomy): domain Eukaryota; kingdom Metazoa; phylum Chordata; class Aves; order Passeriformes; family Callaeidae; genus Callaeas; species Callaeas wilsoni. The sequence continues at coordinate 59,659 of VWPU01014970.1, forward strand.
TTAAAAAGAGACTTTACTAAACTGGCCAGTATGACTTGTAAATGGATGGTGTTGAGTCAATGTCTGCTCTGGTAAAAAAGGAAAAACGCCTTGTATGTAATTCCAATAGGAAATGTTAAATTATTCCAGTTGTTCCCCAGGTCAGATCCACCCTTCCTCAGCACTTCTGCACCCTATCTGTTCTTTCAGGGTTGCTGGCTTTGTCATCATGCTGCATTAAGCTCTTTTTACACCTTCATGTGCTAACTTTTGATCTTGTTTTGAATAGCAAGCCCTTCCCAAGAGAACAAGCGCATGCTGCCAGGACCTCTGCTCCATACCAGCATCTTTTTCTTTTTTCATATAGCCAGTCCACGTCCTTATTCCTTTAGAGGTGCTGGAGGAAGGCTGCTGATGGAGCTGGAAAAAGATTGCATAGTTGCATTTTCCCTCCCAACTGTTCTTCGAGCTGCTTCTTTTCCACTAGGTGCCACTGAAGGCTAGGGGAGCAAATAAGCCTTATGAAGAGAATCTGCCTTGCCTGAAAATCCAGAGATCCCGAATTTCCTGGTAACTTGGGAGTGGAGTTTTAAAGTGACCTAAAGCTTGTGGAAGTTGAATTCCTAGTTATAGCCTGTAATGATGAAGGTTGTATTTTACTGTGCTAATCCCTGGAAGATGCAGTCCGGACGCACCTATTAATACATCAAAAATCCATACGGGAATTCGACAATGGCAACTTTGCGACCATCCCTTTGTATGATTGTGGGACTGCTGCTCAGGCCCTGACCAGCTGGGCGTGGCTCACAATTACCTGGAGATGGCTTACAGTACCTTAGGATCATGGAGCATTAGAAGGGATAAGGGTACTTCTGGCTCTTCCTTATCCTGATCCAGCACTGGCTGTAAGAGCCATACCTGCCACGTTTTAAATTATCAGCAGGTCTGTCTTGCACTGTGGAACAGAGAGTGACCACGAGCATTTGGTAAAAACTTTAATATCTATGCATCGTCTTTTAAGACATCACTGATGATGAACAGAAACTTTATGGAGTTTTACACTATGAGTAAAATTCAAGTGTTAAAATAAATCTATTTTTAAATGATAGCAGTATAAAAATACTGACATTGATTCAGATTTCATTTAAAAGATTATGTTTCTCAAATCTGACACCTACAAAAGGCTCAGCAAACTTTTGTTTCAAATTCCTTCACTCCTAAAGAAAATTCTTTTTCATTCAGAGGACTGAAACCCAAGCTTTATAGCAATCTAAAATTATGCAGTAAGAGGCATATAGAGGTATGTAAAATCAGTACATAATCTAAAGTTTGGTACTCAGAAATACCTTCCAAAAAGACTACTTCACTTGTGAATATGAGGAGAGTAAATGAAGTTTACCTTTTGAGTAAATTAAGGATTTTATCACTTGCCTAGTGTATGCTATTTGTGGTCCTCTGTGGGTCAGTAGATACACTTCCAAGGTAACAAGCAGAATGAGCCAAAGAAATAACAGAATTTAGCAGCAGAATTCCCCACCTTCCCATCATCCTCTAGTTACAAATTGGCCAGCCAAGCTCAATCACCTGTTTTAAAGCCTCTTTGGAAGTGGAGTCTGGGTACGGAGGCATTCACCGCAATCTGTCCAAAATGGCTCTGTCCACTCTGCTTGAGATCAAACTGCCTGAGGACAGCCTGGAAATGGAAGTGCAATTACTCTTCTGAGAGCTTGACGTCTCCTGTGTGTTTGACTTCTGTAGTTGTGTTCTTGTCCTCTAAGGAGAAGTCATGCAACATTCTTGGAGGTGATGCCACAAATACGACTTCACTGGCAAGTCTGAAATTTTAAGGAATGGTTAAAAGGGAAAAGAAAACCCCACAGTCCCAGGATGGCTCAGTGGATACAATGCTGGAGAAAGTATTATAGCACTTTGTGTTCATTTACCTTTGAGAAATCACTGTGCCTGTTTCTCAGATTCTCTCTGTATGAGGTACTGCTCATAATTTTTTTTTCTACCTTAATCAGTGTTTTATGACCCACAAGTGAAAAGTGCCTCTCCGATAACTCTGTCAATGTTGTCACAGTCATGCTAATCTAAGGAGAAAATCTAAGCTTTGCTAATGAGTTTGTGAAACTAAAAACTTGCTTCTTTTATTCACATTTAATCCCACATCTACCCAAAAATGTTGCCTTTTTCATGATAATTAAAAAACCAAAACCACTAAGAAAAAATAAATGAAGTGCAACACTTTCAATGCCAGATTTTTTTTATATTCACTGTGCGGCACCACAAATTATTTTGCTTTTCCTCTCACCAGATTTCTCAGTAGTTCCTATGCATGGACTGTTCCTTACAATTCTTTCCATTTCCCATAACATATTAGCAACATCCCCAAAGAAGAGAGTCCCAAGTGCTATATCCTATTAGCTTGCTGAATACCATTTCTGTTGCTACATGGGTTCTCAGAGGTGTAAAAATCATAGTGGGACAAACAGGAATCAAAGTTTCTCAGATATGGTAACTCACCTCCTGGGGTGATTCCTGCAGAAAACAGTGCTTCCCACATACCTTTTTAAATGTGCTGCTAGTTCACATTCAAAGCTGAAAAGATCAGCACAAGGCACGGTAATGGACTGTATCATTTGTGATAGAGCTGTGTTTGGGTAAAACAAGGATGTATAGATTTATTTAGTCTGACACCATACCCAACGGCTTGCCCTCACAGTCTCTGTGAGCTGTCAGCTCTTCCCATCCATCAACCTTAACAGCATTCTGTTTCAGCAGTGTTATTATCTGTTTTATCTTCCTTTCTGTTGCACCTGGCAGAGGAATGATGCCTTTTGATGGATTTTCACTTGCCTCTGTTGTTTTCCTTCCCGTCCCTTTTAAATAAATATCCTATTGAGTGCAAACCTGGAAGGATTTCAGAGCAAATTTCACTAGCAGGGATAAACAGAACTTTTTAACATTTATTCTCTTCAAGCATTAATGGGTTTGTGCTTTGTATCAGTGTCTCTGTGTTGATGCAGTGCATCTATGACAAGTATACAGTGTGGAGCAAATTCAGAATATCTCGCTTAGTCCATACTGAGCTTTGCGAGAGTGTCCTGCTGGAATTAAAAGAAGCTGTGCAGAACAAAGTTTAGAAACAGAACAGCTGTTTAAAGCACTTATGGAGACCTGCATGAGTGTAGAGCAGAAGTCCTCAGCTGTGTTGTCAGTACCGAAATGGACTTTTTTCCTGCTCTGGTAGCAGTGGGATCCTCTGCCTGTGTCTGTCCTCAGAAGAGGTCAGCGGTCCCTGAATGTGTGGCAGGAGACTTCCCAGGCACAGGAGCTGAAGCTAACAAGGCGAGGCTCTTTCGGCCACCTCCGGGTCGCCAGGGCGCAGGCTGGGGCCGGGCTGCCGGGAGGCACACGCGGGCAGGGGTGACGCGGTGCGGCGGGCACAGCTCGGGAGTCCGGGAGCCGATGCCCCGTTACACACCCGGCTCGCCCGGCGCCCGCTGCTCAGCACGCTGACATCCACCCCGCTGCTGGGCTCGTGCCAGCCCCACCTCCGGCCGCACGGCCCAAACAGCAAATCTGTAGAGCTTGGGTGCTGCTGCGCCTTGGCAGGGCTGGGAATGTCTGCGTGCCCTGGCTGCAGCCCAGGGCGGTCCCCCACTGTCAGTCCCTTTTAACCATTGCTGGCTGGGGTTGGTATCAGGACCCAAAGGGGCTTTTACTTGTTATGAGATAGGTTGTAAGAAGCAAGATTCGCCCAAGAAGTCTCTACTTTTCTAACTTCAGCTTCCCCCTTGGCAAGAAAGAAGTCAGTATCACTTATTTTCTCTGTGTTATAGATATGTATTATAATATTGGCTTTCTGCAGATAGTAAGGAATGTTATATGTATAATGTTAAAATGGTTTCACTATAAGAATGTAGTTTGTTCTGTTAATAGCTGATGTAGTTATGCTTGTAACAACTAAACTGTCGGATTAGTTAGATAACACCTGTAATAGAATATCACTATACTTTGTTCATTAAATACGTATGGGAGAATCAAGCCATCCTTGAGTGGGAGAAATCCGTGTAGATAGGATACAAGGAAGTTCAGGGGTTAAGGAATGATTCATCCAGAGCCCCTTGTTAACAATGTATATCACTGGTGCTTGTCAGAAGTAAGATGGGAGGATGTAGATTTATTGTAAAAAGGAGAGTGATCTGACCTGGTCCCTGCTCTCCAATCCCCCTGAACCAGCTGAAGCTGAGTTCATAGCGCGGGCCGAATCCAAGAGCCTAAAGAGCATGCGTGACAAGGAAAGGTAAAAAGTTCAACTGAGAGGAAGACTCCTTACTTCATCTTTGAGACCCCGGCCCACAACCACCAGGATGCACTGCACAGGCGCAAATAACCTTTGAGTTCATTATAATACGAAGCGGGGATAGGTTATGAATATGTATAGGCGCATTGGGAAGTCTAATGCATATGTAATACTTTAAAGGATAAATACAGAGATAAGTGCTGCGGTCCGGGCGCGCCGTTGGTGGACCAGAGACTACCCGGCCACCCAGCGCTGTAACTTTTGCTTTATTGTCTTGCCCCTTACTGTCTTTTTATTAAAAACTTTTAAATCCTAACAGGAGAGTGAACAGCGTTTTTCACATCTGCAAACACAAAACGAAGCACTTCTACAGCAGCTCAAGTTTCTGTGGGTTTCTGGATCACTTTTTTCCCCTTTCATTGTTGTCCAAAGAGACTGTAAGGACAGAGACAAGAATGCAGCAGATATCCAGTATTTTGTAAGGCCACTTGGCATTGTTTAGGCTTGTGTTTCCAGAGGGCTACAAAGGCCCCCCTGAAGAAATTCAGAGGTTTCCAGTTGAAAGGAATGAGGGACTTGTCTTTACAAATAAACTGTAGATAAAAACTAGCACTAAGAGAGAAAAGAAACAATGGGAAAAGATTCCACTGATTGATGAATAGAAAGAGAGATCTGTCTTTATCAGTAAACTGTAGGTCTGCAAATAAACAATGAGGAGAACGATAAATTCCATAGGAATTAAAAAAGGGCAAAGGGGGGGTATACATTAAAAGGGAATCTTAGGAATTAGGCGTTCTGGGAAGTCTGTACCTCTCAAGCACCTCAGCCAATGGGGAAAGAGAGAGGGAAAATACAGTTGGGAAATTAGGATAAAAAGGAGGCTGCGTCCTCCAGAAATTTGAGAGACCCCAGAGGAATGCCCCATGGCCTCTCCCTTTATTCGAATAAAGTAACGGGACTCCTCTGTCTCCTTTTTGGACATAAACCTCTGGTGATGGTGGATTAATGTTCCTGACACCCATAAAAAAGTGGACACAGGCTCTTTTATCTGTTCAGATCACTAGGAGCTACCACACATCCCTTTAATGTTTAATCAATGATCTCTATTGCTTTGTTATATATAAAGCCAAAAGCAAATATTGAAATTGATTAGGTGAAGCACTTAGGTAAGGAGACTTGCCAAGTAATGAAGCTGATTTTTCAGAAGACCAAACACCTTCTATTTTTTTTCCTTGATAATTTCAAATTAATGTTTTCATCAGTGTGTACAATTTCTAATCTTATGAGTGTGTGAGAAGATGACTAGAATAAATAAATGCAGAGGTAAAATTAAATATTGATTGCTAACATGAGTGTAGAAGCCTAAACCAGGTTCTTCCTAGATCACTGCTGATTCTCACTGGTCTTCCATAAATTTCCAACCAAATTTGCTATAATAAGAACACTAGAGGATGAGTGGCATATTTATGCTCACAAAGATCAGTCTTGATGTCCATACGAGAAAGTGAGAAGGGAAAAGTTTCTTTTACTCCCTGTATGTGAACTTCATGCTGATCACATGTAATGGGGCAGGTTCCTCTTTCTTGCAGAGCCCCATTGCTCTTTGTCTCCAACCCTGTGAACGCCGCATCGCAGAAGCAGCTCGAACATTCAGCACCTGAATGAATGCAGGGAGCACCAGGCTACAGACATATGTGCCTCATGATGTGCAGAGCCTGTGGGAAGCCAGAAACTGGATTGTAGCATCAAATTTTCTTGTAGCCCTCCATCTGACAAATAGCAGCACAGTCATGTTCTCTTTATTGTTTAAATCCTGTGTGAATGTTTCATTCAGGCCCTAAAGTGGCAATTTGAGGACCACCTTTTACTTTTTTTCCAGGTGGAAGGATAATAGAATCTGGAGAATTAGATCAGTGAAGACATGTAAGCAACAGTTAATAGCATTAATCAGAAAGACAACAGACTTGATAATAATTCCTGCAAAAGCCTGTTGTTAAATCCCTGCAGCTAATTGTATGTTGTCTGTATAAACTGCTCGCCAACTTCTAGTTATGACTAATTCCAAGAGGCTCATTTTTATTGCAACTGTGTTTAAATTTATTTATTTATTCAATAGTTTAAATGCTTCAGTTAAAGAATCTTAATTTCAGCTGAAAGTATTTTAATCTACTGCCTTCCCTTCTCTATCATAATTAGAAGAACCAGCATCTAACAACTGCAAGGAAGTCAGTTATGTTGAAAATTTCCTGTGGTAAAGTAACGACTTCAAAATGATGATAAAAATTCAGGATACATTCAGAAAGGTTTGTGGTGACAATTATGTACTTGGAGCATTTCATCCACTGTGCATTGCTGCAGCCAGCATTGCCTATGTATGCACTCTAGAAAGGACAGCAAATGAAAAACACTGGCCAGCAAGAAGTTAATAATGGGCTATATCTGCAAAACTGGAGCTGTTTCAATCTGCTGGCTGCACATCAAACACTGTCAACAAAAAGATATTTGTTAAATAAAAATGGAAATGGACAGTCAAGTAAGAGGTTTCAGTTCATTTATGGAACCTTTTAGTTATCTGAGGCAAGGGAAAGTAGGTCATCTGCAGGCAAGTCAATGGACTATAAAGAAATAAATTTGGTACTAATAGCCCAAAATCAAAAAGAAGGTGGACAGTTCTTCAGTGAATAAATACCTTCCTTTTTTTGTGTGGTGTAACACTTCACCATGCTGACATTAAAATTTGTTCATCATGCTTCTGAGGACAAAATTTTAAAAAATCGCCAGTGATTTGGGGCCCTTATTTTTTCCAGTTGTTGGACAAAAAGAGGACAGAGCTTTGAAGGAGGGAATTGGAGTGGGGTGTGCCTCTACGGCATTTCCATTTGGACTGCTCAAAGTTCAATATCCCCACACCACGAGCCAGTTTTGCCAAACTGATGTGGTGAGCACCGACACTCAAAGACTGTTGTTTCAAATTGCCTTCCGAATCTGGAGGACACTGTCCTGCCAGCTCCATGCAGTACTTACTGGGAAGTTTATGTTCTACACTGCAAATTAAAAAAAATTGTCTATCTTCATGCTTAATTTTTTTCCCAAAGGAATGTGAAATCTGCATCTTAGAAAAAGCAATCAAACAAACACAAAAATAAATAAATAAATAGAAGAGATATTTTCAGCTTGTTTTGGAGCCAAGAGGCACTTCTCAGCACAGTGGCCATAAATATGTAAAATCTTATTATTAGCTAAATGCATGTTTTCCTATATACATAAGATTTGCAACCCCAAAATCATCTCTATTTTTTAAAAATTTTGTAAACATTCCCTAAAACATGTCATAAATGCTAGTTTATGTCATTAATGATTTCTCTGGTTTGGGCTCACATGTATGTTACAAAACAGCTGCAGTATGAAGGATGTGAAAACATCCCTCCTGAGGAAGTGGTGGACACATTGCTGCTGTAGCTTCTCTGTCAGTCTCCCTGACAAAGAAATGTTATAGCAAAAAAAAGTTGCTTCTTTCAGTGACATGTCATAGTTAAGATCATTCTTAAGAAATGTTGTGATTTGAAATTACTGGGATGTGAGGTTTTGTTCTTACAAAGGTCCTTTCTTATTCTTTTTCTTTCAGTAGTGATTTTCATGATTAATTTTTCCTCATGTTGATTATTTATGGAGTATGAAAAAGCAGTAAAAAACCTGATTTTCCCTCTTTGTTAAAGTTTGTTTGCTAACTGCCCACTGATAAGTGGTGAAACTGGCACCAACAGATACGGAGCAATAGTTTATTTTTATTTGCTTGGTCTGCTTTTATGATTCTTATTTTTATCTGAGTCTTCTTATTTCATATTTTATAAACTTGGTGACACGGATTTACAAGTGAAGGTTATTTTTCAGCCTGTATCTAACATCAAAAGATGTTCTGAGAAATCATATTACATTTTTCAGCTTATGATTTGTTTATCACACACTTGTATATAAACACAGTTCTGAACCCAAATCAGGGACAGCCTAACATCTATTTGTGATTAATCTTGCTAATAATCCCTCACTCTCCAATGAAAATTACTTTTGGATCTTTCAGCATGATTTGACTTGTCACTGCTGTTGCTGTCTCTTCCTTTAACTCCAGAATACAGAATATTGCAACTTCAGTTCTTAAAAGGGTTCTTTCTGCCTTAATCTCTTGTCAACCTGTCTGTCAGAGGGGCACCTTCTGGATTCTCCTTAGAGGCACAGGACATGAATGACTATAGAGAAGAAAGAGAAGAGCCCTTGGTGGCTTCCCAGACCAGGAACCTAATTTGGTTCCATGCTGTGTGCTGCCTGGCTATATTCCTGAATAGCAACGGAAAGTTTCTGGTGTGATCACGTCCTGATCTTTCCTCACAGCGCTGGTTCCAGTAGGCTGGAGAGGCAGTAAAAAGTAAGGAAGTTGATTGCATGAAGTATAAAATAGTATATTACTATAACACTATTAGTATTTATCTTCACTACTCCTGAAGAGCCTACGTAAATGATAAAGAAAAGAGATTTCCACATGGCTCTTCATCCTGAGCCCATCAGTAGTAGCTGAGTGGGTGACATCATCACTGAAAATATTGTTTACGCGGCTGAACTGGTTAAAGCCATGGAAATGCAAGGTACAGAAGTTACCAGCTTAAAAATGATGTGAGGGGATTGAAATATGTGACCTGCCTGTGAACCTCATTTGCTTCAATATTTTTGGTAATCCAGTGGAGGCTGATATTATTTGATTAATTGTATTTGAAGAACTCTTGGGACCAGAAGGTTGAAGTTAGGCTTGTTATGTCTCAAAAATCTAGGACAAACTTGGAATGTTTTTTTTTTTTGCTCAGTTACAGCTTTTCCTTTAAATTGGAAAAGAAATTAAGATCTATGAGGTCAGGAAGCCTCCCCTCAGTCCCTGGAGAAAACATAGAGCACATTCTATTGGAGTTCATTTCCAATTACGTGAATGGCAAGAAAGTAACCAGGAGCGCTCAACACAGCTTTGCCAAGGGCAGACGCTCCTTGACCGAGCTGGTGAAAGAGACCCAGCTCTGAAGGTGGAGAGTGGGGTGGGTGTAGTGATCGTGGTGCTCGTTGTCACGGATCTAGATGGCACATCAGCACTCGCCAGCGCTGTGACATTTCCAGGAAATCACCACCTTCTGAGAGGTGAGTAGGTAACAGCTTAACTCATGCTCTTCAAAAGCTCCACAGCCTTCCTTTATGTTCATCTGAGGTCACCAAAACGCAAGAGTACCTGTGCCACTCAAGCCAGAAACGCGCTCATTGAAAAGCACAAGTGCTGTTGCTTCCTGCCATGTTTAAATATAACCATGGAAAGTTCTAGTGAGAACACAAGAGCACATACAGCATCGCTGGAAAATCCAGACTCTTCCACTTTCCAAAGAAAATCCCCTGAGACTGCAGATTGTGTTGCTGGTTAAGCCTTGCTGGAAATTGTTTTTCTGGCTACTTTCCACAGTAGTTCTCCTGTTTTCTGAACATACATTTGCTGCTTCCTCCCTGGCCACTTTAAATGGACATTACCTAAAGCTGACTAAACCAGATTTGGCTGGTAAATCTCTTCTAAGCAGCTTGCTTTGAAAGCTAATGCACAATTCACAGCATTCTTTACTCCTGGAATTAAGTTACTATATTTGCCATTACTCTGAAATTCTACCAGGATTCCTGGAGCCTGCCTCAGTTTTGAAGAGATTAGGGAAACATGGGCCCCAGTTTCTGGCCATACATTTGCATGCAGACTCTCTAGCCCTAATTTTTGCCTTTTTTTCTGGAAAGTTTGGGCACCTTGCATCTCTTTAGAGATTAGAAAGCAAAACATCTTTTCCAGGAGATAAGGATTTGAAGGTGGGATCAGTTCAGTTCTCCTGTTGGTTCTTTGGCAATACCTTGTGAGGAAATTGCTGTTCCCTTTGTGCAGTGGGCTCAGGACCTTCCCTGCCTTGCCGCAGGCTGGGGTGGTCTGAAAATGAGCACTGCAGGTCTGTGGGCCACCTCCTGTTCGAGGGAGGCTGTGTCACAGAGGGATGTGGTTCAGTATCACCAGTATCTTTGGGTTCCTGCAGTGCACGAGCCTGAGCCATTGCTAAGTCTTGTCTTGCTGGACTGAAGAAGGTGAAGTGCATGCTTCGGCAGGTTATTCCTCAAAACACTGAGCAAGAGAACTGGCAGCACCCCTCAGATCTTTCATCCTTCATGTCTTACACTTGTCTGAAAAACACTTGTTGTAATTATGGTGTGTTGGAATGGGCAGATGCTTTGTTCCCTAAGCCAGTGAAGTTGATGGCACGTGAAAAAAGATAATGTGTGCTTGGATAAAACGTGGCACAAGTGACTGGAGAACTTTTCAGTTCAGGTAAAAGGAAAATATCAATAGAGAGACGACCACTACTACTACTACTACTACTACTACTACTACTACTACTACTACTACTACTACTACTACTACTACTACTACTACCACTGGTTTGTCTTAACAGCTGGAAAAAAATACTGGGAATTGTGTCTTCCCCTAGGCAATGAGTGCATTCTTTTTGTTAACAACTGTGTGCACAAGAAAGTGTTTTACTTATTCTGCTCTTCAGTGGCCCATACTTTTACATCTTGTTTCTCTTCATGCTTCTCATTTCTTTGGTGAAAACCCTTAACCATTAATAAATTCACAGACTCCTCTGAGGTAAGATCAGTATTTCAGATTGAAACTGGAAGCACAGGTTAGAATAGGACTTTTCCACCCTGTAATAAATTAAAGCTGTGGCAAAGGCCCAGTTATTCTTTGTCTGAAGGTTACTGTCTCATGTGTGGTCCAGGTTTCCTACAGTAACTATTTCCACTACTGTCAGTTTAGACCACTGGTGTGCAAACACTTTTAGCAAACCAGGTGGGAAGGGGTAGGTCTATGTCTGCTTGCACAGTTCTCCATCTGGACTAGGTCTGTTACTACAGGTCTGTGCCTCAATCACTGAAGCCTGGGTCAGAGGTCATTTACTAAGTAGTTACTCTACAGGCTACAAAAGGGAGGGGGAAGCATTCCTGCCTGCTAGAGCTTTTTCCAAGATGCCTTCTATAGCAGAGTTTTCAGAAAGAAGGGAGGTGGATAGGCAACTCTAGTACTTATTTAAAAGGCAACACTAGTCTCTGTAGCTGAAGACTAAAAAAGTTAGGGCAAAGTACTGAGCACTTGGTAGGCAGATTTATTCAGCAGCAGGTTCTCTCATTTGGAGAGGGAGAAGTCTACATTTTTTCTGTCTAGTTAGACAAAAGCCTTAAAATTCAGTGTTAGCACTGAGTGCTGGGAGCAGTTCAGTCATCCTAGAGGAAAGCTAATTGTGCTTCAGGGGTAATTTTAGAAACCTCAGAAGTTTTTGGTTTGAAAGGCATCAATAGCAACTTGATCTAGGGTTAGGAAAAGAGAAAAGTTTGATGGTTCTTTTTCCCCTGGGAGCAAAGGACAGGGAAATGTCTTAAACAAAAGACACACAGATATTTCATTAGAAGAACAGAAATTCTCCCTGCCTGAAGAATAACTGTGTCATGGGAAGGTGCTCTGTTCTTGAAACGCTTCTGTATAAAAGTGAGGTCAGAGCTTGTATCTCTATATCTAGTACTCCTGGCAAGCATTTTTATCTTTGCATTCATTTGCCCTGCTAAATTACTTCATTTCAAATTTATTTTAGGGAAAAGCCATAGTAGGGGAATTCTGCCTTTTGTACGAAATTTGGTTCCTAGCTTTGTGCTGAAGCTGGATGGATATCATTGCCTATCTTCCTGCAGAGATCCCTGGAGAGAAAGAAAAAGAAAATGTTGGTGTCTGACACAGCGTTGGAATGTTTGCAACAGTGTTCTTTCAAATAGCTCTTTCTCTCAAGCCCCTGGCTTCTGTGAAATTGTTATTGCCTTTATCTAATGCTCTCAGATTCCTGATTGATAATTCATTTCCACATTTTCTTTTAAACCTGCAGTCCTTCAATTTAAGTGTTTTCATTTGTTACAAGAGGAGAATTGCAAACATGAAAATTTTCTCTCTTTGCCCAAGGTACAGCAGTGAGGCATCAGATGTTTCTATTGAGTTTCGAGTCTGATTTCTCCATCATGAATGTTGAAGGCCCTAGTAAAAGTAAGCATGTAAAAAAATCTAAAGTTATTTGACTAGAGCTTTCTTCTATGAGGCTGTTGGGCTCGGTACAAAAACCTTTCACTTGGAGGAAAAAGATTCCTGCAGTGTTTTCAATCTTTAACATATTTCAGGGAAGAACTTTTCCATAAGCAGTTTTTCATTTTGGGTGTGTGTGTGGGAATACCTTCTATTAAGTTCAAGAGAGTACAGCTTAATGTCACAGTCACCTGGTGGCACTGACAGTGGATCCTAGTGTTAGAGCACACCCTCAGTAGCCCACCAAGAGTCATTGCCTTTAAAAAAAAGGCCAATAGCTTTGAAAGAGGCAAAAGCAGTTAAATACTCCTAGCATATGAATAAGTTTTATCATCTTTACAGTTAAGAACTTACTTGGTTTTGTGTCATATGTTTGGGGGTCAGAAGAGGAATCTGAAGTGACTGAGAGGCTGAAAAGATGCTGCCAATTTTATGAAGTGATCAATGGCTTAGATAAAAGCATTCCCTTGCTCATTGCAGCCTGTTCTCTTTGATTAAAATGATAAAGTGAACTGTCTTGCACTGCTAAAAATAAAAAGATATAACTGGAAGGATGTTTCAGGCAGCACTACCCCAAGCCACATCTGCCTCAAGGATGAGCAGCTGTCAAACAGTGTAATGTGCTGTTTCCTTTGCTCATCTATACCTCAAATGAGCCTCAGGATTGCAACTGGTTGTGCTGTGCGTGGCAGCAACAAATCTCATGCTGTGGTTCATATACCAGGAAGAGGCTTTATCATTCCTCACTGGAATAATGACTCTCTGCTTCTTCTTGTATTTTTTTAAACTGTTTTCCTCTTACATATTTAATTTTCTTCCCACTCCCCAATACTGTGAACCAGTAGATATTAAAACCTATGTCCTTTATGCACCTTCCTCCTCAACAGCCTGAGTTCTGAGTATGTAGTGTGTCCCTAAACGGATGTTTATTGATAACCATCTTTGTCCCGATTGCTGTATTGCCAATTTCCCTTGCTGTACCCTGGAGGGGTGTGCTATTGGTCAGTGTGGGTCTTAAGCTCTCTCTGTTTTTTATGTTATCTCTCTGCCAGTGCTTCCTCTTTAAATGGCAGTGTCTGCCCATAGGTTTTACCTCTGTGCATCAACATTCGATCTCTCCCAAGAACACGTATTTTCTGTACATCTGTGTCTACAAGGCTTGCCTACCAGATGTTTTTCTTCCGAAGGTCTCCGTAGCAGTTTTCTGGTATGAGCAGGCCCCTCCTCTGACGCTGTTGCGTGCCATTTGCCTGAGTCTGTCCACTTGTGAGGAGCTGACTCTTTAAATGTTAGTAGGTCACGTTTTTTGTACACTGTGTGCGGTTCTTAGAGGCAGCTTTCAATCATAGGATGAAATCCAGTGAGAATCAGCACAGAAAGATGTGTTACCTCTGAAATCAAAGGGAAGTACTAATGAACCACAATTCCTAAGTTAAGGGAGATCATATTCTACTTAGCAGAAATGTATAAATTCTGTACATGCAGGGGATTAGGAAGATGGTATTTCATTTTTTTCAGTTAGAATCAGCAGTCTTTGAGCACTAGGAAGAATGTTTTCTGTATGAAGATGTGAATACATGCACTCATAGAAGAATGTGCTTCATCCTAACCTTGACTGTTGACAGTACCCCCAGAATAATATAACAACCTGCACTGCGTCTATAAAATCTCTGTCCACATTGTCATTAAAGAAGGAAGCAGGGAAGAACCTCCATCCATCTTGTCCTCCACTGTATGAGTGTTTAGTCCTCTTTTAGCATAGTGAGCACAGCCTCTACATTCCACAGTGGAGCTAGATCTTATTTAAGTATGCGTAATAACATAAAAGCTCCAGACTTTTGTGCCTAATCCACACTTACTGATTGTGCCTGAAACTACCGTCACTGTAACAAGTATTTGAGATGTGTAGCTGGAGACAAGGCTGCAATGGCAGGGAAGAGATCCCTGAAAAATCACTGCTTCCAAAATGCTTATCAACACATGTGAGTTTTGTGCTAAGCCGAAAATGTTAATGCATGCATCAGAAAAAACTTTCAACAAAGCTTTATCAAACTAAAAAAGAAGTGTCTAAGAGTGCTGCTGTAGCTCAGGCAGGAAAAGTGATATTAGAATGGGTTTGGTAAAAATGGCTCAAGGCTAATAAAAAGAAAAATATTAGAGAAGAGGGATTTCTCATATTTAAAACATAGACAGATGTGATAATAACTTTAAACGAAGCTTGCTGTGACACTGTAGCACTCCAAATCAATATTTCCAGCAGAACACAATTACATAAAAGATAAAAAGTGCAACGATATTTGTTATTTTCATAGATAACAATTCGTCTGACACACTTGATATGAGTTTACAGGAAATAGGAGAGAGTAAAGTAAATCAAGATGGAAAAAACTGGGCAGCCCATTAGCTTAAAATTTTGACCAAAGAATAAAGCAGCCAAATCAGAGAACCAATTGCACTTGAAATCACCATTAAAACCTGTCAGCCCTGGATTTCAAAATGGAAGGCTTAATAAATCACATTGTCTAGAAAATGACATAACAAAGGGAACACCAGATTAGTTGCAGTCAGGAAAAAAAAAATCTATTCTGGTTCATCCACTCTTCCAAGATAATTTAACTTAACCTTTCCATTTGTTCATCACTTGGGCTAATTGATCTTTGCTTCAGATGGGAAATTCTGGAGTTACAGGTGTACCATGCAGTAGCATTCATGACCAAGTGCATTTTTTCCAACCCCTGAACAACAATTGTAAACACAGAGCAGCATCATGAATATCATACTCAAGTGGGAAAACTGCCTGATTTTCTCTTTGAGAAGAGAACTGTGTTGACCACCCTAAAAATGCTACAAAGAAGAATACTGGAAACTATTGTTAAATCCTTGTAATAAAAGGAAGAATTTAAAACCAACTAAAGAAACTCCCCCCCAAAAAACCCCAACAAACAATATGATGCAAACAAATGACTTAGGAAAAAAAAGGGGATGAAAACAGTTTGTGTCTCCATCCTGACTCTCATTAGACGTTATGTGAGGGGTCTTTTAGTCAGACAAAAACAAAAGAATAAAGAATGTCTTGTAGGACACATTTGTGTGCTGTGAATTGGAGACCTTATCCTTCCACAATCTGAACTAGACTGTTCTCAAAGAAATTTATACTCACTGAAAACAAGGTGCTCTAATAAACAATGTTATTTTGCAGTCCCAAAGCAGACAATCAAGACTAAAATCTTAATCCTATCTAGAGTAGAGCACAGCTTCTATTTCATAAGCTTATTCTTCACAGTATATGTGTCTATTGTAGAAGTAGCTATCAAGACATAGCAAGAAGAAAAATGCACCAACCCATAGATGGGCTCCAGCCCCAGGGAAATAACTCTCTAATATTCAATTCTCCAGCAGAACTGCTTTTGTGACGTTTCTCGAGGTTTTTAAAGCTCCTCTGACAACATAATGGAATTTGGGCAAATTATTTATGGAATTATAGAACCATTTAGGCTGGAAAGGACCTCATGAGCTTTCTAGTCAAACTCCCTGCTCAAAGCAGAGCCAATGCTGAATTTAGACTAGGTTGCTTATAGGTTCATGCAACAGGTCTTGTAAGCCTCCAAGGAGAGAGATCCCACAATCACACAGCCTTGTTCCAGCGCTTAATTGTGCCCATAGCAATTTTTTTTCTTCGTCCTATCTAAACATAATTAACACTGTGTCAATTCATTACTGTTTTCTCTCAGTCTTCTCCTGTGGATCTCAGTAAAGAGCTTCTTTCTTTCTTTATGATATTGAGTGTACTGGCAGGCTGCTATCATGTCTTCCCAAAAATTTCATTTATCTGCTCTAATGATCTCAGTTCCCTCAGCCTTCCCCACAGGACCTGTGCTTCAGTGACACCGGATCCCCACTGGAACCACAGGAGTACACACACACTGCAGTAGCAGCTTCCAGTCAGAGACCAGACTGTGCTGCTGGCTGTGGGATGCTCACCTCAGCCAAAGTGCAAGCATTTCCATTTCCCCACTTCCCAAAGCTGTATAACTCCAAAATAAAGCCTCAACACTTCGCACAGCCTCACGCACTTCACCTTTAAGACTGGCATGTCCTCTGATATCGCTACTGGTAATAAATAGTCCTGTGCAATGCACAGTGGGGTTCAAGAACTGTGGTTGTCTGCAGAACACAAAACATACTTTTCCTTAGGCTGGTCAGCCCAACAAGCCAGAGGCAGTTGCCTTTGCTGGTTTTGCAGCATGTCTGGCCAGCTCCAGTGGATCCAGGGCTGAGGACAGCAGCTGAGTGATGCCTAAGGGACAGCAGATGAGATTATCACTGCTCTATTGTCTTCCTCTGGAATATCAGGTACCAGGTTGAATTTGCTTTGCCTCGTAGAAGTTTTTCATTTCATAAAATAAATTTTCTTCAATATTCTCTGTTGCAGACAAGACACGTTTCCATATGTTGAAAGATATCGTCTTCCTTTAAACCTATGGGCATTGTGGAACTTTCTGAATGAAAAGTGCTCAAACCATGTCTGAGGAACTTCATTTCAAACTGCATGATTCCCTGGAGTAGTAGCCTAGCTCCCTTTTAGTAGATGCACTGTCCACACAGTTAACTTTGGGCTCCAGGTTTATTTGTTTATGACAGATAAGGGATAATAAAATATAATTTAACAATGATTCACACTTGCATTTTGAACCCTTAATAACAAAACTCAGATACCACCTTTTGTCAAGATGCTTGATCCTCTTGTTAAAACATTTTTTGTTGCTCTTTTGTGATAAGAGATGAGATTAATTGGGAAGGAGTCCTCTAGACCTTTTCTCACAGGACTTGTGCTATCACATTTGTCGGCTTGGTTGCATACAAGATGTTTTCTCAAGGCTGATTTACCTTTACTGATCTGTTTGTATGATTTTGGCCCCTCAGGCCGGCCCAGCTCAATCAGATCTGATGACAGTGCCAAGGAATATTCCCATTTCACAAGTGAGCACACTTTCTCAGGAGTGCCAGAGAACCATGATAGAAATGGCAATACAGGTACTGTAAATTGCATGATAAATTTAGTCTGGGATCAAGTGCTTGGGAAGTGATATCTGAGGCAGAGGCAGAGACCAAGTACAAGAAAGACAACACAATCCAAGGGAAAATACGGGAGATCCGGGAGCAGCAATATTTGGATGGTTTCATGCCTCCATCCTCATTCCAAAATGAAGCTGTTAACAGCATCCTGCACCATTAACCTCTTCTTTTGGACAAGCTAGATCAAATAAGAAGGAAATAAACCCCATCATAGCTCTTAGCAAGAGGCTTCTTTTTTGTTGTATGTATTAGGGGTAGCATTTGAATAGCAATGGAAGGAATTCAGTGTTTCTTAATTCTGGTGTGCAATTCCTTGTCTGCAGGGTTGTATTGTATACAAAAGCCACCAATGGATAAAGTCAACTTTTTTTTTTCCATCATTTTAACACTTGTATTACCTTTGTATTATCTTTTAGAAGTTCTTTAAATGATACTTTCATACTGCATTCCTATTTTGCCATTTTATTGTTTCTATATGAGCAGGAAAGTGTAATGGGTTAATTTGTACTAGTAATGCCAAGGTACCTGGAAAGTTTCCATGGTCAAAAGGGTAGAAATGAAATTCTACTTGTATTGATTTTGGTCTTATTTTTATTCATTTCTAATCCATCACAGACTTACTTTTTTATTTTCTGATCACTGAGTACTATGAAGGAGAATTCACAAATCCTTTAGGGTTATGGAGAGGGCCAAGGTAAACAGAACTGGCCTCTACAGCAAATCAATTGGCTCTCAGGAAGCTCAGCCATCATCCTCCTAATACCCAGGATGGGGTTTGCTGCCCTCTTGTCACTCAGAGACAGACTGTCTGATTAGGAGCTCTGAGCCCAGTCCTGTAACTTTAGTAAATCAAAGTTTCTTTCAACAAATTAATGCACTGGCCTGTTTATTCCCCAGAGAGGGTGAGTGATGTTATTTTAATAAGAAGAAGCAGGAGCTAATGGTCTGAAGTGGCTGTGCACCAAGATGCAGTAAGTCCCTTAAAACACAGCTGAGCTGGAGCACATAATGTTCACAGATCTGAGTGTTTACTGGAGCCTTACTGTTGAAAGGCACACTAACTCTGGATACAGCAAAGAATATTAAGCTGAAAAAAATTTTTTTTTCTTTTTTTCTCTTTTTCTCTTGATTTTTAAATACAATTTCTCTAGCTCTCTTGCAACCCTTTTGTGTTTTGTGTGGCCCCAGCTGATTACAGCATGCATCAAAAAACACAAAATGTCTTATGCAGGATTATTTTGTCCTTCTTTGATGGATATGTTGCAGATGTAGCAGTACATTCATTTGAAGGTTTTCTTCTGTCCTTCCACAATCACTATAATAATTTACTTAGTGAGGTACCCTTTTTTATTGAATTATAGGCCTGATGAGAGTTATTTATGACAGAAATCAATGTATTCAAACAATCCCTTGATGTGGGTCTCTGCTAATTAAATCTGGATATATTCAAGATGTGATAAGCATAGCCTGTCAAAGTTAGCACTGTGATGCCTATTTCCTAGTAACCATTTGTGGTCTTAATTTCTTCATTCAGGACAGCAGGTTTTGTTGGTGAGAGGGAGAGTGCAACATACACTGTTTATTTTAGTTTTACAGCAGTATGTACAGATCAATCTGGGTGGCTCTATTTCACCATATTCTTTGAGAATAAAATCTGATTTGTGTGCTTCATTAGGTTGTCTGATTTTGTGCTCACTACCTAGTCATTAATAAACCAAAATTAGATGTGAAAAGTGAATGGAGTTTGGCTAATGAAGTTTTGCTACAGTAAAAAAAAAGGAGAGTGGGAAGACCATTATATTTTTTTCTGCTGAGGGAAAGTGATTTCCTTAAAGCATTATTTAAGGAAAATAAGATTTTCTGAAACAGAATCATTTTCTAGAATGGGAATTTTGTTTGGTTTGATTGTAAACCAAATAACTCACATTTACTTACAGTTTGTTTGACTTAATCACAGCTTCAGCCTGAGCCTAGATGGCCTTCCAGAAAATGTGCTTCAAGCAAATACATTTTGTTGGGTGCAGTCCATCCACAAGTAAATTTTGTTAATCATCAGGAGCTTGAATCACAGCTGAGCTTGAATTTTTTTATTTTCAATATAACATTAAAGCTGACACTAAATCTGAGCTTCACTTTTTTGTTTGTTTGTTTTTGTTTTGTTTTGTTTTGTTTTTTTGTTTGGTTTGGGGGTTTGTTTGTTTGGTTTTGGTTTTTTGTATGGTCTATTCTCCTCCACGGAATTATTTCCATTCACTGAAATTTCTGCAGCATGTTCTTTTAGACTGAAATACTTTGTTTGCAGCGTACATTTGTTCTGCTTTTGGCTGGGACAGAGTTAATTTTCTCCATAGCAGCTGGTACAGGGCGGTGTTTTGGATTTGTGCTGGAGATGGTGTTGATAATTCAGGGACATTTTCATTACTGCTGAGCAAGGCTTGCACTGAGGCAAAGCCTTTTCTGCCTCTCACTCCACCCCGCCAGTGAGTGGGCTGGGGGTGCACAAGGAGTGGGGAGGGGGCACAGCTGGGACAGCTGATCCCAACCCACCCAAGGGATATTCCAGACCATGTGGTGTTGTGCTCAGCATTTAAAGCTAGGGAAGAAGGAGAAAGTGGAGGGATGTTTGGAGTTGTGGTGTTTCTCTTCCCTTTTCTCCGTTATGAATGATGGCACCCTGCTTTCCTGGGGATGGCTGAACACCTGCCTGCCAATGGGAAGTGGTGAATTTATTCCTTGTTTTGCTTTGCTTGTGCGTGTGGCTTTTGCTTTTCCTGTTAAGCTGTCTCTATCTCAGCTCATGAGTTATCTTCTTTTTACTCTTCTGATTCTCTCCTTCCACCAGCAATGAGCCAGTGGCTGTGTGGGGCTTTGCTGCCAGCTGGGCTAAAACCCCAACAGTCCTTTTCACAACTGTGCAAAATGCAAAAGAAAAAAAAAATTCATTGTAGCATAAAATATCTCCAAAGCCACATATGTGTTACTAATATTGTAAATGTTAGTTATTACCCTACAGTTTATAGACTTAGTGTAATGAAATTAAAACAGTATAAAACTAGTATGCTCCTGTCATCAGCAGTGAAAAAGAGACAACAATATCAGCATATTTTTTGCTTTGTAGGAATGTGCATCAAATTTCCAGTGTCAGGGACATTTCTGCTAGCAAAGATTGTGATCTCAGATTCTCTCTTCCTCTAACAGGTCAATGATAAATGCCTCGTACTCCTGAGTTAAGCCTCTGTCACAAGCCTCTCTTGTATATTCTACTTCTTTATGATTATGCTCCATATCTGTGTGACACTATCTCAAACAGTCACCTCAGAAATAGATTCTTATTTCCTTAACACTGCAACAGGTTCAGTATTGAGAAGACAAGAGAGGTTACTGCAGCCCAAACTATCCAGAAAACTTGTCACTGGAATTCACTTCTGACACAAAAGTGCTTGTTTCACAGCAGAAGACTGATAGATGAGCCAAGAGAGCACTGAGCTTCTTCCCTTCTGAAATCTAATTTTAAAAGGGAGAGAAATAGTGGTTGTGGAATACTGGTGCATCTAACGCTGTTTTCAAAGCATACCAAGGTACCAAATCACGACTTGGAAGGTTCCCCCCATCAAGGGGAAAATGTTGAACAGGATCCAACTGAAGTCACTATTTTTTGTGAAACTTTGTCATTTTCCAGCAGCTGGTGCAACACATTGGCTTGCTTTAGTGTAATTAACATCCTTAAAGGAGCACTTACTACGTAAAGATCTAACAAGGATACCAGGGTTCAGAAAACTCCAGATGGATTCTAAGGCCTTTGAGTCCCTTTGGAAAAACAAGAAAGCAAGCTAATATTGTCTAGGCATATCCATAGCATGACTGTATCCTATGAAGTCACTCCAGACCAAATTCACAATGCAATTAAATTGCATGGAGAAACAGTCAGATAGGATTTAGCCGAGTAAAGTATTAATGTCTTCAGCAACAAACCCAGCTGTACTAACAAGCTGATGATGGAAAATTATCATCAGTTTTCCCTCTTAAATGAACCCTGTGAGGCAAAGCAAGTTGTAACATTCTACTGGTCTGAAGCCCAGTTTTCCTTCTGTCTGCTTTTGATCTCAAAAATATAAGAATTCAGAGGAAAAAACTATCATCTTTTTGGTTCTGGAAAGCTGCTGAGAAATCCCTTTGGACTGGGCAGGGACCATCTGTCACCCACACGTGCGAGTGGCTGTCTCTCAGTCGGTGAGTGACACAGTGCACTCAGTCAAGGGCTGAGCCCCAGCTCCTGGCAGGCGGTGACGAGCTGCAGAGGGAGAATTTGAAAGCGAGGAGCTCTGCCATTGCCCAGGCAGGTCTGGCTGCAGGCAGCTGTGGTTCATGAAAGGGCAGCGTGGCAAGGGGTATGACGGTCACATCAGCACTACTCTGGTGCTTGGTATGATCCCCCTACTCTCATCTGTGCCCTGCAACAGCTCAGTCCTCGGACCTGGCCCAAATGCTTCTTTATTTTCAGTCCTGTGACTATCTAAGGTTTGGTGCTTGAGTTTATATGCACTTATTTCTCTTTAGTAAGAATCTTGCACGACAGCAGCTGCAGCAGGTAGACACAAAAACTCCAGCAGGTGGGTTTTGAGCCCACCCTGTTTCGAAGGGAATTTCAAACCTCGTCTCTGTATCAATAAGCTCATCCATCATTCACAGAATATTTCTGGCACTTTTGCTAAACCCTTCCAATGAGGTTTGTGAAGTGCACTTAAGAAAAATTAACATCTGACCCAAAAACTTCGTGACTGTGGTGTCTTCTGAAAAGGCATGGCACACTAGCTGAAAACCAGAAGACGTGAGTGAATAGTGCTGTTAGTGTAAACTCAGGTCTGATAATTAAAACTCCATGGTATGTACAATTCCCTGCTCTAGGGGAGGGAGTGACAAGGTCTCTCTGTGAGTCTGGTGGCTGCAGAGCCCTGCAGTCAGCAGCCTGGATGAGCAGATATTTGGAAAAGAGGTGGTGCATCCTTTCAGGTCATGTTTTTTCTTTAGGTTAATAGTTAAAAAGTTGAAAGGAAACCACAGAGATGCCAGGCACAGGGCAGGTGCTTCATAGCAGGGCTACAATGTGTGTCAGAAGAGACACTGAGCATTTTAGATTCCCTCCTTTTGCCAGCTAGTTGAAATTGTGCTGAATTGTTTTTTGAGTCTTCAGGAAAATATCAGGCAAATTTGCTTTTCTACCTCTTTTAAATTATTCATCAGGGGAAAAAATGAGTTATATTGGGGCCATCAGCATCAACAAACAAAATAAAAATGCAAAATTAATATAGTATTCCTCAGTCTGTCAGGATTCATCTGGGGAACTTATTGACATGCAGTTATACTAATTCCAAGAGATTCACAGTACACCAGAAAGGCTGAATAAGTCCATGAAGCTAAGAGCATCCAAAAGTGCTATAATAAATATGGTTAAAACTCAATGTTTTTAGAGAGATGTAAAACATCAAGCTTCTGTATGTAAACCATCCACTTGGAATTAGAAACTGGGAAGATACCCAGGGAATAATAAGTCTTTTTGTACTTTTTACAGCAGTAATCAAAACATAGAGACATTGAAACATGGAGACTCCATGGGCTCATGGAAGTAGTATGATCATTTAAATTGACAATCACCTAGTTTCTAAGTGTTACTATCTCTAAAATGAGCTAAATACAGGCCTGTGGAATTTCATTTGCATTGTCGCTCACCAACCTGAAGGAAATGAGAAAACAAAAAAATGCAAGACGTTTTGCTCCAATAAGGCATTTGATATTCTAACAGTGCTCTCTGTTTTCATTCCTCCTCTTTTGTTTTATTTTCCAGTATTAACTAAGCAGCATTCTTTTTCTTGGGTTTATTATTTAAATAAAGAGCCCAAGAGCTGAGATCAAGTAACAAAAATCTCATAGCTGAGATTTATAGTTATACTGGCACCATGTTATTAACTATAGAAAGGCCCAATAAAACAACAGATAATTGCAAAAGTGTTTCCTTTTTACACGTTATTGATTATAAGTAATTGATAATAGAGCTCAAGATAAAATTGAGCTCAGTTTGCTATTGAGATCTAAGTATGCCCAAATGTGTACTGTGAATTAGTTCTATAACCAAAGTCCTGATTCAAGAACATTCTTTAAATTATTTCTTTTCCTCACTATCCTTTCAATTTACCCAATTGTACATTTACTGAGACTAAATTAATACAAATATGTGACAGTGTCAGAGTGTTTTCTCCAGCAATGCATGATCTGGGAATTTTGTCTGTTTTTCAGAAGAAATATCAAATAACATTTAAAGAAAATGAGCAATTACAAAAAGTTAATTTAATATTACTTCAAGCTGCGTGTTTCTGAGAAAATTCAAAAAATGTTAGTGACTTAACGTGTTAGATATTGCAATAGATCACATTAAGAGCTGTTTCTTCCCCTCTCCTTCCCAGTTCACCAGAAAAGAGACTAGACAGAACTCCTATTTATGGATAAAGAAAAGCAGCATGGAGTGCAATACTTCTATTTGTTTGTAGACTTTATGCAATATTCTCCTGGGGAAAAGAAAACAAAATAACTCTGTTTGCATGAGCATCACATACTTTGAATTATGGAGAAGCATTTTCTAAATTCCTATGATTTACATTTTGACCAGTATACTTAGTTTGAGAAATAAATATGCCATCATCATGCAAATCAACCAGTGTAAGGAATTCATAAACAAGGGCAAAAATGAAAAGAAAAAAGCTACCAGCAACTGCAGCATCTTTGCATTACAAGTCACAGAGATGCTTTTCTTGAGCAGAACTAGTGGCAGTACATCGGATAGAAAGGGACACCAGGAGTGACAATATTTGGCGTTGCCTAGAAGCCAAAGAAAACAAAGACATGGCTCTTGACTTGCATACAAGATCTAGCAGGTTCCAGATTTTCTGGCAACCAGAAGTGTTCTTGGTTTGGTTTCAGGTCATAGTGGAAAGATGACAAGGAAGGTTATTTTTGTTCTTTGCTCTGGAGAAAATTCTTCTTTATTTGTTTAAAAATGGCCTGAATTTCCACATGTGCTTACAAACTTTTTCTAGGACTTAGAAGTAGCTCAAAATACTTTGTACAGGCTCTTGCATCGATACTGTAGCTTTGGTTTTGACTTAGCTTGACATTTTAGTTTAATGATTTAGACCATAAAATTATTCCTCCTTTATAGTCAGTTTGACTCCCAGTGGGGTTTAAGTGGGAGAAAAAAAGCTTCAGGGAGGAAATAGAGAAATCAAGTGGATAAGCTTTAACACTAAAATGCTGTTAAATAATGGATACAAGGGACAATGTTAAGATTTATTTTCTTCATAAGTATAGAAGGCAATGGATAAAAAAGCACTTGCAGGAAAGATAGATAAGCATGCAATTTCAGCGCTGGCAAACCTACTTTGTGACAAAAACAAATTGTTCCAAGCTTGCGGTTCCTCAGTCTCAGTTCAGAGCAGGTAGCCAGAGCCCCCTCCCTCCTGAGAAACCTCAGTTCTTCTGAAGGGGTTTCCATGGTTATGTGAAAACACACACCTGATTTCTTCTATCAGGTAAAATACCTGTGAAGGCACCTGATGATTATGTATGTGAAAGAGGCCGTTCATTAAATGTTTATCTCTAAGAAAATATCTCTATGGCCATGCACAATTTCTGCTCACTCCAGTCTTTCAGCTAGGGTAAACCCAGCACAAAACCATCAGGCTGCCTGGCTGAAAGAGCTTCTTGGTGGGCTAGCTGGCAAATTTTGAGCAGAGAAACCAACTGCAGACATAAGGTGCGCTCACTTTTCACAGAGAAAACTGTAGGCTGAGTGCATGGTGGGTGTGAGCACTGCTGGTAGTTTCTGTATTTGAGCTAACACCTGCTAGAACAGCAAAGAAGGATTTTAGGGGGGTAGAAGGGAATATCTGACATGGTGGTCCCTGCCAGAGCATGTGCAGTGTGGTCACCCACTTGTCACTCCAGGAGGTGTTAGAAAGCTCTCATGAGGAACCTTTGTCTGGCAGCAAAAGGGAACAAATAAAGCTCCAATTCTTAGAATGACCAGATAGCAGGGACTTTGGTTGGACTAGATTTAGCAAGTGTTGTCTTTTACAGGCAGACATTTAAATTCTTGTATTTTTATTTATTCTGTTTGATTAGGGAGTAAAAACCCCAGTCCTCACACATAAATATTAGACCTCTTCTACTTGAAAGAGGAACAGATCTTTTCTTCTGTGAGAATGTTACAAGCTTTCAGAAGGAAAGGGAGTTGTCTTAAGTAATAAAAAGTAATAACTGGGTTCAAAAAATTAGTATGGAAAATGGTTTTAAAATCTGAATTCTGAAGTGGTAAATTTTTTTGCTGCCTCTTGTAGCCTTTCCTTGACACAAATTCTTATTGTCCACAAGTGTCATGTTAAAGAATAAAAATGGAATAAAATTGAGAGTCAGATAAATGAAATTACTTGTCTAAGGATCTTCGCAATGATGCAGTCAGAAACAGAATCCCAGTCCTTGCAGTAGTCTGCTGTCCAAAAGGGATTATATGACCACCTGATATTTCTCATTGTGTCATTCTTTTGCTTAAGAGAACTGTTCTCTCCTCTGTAATCATTACAATTTTCCTGAAACATCCTCTCAAAAGCTGCAGCTGAAATCCCGACTTGACTTTTTTTTCACCTGTCTAGTGAATGATTCAGCCCAGTAGGATCTGGTCACATGGCGATCTTCAAAAGAAGCTACTAATTGTATTGGCTGAGTAAATAGATGCACTGTGAGATGCTTAAACTAAGATTACAAACTCAGCCCCGTGTTCAGAGCCTCGCTGTGCCATGGAACCCAATTTAAAAAAATACCCTAAACTTCTCCCTGCAGACCAGTGAAATCTCTGCAGATCCTGGAATGTCTGTCAGGGAGAGGCTAATTGAAAACAAGGCCAACATGTGAGAGACTGGACACCCCATGGGACATCCTCTCTCTGGTAAAATGAGGCTGTGGGATAGAAATTATGGTGTTTACCTTCATGGCAGACCCTTTGGATCAGAGGCTGAAAAGAAGCCTTCAAAGTTAGGTCCTTTCAAAAGGTGATTTCCAAAGCAAATCTGTCACCAGCTGTCACAAGTGCACTGAAGACTGCGACAAAGTACCTTTTGTTGGATTGTATTTTTGTGGTGCTCAGGGGCAGTGAACAAGTAGTTTCTAAACTGGCATGTGTTCATCACCATTCTCTAAAAGGGGGCTTTACAGGTAGGAGGAAGCAGACCTTCTGCTGAAGATTCCCTTAATCCCCCTGTCTCTCTAGCACCCTCTGGGAGGGATGCTGCCCTGCTGGCTTTGGGGTTGCATAGAAGGAAGGCAAAGGGCTGTGATCACTAAATCTCTTTGTCCACATGTTTAGAAGTGGGTTCATACAACATTTTGTTTCCAGAGTGAGTTCGCCTACTAATATCCTGCTGGCAGATTTCAAAGTAGTTAGAATTCATTCTGTCCCCTAGAGATGCAATGTTTGTGATGTATCCCCATAGGGAATGCAGAAATGCTGCATCAGAAGGGGCTCCTCAAGAAAAGCTGTACCAGCTCTGAATGAACTGTATAATACAGTCACCAGCCAATTGCTTAGAAACGCATTCTATTTTCTCTTTGCTGCCTATCTCTCCTCAGAAAACAGCAGCCTACAGCTCTAAGCATCCTTTTGTGGAGACCAGTTTTGTCATTTCTATTGTTAGTACAATTCTTCCAACTAAGATAAAAAAACCCTTATGATTAAGGACCTTCAATGGCTATGCAGCAGAATCTCGCCCTCTAAATCAACAACTGCTGCTCAGAATATTCTCTTCCAGAGAAAAACAAAACAGAACCCCCTTCTTCTCCCCTAACTAAATCCCTCATGGGGGACATAATTTTAAAGTGAGTTCATTTGCAGAATCCCTGCTGTTTTCTTGCCTGGTTCCACTCATTGATTCAAACTAGCAGTTGAGTAGCAGGTATATCTGTTAAAATATAGAGCAAATGCTTTGTTTTCCTTTGGGGAGACAATGAAATATGGCACCACATTTATTCATGCTGTGCTTCTCAGGTTGGCTTGTTCAGATCTCTAATCAGGTAGCTCTGGGTGATTTCTTCCACTGATGATTTTTTTCATCCAACTGTATCAGAACAAAACAGAAAAAAAAATGTTTTACAAATACCTAAACTTAAAACCCATAAAGATTAATTACTTTCAGGCCAAATTGACTGCAGTTGACCCAAGATCTTGAGAGCTGTAGAAAGGTCAGGAAAGTATTTCCAAACAGTAATGTCATAAACTCTGGAAAACATTATTTTTCCACTAAAGATTCATGCTGAGAGGTGTTTATTTTGTTATTTTCTGTTTATCATTAGTGCTTAGCTTTAAAGAATCAAGTCAGGGACACAAACATCAGCAGGCAACTCAAGCAGCCAAACTTGTAACACATGGACAGAAAAAATTAAAATAAACAATGAACTTCTCACAAACCAGCCAGAGATTGAATGCCTATTTGTTCATGCTAAAATAAACTTAGAAAGGAAACCAAGATTAAAAGCTTGTAAAATAATATTATGCTAATTCCAGGAAGAATATTATTTATAAAGTTTGTGAATAGGTTTGCTTGATGATCCAGTCTACCCATTATTGTGGCTAGGGTGCTGCTAATTGACTCATGATAATTAATTTGTTCTTAAAGCATGAATAGTGCTCTGGGTGCTTAGCAAACAATCCAGGTGGCTGTAAAGCCAGGAGACTTGCTGTGAGGAGACCTATGGTCTAATTATCTAACAGTAGTACATTCTAGGATCACACTGCCAAAAAAGAACAATCTTTATCAGGCTCCATTTTAATCTTTCTGTTTAGTGGCTCAGAGATGGTGAAGAGCTCACCACTCTTCATTGGATAGGTATAGAAAAAATTATAAAATTCTTCCTGCATTCTTCATGGCACCAATTTGGGAGTGACTGGGAGCATTGCTAGTCACCCTCCATAGCAATATCTGGTATATTGGAACAGAGGAGGAAGTGCAAATTTCCCTGCTGCTAATGGAAAGTGGTGGTTTGGATGGGATATGCATGGGATGTGAGAAAAGGCCCTGTGCTGAGTGAGGTGAGGGAGCTGAAAATTATGTCATCCTCTCAAAAGAGGTTGGGGATGTGGAGGGTTTCCTGTAAACTAAACATCTTCAAAGCCTACATTTGAGAAGCCAAAACGAACCAAAAAAACCCAGGCATAGGTGTGGCCCTGTTGGGACCACTGCAGTTTTAAATTCCAGCTGGATGTTGTGGCACTGACTTTAGGGCACATCTCCTTCTAGTCACTGCAGATTTTCCAAGCACGTGGCCCATATATGGCCATAGTTTAAAAATGCTAGGGGACAAATGTGCCATCTGCGTAGAGGAATCAAGAAGGATATTGTTTATTCATCTGGAAAGGACTGGTGAAGCACAGGGGAGAGTTTATCCCTGACATTGGGACTTACAGTGAGTACATATGTGACATGTATATTTAGAAATTCACCCTTCTGAATTTCAGGCCAAGCCAAAAGCAACACTCTCTGCCTTGCAGCCCTAGGTAACCTTACATGGCCATTTTTTCCAGATGCTAAACTTCAGCCTGGTAGCAAAGGCATGTGTGGTTGGCCACAGCTTTTCAAAAGGCTTGCTCCAAGAGACAGCCTCAGTGCCTGTGCCAGTATTGTGGAGCCCTGATTTGCCATGCACAGGCTTTGGGAAGAAGAGCAGAGGGCTGTCTATGTCCTCTCCATGGATGTCAGCGGAGTAGAATGGCTCTCCTGAGGACAGCAAGATGCCTTCCAAGATCTGGATTTCCATTTCTTTGCACTTTTGGGGTTTATACTCTTCCCTAAATCCATCACCTCTTTCCCCTAGCAAATAAATCTTCTCTTCCCTGTCTCCTATTCTTAGTTTCTTCAGCCAATTTTCACCTCTAAGCAGATTAAACATATCCTACACTATATTAAAAACATCAATCTGAGCATGAGAAGCCCTGCTAAGGTGAACCCTGAACTTTGCTACTCCCTCCTGAATCAGTAGAACTGCTCAATGCCGTGTCTCTGTGCAATGTAAATGTGTCTCAGCAAACTAACCTGAAGCTGGCTTGTTTTCAGGTATTCTCATTTTGGGCTGTTATCTCACCTGCTACTTCACAACTTGTCAAACTGCTCAAGCAGAGAAAGATCTACTAAATGCCTTCAGAGTGGGACATTATTTGTTGTTAGTGGGAAACTGCCAATCAATTCACTTCATTCCCAGAAACCCAAAGCCTAAAACCCAAACCCTAATGGCAGCATGTATGCGCTCATCTTGAAGTGCTCAGTTTGCACAGGAATCCTTCTCTCTGGTTGTCTGTCCCCACTGCTTACCTGCAGGTGTACACACACTGGCTGCTGCATTCCTGTTGTTCCTCATGAGTGAAGAAGCTTGGCTGCAGAAGAAAAACTTAAAAACTCTTGGTTTCTATTCTTATGGACAATATGGGTGCAATTGCACCTGGCCTGCTCTGATGTACCACAGTAAGCACTGCATGACCCTCAGTACTTTCCAGAATGTCCTGCTCTGAGACACCCAACACTCAGATGCTGGATAAACCATCTTCATCTTTACCTTCCTTACAAAGAGAGCAAGGGCATAATGACTTTTATTTATATATCTGCATATGTAACTGTACAGCTAAAGAACTGCTACCATCACCTGGAATTTATGATGCCCCTTTTCGATATAGACATTGCTGAGAGTGTAGTGAGGTCTGACGGACACATTGTTTCTTTAGTTCTCAAACACTTTTGCCTTGATAAGGATTTTCCAATCAATGCCTTCCATTATCTTCCAGAAATGTTAATTGAAGATGTACTCACATCAAACACTTCTATCTTATCTGAAAGAGGTGTGTGGAACAGAGTTCCCATACAATAGAAATAGTAATATTCTGAGACTGCAATTATATTCACACTTCATGCACTGCTAGAATGACTTGCAAGTTAAAGATATTGAAGGCTGCTGTTGTGTCTCTGGATTAGTGATGAAGAAACATTTAATATCAGCCAGTAGATGGGAATGTCCCAAACTCTGAAATGGAGTTTATATTATTTAGCATTGTTTATGAAATAGTAAAGTCTTACTCTTTTCTCAAGAAGTTAATATTCATCTAATATGGAGGGGAAAATGGTTTCCTCAGGAGTAAGATTATTTTTCTTAAAGATCAAGGGAAAACCGCTTTTTAGATACCCTTTCTACTTCAGAGAGAACAGAAAGGCATGGATAAATTTTTACTCTCATATTGAAGGCCATCTGATTAAAGTTCTTCAGACACTTGGTTGGTGCTGTCAGGTTCTTGCTTTGACGGCCACATGTTCTGAGCCTGCCCAGTCTCCATCCAGCCTTGCTCATCCTTCTGACCCTCCAGCAGGGCAGAAGGGACACAGCCCAACCCAGCTGCCGTTGGCACACTGCTGGGAGATCTCCTGACTTCTCAGCTGTGGGATTTAGCCAGCACGTGGCAGAGCTGCAGAGCCCCTGTGCAGCAGCCTGAGTGACACCATCTTCTGCACTAATAAATGATGGCCCGAGTTTCTTTCTTTCTCATTGGGATCAGACTACATTGACGTTATTCAGGTTTCCCTATGATGATCGTTATTTACTGTCTCACTGGGACGATGACAATTGCCTGAGTTTCCCTGGTCAGAAAGGGAAACAGAAAAGATGTTGAGGAGGCTCATGCCCGTTCTGCTTCACTCTTATTTCTTCAGATACAGCCTAAGTGTGGCTGTGTTCAGGAGCCAGAAAGAGACGCAGTGCAAAATTATTTGGAAAATGGGACTGAAAATGCTATTGCTGTTGCAGCTAGGATGAATATTCTAACTTAGAAATTGTTTTTTCAGTTTCCCCTCTCTACAGACATCTGAGACACTTCCAAGGTGCATTCCTTTGGGAAGCAGGAAAATGGAAAAGGGACTACAGGAGACTACACAAGATAGAGCCTCTGGTTTCCAGGGAAGAAATGGAGCAACACTGAAATCTGAAAAATGGACTGTCAGTGGACCATTTTAAAAGTTGTTGCAACAAAAGCCATGAAACACATATGAGCCGAATGTCGCTGGGGGATGTATTGAACATGTACAGAAGAGTTGCACAACTTCCATGTTTCCTTCCCCCAGCAGACTTTGTTGTCTGTGGACCGCAAATCTGCATTGAATGGATTTCCTATGAAGTATGAGTTGTTATCCTACCTAGGAGTGTAGGAATTCCTTTATGACTTTAGCTTTATGAATGTGACTGTGATATTTCGGAACGTGAAAAGTTAAAGTAGATACAGATCTCTGATTTTTATCCTCATGATTAAATAAGTAAGAGCTGGAAGAAAGTCAGGACTTACAAAGCTCACTTAAAATAAGTTGCTGTTTTGGATGCCAGTCAGGAAAAGTAACGCTGACAGAAACTACTGAAATGAAGCAATTGAGGGAACTGTACTCATTAGCACTAATAATGAGTAGGATTATACTTAAAGGTAGTACTGGACTCACAGAGGTCAGCAACAGACCTCAGATTAACCTAAATGGAACAGAATCAAACACATTAGTGATTCCTGCAGTTCTCTGAAATATTTCAAGCAGCAGCAGCAGCAGCAGTATCTCTTGATTACTAATTACAAATTATGGACATACAAAGCGTTAATTTAAATTGAAGTTGCTCATGGTGAAGTAGGGCTGAATTGGTTAATTGATTAATTCAGAACTCCTCCTGCTGAGCAGGTACAACACAACTAGAAGCAAGGCAAACTCCAATGAAATAAGATATAAATTAAGACTTTCCTTGTTTACTTACCTTTCTCTAAAAAGCTTCCTCTGCAGCTAAAGGATATTGTGTTTTAGGGCGATACCCTTGCACTTCTGGAGAAGGATGCCCTGGGTTTGTTTGCTGTTAAAGTCAGTACTTATTGATGCACCTGTGTTTGTTATGCACTGCTCTTTTTGTCTGTAGAGATGAGCTCGGTAATGTGTGGGTAACGGCCTCGAGACTATTCAGTTCCCATCCTCTTTCCTGAGGATGCCAAAAAGTTGAAGGATTATGTGATGTGTCTGTATTTTTGTCAAGAATAAAGATAAACCAGCGTCAAGCTTGTCCTAACAGTCAAAGGGAACTCAGACACTTCTGGCTTCTGGCAATTGTTGACTTGAATTAGATTCAACTCAGTGGAATGCCCTAAACACTCCTTGTCCCTTGGACAGTTATTTCACAATTATTTTTAATCTCTTCAAACAAACTTTGTTGGGCAGGAAAATACATGTGCTTGTGGGTTGCATAACTCTAAATTGAAATTGTTTAGGATTTTGAAATCAAGAAATCATGGACATAGAGTTTTGATGGGTCAATAAACACTTAGGGAAGAGAGAGACTTTTTAAAAAGAAATTGGCTCCCAAGTCTCTGACTGGGAGAAGTTGAGAATTAGTCTGAATTAATGTCTAAGGTCCAAAGTAGTAAGCACAACTGCTGCTTTGATAACCAGTATTGCTTTCAAACCCATGCTCCCTGCTACAAGAATAGCAGGAGGATGCAGTACAGAGCCAAGAGGTCACTCCTTAGAGACTGTGCCCTGAAGCCAGCCGAGGAACAGAGAATGGGATGAAGGAGTAGCCCTGCACTGCTGATCTGCAGCTCACTTTGACACGGCTTTGCTCTGAGGGTGCTTACAGCAAAGTCACAGTTGTGAAGCTAATGAAGTTCTGAAACATGCCTTTGCCTTGATCCATAGCACTTTCTCTTCAACAGAGAGGAGAACTTAGGAGAAAAAAATAATTCTTTTCTCATCAAATTTTGCCAGTGGTTTTTATCTTGTACTCTGGCAAAGGTGATGTGGAGTAAAACAGTAGTGTTGCCTTTGCTGGTCTCTGCTAACAGAAGTTGCTGTGCATCACCATCATGCTGCTGCTGAAACAAGATGTGTTGAATTACAGAAGCAAAATTGGGAAAGAGGCTTCATGGATGGTCTAAAGCAGGATGAAGTATTCTGTGAAGCTCTTACACAGCTGTTTGTCTAATCTTATAATTTATAGACAGCTGGCAAACATTTCCATAGTTTTTGCAGTCAGCCAGCTCTGATGGTGAGCAGTCATAAAGCTCTTAATAATGTTCAATCTGTTACAAATGAGAATAAATTCTCCTGAGTTCATCCTCCAAGAGCCTTCTTGGCTCCTGTGATCACCATTTATTGTAATACCTTATGTAATTAATTATCATATTGACTGCAACAGCCCACCCTCTTTTTTTACTGTATAATCTCATTCCTCCAATTTTTTTTTTACTAAAGTGAAATTTACTTTTCTTGAAGTTGTATTTTAGAGACCATTTATTCTTACAACTCTTCTCCAAAATCTTCATTTTCCCCGCAGATATTGACATTTCAATTTTTTTCTTTGAAATCTCAGGACCTTAAATTTAAACTTTCTTTTCTAAAAAGAAACAAAACTGAGACTGTCAGAAAACCAAACAATTCTGAGGGATTCAACTTCAAGAAAAATGCCAGATATCATGAAGCTGGTGATTAAAATTGCAAAAGCTGGCAGCATGACAATTGCAGGTGATGAATATGTATGCTAAGGCTTTCCAGACATAGTAATTAACAGATTGAGGTGCCTGAATGCTGCATGCAACCAATTTAGAAACGAGAGTAACTCTTCAGCTTTAGGCTTTGTTCTGTACTGAACATCCTGCTGTAGCTCAGCAAACACAGGAGTCACAGCTGAAACCCACAGAAAATTAATGACAGAGCAGACTCATTTGAGCAGCTCACCCCCTTCAGCAGGTGTGTGCAATGTCTGCCCATTGGTAACAGGTGTGGGGTTTCTAATTAAAGGGAAGCTTTTTGAGGTGTGGCTGTGCAGGGATGGGGTTCCTCTCAGCGCCATCTCCTCGCACCAGAGCAGCTCCACAGTGCCCACGCTCAGCTGGCGCCTGTGTTTGGGTCTCTGCACTTCAGAGCACGTATGGACGTGCCATATGTGCAAAGAACACGGCCTGGGCTTCTGAGCTCCCGACTTCTTCTGTCCCATCACTGGATATCTGCCTCGTGTTTTCGGTCCCAGATGGCCACTGCTTTTAGGTAAGCTGGAGGTATGCTTATGCCATAGGTATTTTCTATAAGAAGAACACAAGAAGTGGAGCAAAAAGGAATTGCAACTTTGCTCACTTTTTTTCTCTTCAGTCTTCAGCAGCAGCATGAACTGTTGTACCAGAGATGTTAAAATACTTTCCTTTGATTTACAAATACTTTTTTTCCTTTATTTTCTTCCTGACAATGTTCCCAGCAATCATTTGCCTCATTGCTTTGCCTCTCTGTGCGTAGAGCCATGGTCTGTGCCTTTTTTTAGACCTTTTTGAGACCTACCATTTATATCTGCCTTCGCAACCTCCACGGGCAAAAAATTCCACAGCTAGTCTGCAAAGAAGTGCTTATTTGTTAGGCTGCTTAAACAAACCTGGTAGATTCAGTTTGTCCCCCTCGTTATAGTGAATAACAGATCTGCAGGCATTGCTCTTCTCTGCAGAAACAGAAATCTGATACTCTGGTATAAATCAAACATTTAGATTGACACTAGGTCAGGCAACAGAAGAAGTGAAAGAAATAAGAAAAGTGGGATTTGAGGGAGATTCTAGATTAATTAGTGTAAAGCAGGCACAGTTTAAATTTAATCAGATAGGGATTTATGAGTGATAGCAGGAAACTATTCATGGAATTGTCAAGAGCAAATCATATCAAACCAATCTAATTTTCTTGCACAATGTGGTTACAAGACTTGTAGGTGGGAGAGAAGCAGCAGATGACGTGTGTCTTAAAGCTTTAAGGAAATCTCACATGAAGCTAGAGACAGAAATATGGTTTTGATGAAACTTTTACTGAGTGAGAGTAAAATGTGTGGAAAACCAAAACTATAACTAGAACAATGATCAATGCTGAGCAATAGCATGAGAGGCAAGGGGCAGACACTGACTACCAAGAAGCTCCCCTTGGACATGAGGAGGAACTTTACTGTGTGGGTGGCCCTGCACTGGAACACTCTGCACAGAGAGGTCATGAAGTCTCCCTCAGTGGAGAAATTCAAGAACCATCTGGACACAATCCTGTGCCATGTGCTCTGGGATGACCCTGCT
This sequence comes from Callaeas wilsoni, assembly GCA_013398955.1. Taxonomy (NCBI): domain Eukaryota; kingdom Metazoa; phylum Chordata; class Aves; order Passeriformes; family Callaeidae; genus Callaeas; species Callaeas wilsoni. Next base: position 95,389 of record VWPU01014970.1, read on the forward strand.
TGAACAGGGAAGCTGGACTGGATGATCCGCTGTGGTCCCTTCCAACATGACCCAGTCTGTGATTCTGTGAAATACATAGAAGATTATTGATGCTGCAGAGAGAACTGGGTAGTGCTTGTGTTCATGGCCAGGCAGGGGACCTGTGGATCTTAGTTTCGACTAAAGACAGTTTTCCATGGATGCCCTGCCACCTGCTTCCCCTGACTGCTGCCAGGATCCAGAGACAATGGCCACACTGAAACATGCATCGGAGAGAGCTTTTGTTGTCTCGGAGGCACACTGCACCCCGCATAAACTGTCCCTTGAGCACAAACTGAGAAAGGAACAAATGAGTTACTGGTCCTTTCTGTTTGGGTCTGTATTACAGCACTTTAACTGGATCATGCTCCAGGTGGCATTGGGTATCCTCGACCCCATTCTGATCCAGATCTTTTTTTATTGGGGGAGGAGGAAGTATGTTCCTAATTTCAAAATGTTAAAAGTTTAGAGTCTGATTATTTTTAGTGAAGAAGATTGATGGTGCAGATGTGTTTGTCAATTGTCAAATTAGCAGTCTCACAGATCTTTTTTTCTTTTGAAGGCACATTAATATAAAGGCAAGAGAAAAACAGAAAAAAAACCCCCAAACCCTACAGAGTCATATATTAGTCAGGCAAGGACACAGAGAAGATTCAAACATCTTGGTGTGTTTGATTGAAGAAATGAGATATGTAGATGAAAGGAGATCCAGAAGCTTTTGATCCCTTTTATATGTTTTTGCTTGGAGGGTTGAGAATTTGGACATAGGATTATTTCAGTGTACCTCTGTCTCTGTTTTAAGCAGAAATGAATTTCTACAGTAGGAGCAACCAGGGGAAACTGCCATCTGATTTTTAGCATCAATATGGAGGCACATGGGATGTGTAAATATGCCAGATAAAGGCATGTTAGGTTTTTCTTCTGCTCTTCCGCCTGAAACTGAGCACCAGAAGTTGCCTGCAAGGGTAGTCTGATGCTCTGGAGAAATCAAGAAACTCATATTTTTGTCTATGGCCATTAGACAGTAAACTGAGGTTTGAATGAAAGGTGTCTCCTTTTTAAGCCAAGAATGGAAAAACTTCCCTATGTCCAAGGTGAAAAAAGGGAAATCAACGTAACCAGAAAGGTCATATGAAATTCCTGAGGGCCTTAGATTCAGTGTCTGTGACACAGGTACTTTCCTGTATTCGCTGGTACTTTGATAATATTTGCACAATACATGCATCACACTTAACGATATTTTTTCAGCAAATATAAAAAATTATGTGTCTGTGTTATGTTTTAAAATGTTCATATCTTTAATAACTGACTTATTTTTTTGGCTAACAACTTGCAGATATTGTAAAAGGAATTGGGTTGCACACTGAAAGGATAGCTGGTCTTATGAAGTTTATCAATTCTAGCACTCTTGACAGAAGAAAATCATACTTTGGCTCTTTCTCATGTACTCTCATAAGGAATCATCTCTAAATCTGTGGGAATGGAAAAGGTACTTGAGTGTTGTCTGTGTCTGAACTGGGTGAGGAAATGTCTCTAGGGAGATGACTTGAACACATGCTCTTTAAAATATATAAGAATAACCTGTTTTATTTTAGAGAAGTGCTGAGTTCTATGATTGTGACCCCCTTTTAAGCAGATCTGTAATGTGCAAACTTGGCCTTGTCCCCAGAACTTTTTCTTTTGGTGTATTGCAGCATATCCTAAACAAACATTCATTGAATTTTGCTGTATTTGCTGTATTTTAGCAGAGAGCAGCTGGTTTTTTTCTTGCTTCTCTTTTGCACAGCAGTGGCATAAATCTGGACACACCTAGCTTTTCAGATTAACTAACAATATCTTGGCAAAAACTGTTAAGACATTAACTTGTTTTGGTATTAGTGCTATTATCTATTAATCTGCCCAAGCCCAAAGAAAGTGAGCTGCACAATCTTGAGGATTTATATATTAGGCTCCCTAGGTTGTTCCAATGAAAATTATCATAAATCACAGCCCTTGAGTATTTTCTCAACAACTGTTTAGCCACTGCACGCTAATGAACTCTCCTCATTTATTTACCGAAAATACCTTACCAAGGGAAAAAAGGAAGTGGCAGAGACAAAGCATCATGCTTTCAGGCCATCCTTAGAGATTTTCCAAAGCACCAGCAGCTGCAGGTGTTCTTTGCATTAATTGCATGCAGTTTATCTAAGGGGATCATCATTCTGTATCAATTGAAAAGAGCAAACAAGCCGCAGCCTAGGAATCTCACCTCTGAGCTAGTAACAATTCTTTCTTAGAAGCCCACTAAAAATTCCAGGTATTTTCCATGATTTGTGCACCTGTTTTGGAAACCGACACTTTCAGTCCAGAAAATTTTTAAAAACCACATCCCTGGTGCTAATGGCATCTGTCCAAGAAAACCGTCCCTGGCCCCCAGCTGATGTGGCAGGTGGGCACACTGAGTGCCCACTGTCCCAAGCATTCCAAAGGATCCACCTGAGCAGCCTTTGTGCTCCTTTGCCACCTGCCTGCTGGCACAGCACGTGCACCCCACCAGCTGCTCCACAAGGATGGGGCAGGTTCCTGCTGCCAGAGCCACTGCTGCTGTGGCTCTGGCCACTGGCATTGGTATTTCTGTCCAAGACGTGCCAGAATTTGCAACATGCTGGAACTGGCTTGGATAAAAATCTGGGGTAATGCCACCAAAAGGGTAAGAAACACAGTGGGTAGTAACAAGAGTGTACTGTAATGGATATTAACAGAAGGAGTAGTGAGGTACATGATTTTGCTGCCCCCTAACAGTGTCCATTATTTAAAAGCTTGCATTTTCCTGAAGTGACTGGTTTGTGTTTTTCCTCCAGTTGTCTGTTTACTGTAGTGTTTTTGTTTGCTGATTAACCATCGAAAAACCCTCATGTCAAATCCCATATGAGGGCCCACATGTGAAACTACATTTTCTGAAGTGGGTGAAAATATTCCCCTCTTGCTAAATGGCAGACTACACTTGCCTGCTGACACTGACATCAAAGAAATAAATAGAAACAGGCCAGTAAGAATTATAGGTAGGATAATAGGTTTTTCACAGTGCATTACTAAAAAAGATTAGATTGGCTGCTACACAGGACATTAATTCTGTAGCTATAGCCTGAGCAGTGTATGAAGTTTAAATTGATTTATCCCAGGAGTATCTGAGAACAGTCACTTTATAGAAGGTTTTTTTCTTCCTTTCTTATTAAATGATGCACCTCATAGCACTCATTTGTTGATCTATTATTCTGCTTCCTTCCCCTGCATGGGGCACTGTGTTATCCAGACTTCAGTAGGTTTGCAACTGTCTGTCAGGAAACCACCTCCTTGGCTTCCATCAGGTCCTGGTAGTGGGCATCCTTTGCAAGTGTTCTAAATCATGACTGCAGTTTGGGCTGAACATGGGAAATGGACTAAGTCAGCGCCATTTGCCGAATACTCTAATATATTCTAATGTCTTTGAAGACACATACACTTGAGTTCGATGTCTCCAGATTATTTCTGCCCTGCCACTAACAAGGAGTGTCCTTGCTTTTTAATTCTCCTGCTTCAGCTCCCAGCTCCTGCCAACAGCTGTCCAGCAGGAGAGCAGCTTGCCATGACAGTGTCATGTGCTGTTCTGTCTGCCATGCCATGACAGTGTTATGTGCTGTTGTATCTGCCATGCTAATTCCAGATCAGCAGGATTTGTGCTGGAGTTCTTGTATCATGCTTCAGCTCTTGGAGCCTTTTCCCACTTTTCCTCTGCTGCCTCTCACTAATCTCTGTAAGCCTTCTCCCTTGTGCCTCCTCAAATACCAGACATGGCACATTCTCACAACACTGGACTCCTGCTCTTGAAGAGTCTGAGCTGTGCTTCTTACAGCTTTATGCAATACAATTGAGCCAGCATCTCTAATCCACTTCCATATAGCCTCTTTCCTAATCTCCTTATTAGGATGCCCCAGTGCTGAAGTGGATGGAGTTCAGAGATAGCAGGGCAATTTTGCTGCCGAAGAATACTCACTTTAGAAACTTCTAAAGCCTCTGGTTTTTGTATAAATCCGAAGTTTGTATTTCTTGTATGGCTGGTCTAAAATGGACCAGAAGATGAAGGTCTTGCTTAGAACGTGGTATTTCCATTCCTTCTTGTGCTTCTGAAGGAAATTGTCAGGTCTGAGAGTGGAGGCAGCGTTCAAGTTGTGATCCAGCACTGTGAGTAGCTGACATGAGCTGCCTGTAACTTTCCTGGATTGTCTAAAGCGAGCTGTTCAGCTCTGTGGCCTGGGCTGCACTTTGTTTATGGCTGCTCTGTGTGTTACCATAAAACCATTACTTGATCTTTGTACTTAAAATCGCAGCACGCAGAGGCAGCCGAGGTATTTTGGCTTGAAACTTGTATTTTATTTTTGAAAAGAGCATTGATCGTCAGGATTTCAGAGGTGCCAGTGATGATGTTGGTGCTGGATGGGTTTGCTCAGGCAGGGAGAGCTGAGGTGAGCGGGACTCAGCAGGAGAGCTCTTCCTGTGCTGGGCCAGAAACACCCGCGGTACCACTGGCTGTGATTTCCCGCAAGGACAGGGACTTGACTCTGTGCTGCCTGAGGGTTAACTTAAAAACAGAATGTGCTGCTGTGTTTGTGTATTTATATATGTTTTATAATACAGAGCGATATATAATTATATATATTTGCACACTCTTAATAGTTGCATATCTGTATCTACGTTTCCACAGCGATAGTGGACTGCCTTTGACAAAGATATTCCCTAAGCAGAGACAGGTTCTACTTGACTTTGGGTAGGAACAGAGGGTTAGGGAGATCCCTATGATTACAAATATTTTGTTCTGACCGTTAGGTAAATGGTTGTCCCCTGTTAGTCTAGTAGGAGTATCTAGAATGATGCCAAAGAGAAGGTCTTAGCTTTTTCTGTATCCTCTGTCCTGCAGGCAGGAAACAAATCTCCTTTTGAAAACATTTTGTAGGAACAAAATTTAAAAAAAAAAGTTTAGAAAGACGTTCAATAATTCACTGAAGTTAGGAGCTCTGAAATAGGCAAAAGCATCAGTAATAAATATATCTAAGTTCCTTGACAGCATTTATTTAATGATTTTCAGTATTTAATAAAAATGAATATTGATTAAATGATTAATAGAATTTATTAAGCACACATGCATAATTAGATTGTGTTATTTGAGTAAGGAATTAGATATTAAAAATTCAAGTCTTTTGCCAATAGCTGGCCTCACAGAGTATCACAGGCAAAGAGCCAGTTCCCCTATCTAAGCAACTCTATTGTTTTGAACGCATCTTCAGTTCCTAACCTGTACAGCATGAGGGATGGCAGAGAACATAACTGTTCCTTTTCCTCTGAAGATCATCTACAGATTGCAATAGATGCTGCCATGGAGTGGAATTAGGTGATAAATAAGACTGTAGAAACTGAATAATAATAAAAAGCTTGTTTTTCCCTATCCACACAGAAATACTGGTTGATTCCTAGAAAAGGCAAAGGGGTGATAATTTGATGGGTTTGCTGCTAATGAATAAATCTTGTGAAGGAACACTATAATGAAACATAACCATATAAATAAATTAGACTATGTAATAGTCATTTAGGGCATTTTCCAGCAGCCCACTGGTACTATTCCCCAAGATGTCCCTTTCTCTTGCCTGTAGACCCCTAGCTCAGCTCTTGGCTGTGTACATACTCAGATGTATTATAGCATGACGGAACAAGTGCCGATCGCTTCTGCAATATCTGGTGTGAATCTGTCCCCACAGGAAGAGAAACCACTGCTGTTTTATGCAGTGCTACCAAAAACCCATCAGGACTTTCCCCTGTACCCCGGGGCTTTCCTTGACGGATGCTGTGTGGACACAGGCATTACGCAGCACCAGTGCAATGCTTAAAAGGCAGTGCTTCCCAAGTGAAGCTCCTATTGCACTGGTACCAGCCAGAATTCCCACTTGGAGCCTCCCCTGCTGTTTCCACAGCCTCCCTCTAGTTCATATCTAGCCTATGACTTTAGGTGAAGAAAAATGTTTTCTACAGGATGTTCATTCACTTGCGTGTCAGGAATAAAGGGAGGACTAAAGCCTCATGCAGAGTGTGGTGCCTCTTTGGAATTCCTGTGTCTAGGAAACAGCTGAAACCACAAAAACCTGTGAGCTACAGCCATGCAGAAAAAGGCTTACAGGAAACAGAAAGGAAAGAATTAGGTTGGGGTATGGTAAGGAAGAGTAGAACATACTTCAACCACAAGGACCTTCCCTCAGAGCCCTTCCCAAGCTTTCTGTACTTAGATGACTAAAAAATAAATAATCTCTCTTTCCTCCTGCAAGTTGTGCTTGACAGCTTTGGGGATTGGGTTTGAACTGATGCAGATGTGTGCATCTGGCATATCACTTCTGCTTTCTTTGTTATTAATGTCTCTGACACCTTCAAAGATGCACCCTTGAGGCAGATCAAACTTTTCATGCTTTGTTTTGGCATTTAAATGCTGCCTATTATTATTATTCAATACTGGCCCCACAAAGTATATGGAAGTCTTTTTCCAAAATTTGTTTAAATGCATGTATGTTGGAGAAAATATATGCAATAGAACATGCAAGTCCTGGCACTCATGCAGATGGTCTAATGCAGCTCCCAAGGCCATCTGTATGAATGTTTTGAAATTAAATTAGACCCATGGCATACAACTCAGAATGTCGACAATTAAACCTATGCATGCTTACTTTAAGTGAATATTTTTATACACCCCAGAATTTTAAGTGTCCCCCCCTTAGCATGGACAACCTGTGGATACTCATGCAGAGACAAATGACAGATTTGGCTGTGCTATTGCTGCAAGCGGTTCACACTGTTCATTCTGTAGTCCTGCTGAACCCGCTCCCTTAACGCCTTGCATGATGCAATTGCTTCTAACAAAATGATTGTATCATCCTCTGCTGGCACACACTTCTCCCCTCTCATTCTCAAGGACATCTGGAATCTCATGACCTGGGAGGGCTTTACATGGTATAAGCTGCAAAGGCCACGTCTAAATGAGCTACTCCACACTGGTGTCTGAGTGGATCTGGTGTTATCTAGCCAGTGCCAACATGCTTTCTTTTGGGATCCCATCTTGGCAGAAACAGGCTTCAGCGGAGAGCAGGAACAGTGTTTTTAGGTCTGCAGGAGTCGTGGCCATGGCAGAGGTACAGGCACTGAGACCATTCTAAATAAAACAAATCCACGTTAATGACACATTAGGGTCATGCAGACCTTTGTCCAGCACAGACCTTTCCCAACCTGAGCCAGGGATGCTGGTGGGATTTTTGCCTTCCCACTATGCTCTTTTTGAAGTTTCCACCTCTCAATCTCTGCTACATTTTCTTTCTGACATTATTAATCACCAACTTTCTTAGGGCTAGGTTAATAAGAGGGTTGTTTTTCTGACTGGAGTTTATGTTTATTCTTTTCCTTACTCTTTTTTTGATTGGTTTTTATTATTTCACACATACATGAGGAAAGCAGACCTTGATTAGTTAGAATTGTTTTGCAAATTTAATTTGTTTCAAGTATTTTGGACTGAGTTCCTCTGAACGAAACAAAGGCGTTTCTTTCTTTACCTTTTAGACCGGGCTACAAAGCCCCCTAAATGTATGAGAATTTACTCAATGTTACTTTTCTTTCTTTCATATGGTGCTCGAACCTGTATTCTTCCAGGTTTTGTGTGGTTTTTTTCCTTTTTTTTTTTGTTCTTGTGGTGGTTTTTTTGTTGGTTTTGGGTTTTAATTATTTGTCATAAACCTTTTCTACTTTTTAAAATAGACTGTTGAAAGTAATTTACACATTTCACTGTGACAGTTCCACAATCATAATCTCGCACTTGATTTATGTCACCTAGGTTTGATTAAAAAAAAAGTAATATGATGTTTGTTTTTCGTATCCTGACTAAATCAGTGTGGCTTGGAAATAAGCCTCCCCTGTGACTGTGAAATACATTTTTATCAGACATACTTATTATCAGTGTTGTTGCTTCTGCAGTTATCGAATTAGAATCATTCTGAAACTGAATCTAGAAGAGATGGGAATGCAGCTAAACACAGCTCTGTAATAATCCTGAATATTTGTAATCTGCTGGTTATCTGTTTCAGCGGAACTCATAAATCAGCTCTAAACTAGTTTATTGTCAAAGATAGGCTTGCCTCAATGCAGTTTAAAAATAAGTTTTCTCTTGGTTTCTACCGAATCCTTGCCATGAATATACAGAATACTGTTGGACTTAGAGACATGCCCCTATGGAGCAAATCAGCTGCTTGTTGTTCATTCCAACCTGGGCTGCTTTATCCTGTCTGATTAATATATATATATATAAATATATATGTTTATATATTACTGCAAATCTAGCTTCCATTATTTGTATAAATATTTTCTTTGGAAACTCTATGCTGTAATTTATCATGATAAATTATGACTTAAATTATTCAAACTATATATATATAACATAGATACTTATACATATGGCTGTAATAACAGAAGATTTCCACCTTGAATTAATTGCGATGATGCTTAGTAATTTTTACTTTAGTTCTATGTGCTTCATATGCTGATGAGAATGTTGACATTTGTATGTAATCTATTTCATATAGAATAGAATTCTGATATCAGATACAACCCAGGAGAGAAAATTCTGAACCTGATCTCTCCTAGGTGGAGTTAATCCCAGGGTCAAGAGAAACTCTGTTAATCCCTCATCACTTATCTCTTCTGTCATCTCTGGGTTTGGGTTTGTTTGCGGTTTTGTTGGGGGATTTTTTATGGGGGGAGAGGCAAAGGATGGAATGGTGGAAAAACATGCTCTGACTTCTAATACATGAAATTCTAGTAGGCTATTCTGTTCCTTGAGCCTCATGAAAGTTCCAAATGTGTATGTTAATACCATTTGCAAGTTGCTTCTACTGTGCATTTCTTTAACAATAGTGTGAAAAATTTAAGTTATAATTTATTAACCTCACGATAAATTGCAGAATAGCATTTGCAAAGAAAGATATTTTTACAAATATGGAACCTAGATTTGCAGTAATGCTGATGATAATACATATTCTTATGCTTGGGGATTATCAAATATCTGCTAGCTATTAAGACTTAGGCAGCATTAATTAGCAGATCCTATGAATCTTGGCTGGAACCATGATGCAGTGAAAGGTGGCTGCTGGAGTTCAGTGGGAGAGAGGGAGACATGGAGGGAAAGCAGCAGGACACCTGGTTCCTAACCACTTTGTCTGCTGTCTTCACTCTTCTAAAAATGTCTGCCTTGGGTTAAAAAGTAATCACTTACCAGAGGAAGTAAAAATAAAGAAAAGTGAAAACCTAGGGTGACCACTGACCAGTGTTGTAAATATGGTGTGGGGAAAGGGAAGGTGCTGCTGGCTCTCATGTTCTGCTTCACAAAAATCTTCCACCTGGAGCAGAGAGGAACTCAGAGATTGTGCTCATTCAGATTTCAGACATTTCCTTTTGATTCTGCCTCTCTGCACATGGATTGAAGCTGGCACTTCCAGCCACTGCACCGCTATCTATTATTCACACTCAAATATCAGGGAGCTCAACTGAATCAGAAGTCCTGTGGATTTAGCAAAGTACAAAAACATGTGCTGTAGTCCGTGAAACAAAGAAGCTGCATTGAACTGAACAAAATGGGCAAGAAGCAGAGGCATAGAGAGAGAGAAAGGACCTGGAGCCTTTGGTGTGATGTCTAGCAAAGACTGCAGTGAGGAATGAAAGGGGAGCAGGAGGCAATTGAAAAGAAGGAAGAAAAGTACAGCAGAGGAACGGGGAAAGCAGTGTATATTGAGAAGAGATTGGATGTAGGGAACTGAGAACATAGGAAAAAAATTTTAGGCCTCCAAATTTCTTATTATTGCTTAATAGTCTGGACAGGAAAAGGAAACATATTCTTTGATTTTAGTGACTCAGAATTTGAAAGGGGCACTTGACCCAAACATGGGTGTTTCTCACCTGTAAACACAACACCTTTATTTTGAAGAAATGTCCTGCATTTGGTACACTGAAGATAAATTCTAGCCTTATGGCCACTTTCAGAAACCATTCCCATTCTGTGGCTTTTTTGTAGCATTGTTACTTCACAGCTTGAATGCCCTTTTTCTATGATTCTTGTGTCACTGTATCTTGTACTACCCAATAGTTCCAGCGTTTCCTCCTGCTGCTTTCTGGAGGCCATTCTCCCCTCTTGAAAACCTCCCACAGCTTCCACAACTGCCTCCTTTCACTGCAGCTGATTAAAGCAGTGACTGTTTTGTGTTTGCTGGTGAACGCAGCATGGCTGAGTCCATACGGAATTTTAACTGTCTCAGATGTGTCTTCCCTTCGTCATTACAGGAAGGTTCTCTGTGTTGTTCATATGCACATTTATACATAAACTTCGATAGATTTGCACCACTATTGTCCCAGCGTATGGAAATGAGTTTTATTCTCTGTGTTGAGACTCAAATGATAGAAGCAATTTTATTTAATATTTTTGCTAACGCCTCTTTTGAAAGACACTATGAAGTGTTTGCAGATTTTCTAGATCTTTGCTAAGCTACCTTTGATTTTTAATTTCAAATAGAATTCAGAAATGAAAGAGTGCCCCTCCACAAAAAGATCCTAGTGAGGCACATTGCCTTTTACATCCTCAAGTTACTTGTCTCTTCCTTGGTCTATCTCTGCTGTTTTATTCCCTTTTAAGTTGGTGGCTAGTATGGAAAATCCTGAGATTCATTGCTACTTTTTAAGGAGCAAGGATATAAAAAGAAAGAAGTTTACCAGTTGGCTGGCAGCTGAGACCTGACTACTACACAAAGTTTGGAGACATCTATTAAAAAAGGCTTAATTTGGTTACATCATTTGTTTCAAATTTTTTGCATTTTCATTAGATGTTTTCAATTCTTGCAGGGATTTTAGACAACTTAAAATGATGATTGCAAAGCAAAAAAAAAAAAAAACAAAAAAAAACCTGCACAAATAAATCAACATTTCCACATCATAAAAATGTACATTCTTCATTTAGTTTAACAAATCTTCAGCAGATGATTTATTCTAATGCTCTGGCCCCTGTAGACTCAAGACTGAATTCCAGGCATCACATTAAACCTGCTTCATAACTTTCTTGTAACTGATTTTAATTTTCCATGACTATTCTAAAGAGAAAAAATATTTTGGTCTTCAAAATTTTGAATGGAATAGTTTAAATTTATTAGGAAGAAGAAAAAAATGAATCCTCCTCTTACGTATTTTATGTTCCAAAGAAGATGTACTCCCTTGGTAGCATTAAAAAGACTTTTTGACTGCTTAAACCACTGTATCTTTCTTTTGCCATCAGAAGAAAAACAACCTGGTTATTTTAAGATGTAAGAAATATTTTTTGAGGGAACAGTTTCTAACCTCTGAGAAGAACATTTATTTTTCAGTGAAAAATCTAAATTAAAAAAGCCCTCAAACCCTCTTTCGTGCTGCTCCCACAACATAATTTAGATCCATGACTGAAGCAATCTCAGTGCCAAATTCTTCTTTCTCTTTGATGTTCTTCCTAGAGATTTTAAATATTTTATTCCACATTTCTTTTTTCTTCTTCTCCCTATCCCACAAAAACAATTCTATAGAATAAAATTTCAAAGCTGTGCTGCTGGAAGTTGATACTGTCATCAGCTGGTGGTCAGCCCCAGATCCCATCTGAACACTTGTAAAACACCCTTGAATATTTGTTAACACTGTTATTGGAGAGAGGGAACGTCTTGATGTCCCTTTTCCTGTCTTTCCATTTTAGAAATTGTTATATGATAAAGTTGCATATGGGTGTGATAAAACCTACAGAGGGGTAATCTCCCATTCTATTTAAAGCACTTCCACAGAGCAATTGTCTTTCAAACCCTTATACCTTGCTGCATGAAGGCCCAAATGCAGACAGTAATAGTTCCCCTGATGAGAAGACCCCTTTTTCACTCACTGCCTTCCTTGGAAAAGCCAGATTGCAACAGCCTCCAGTGCCGCAAGGAACCTTGGATAAAGTACTTGCATGAAAGGACCCAGACTTCCAATTTATAGATGTGATAACCAAGGATTAAGTAATCAGCAAGCTGAAGACAGCAGCAAATTACCTTTCAAGTTCTATTGTCTTTAAATTTGTTTTGAAAAGATTAACTGAAGTCATAAAAACAAATCTTCTTGAAACATTTTCATTTTTCTGTCTATGAGAGAGAGCTAACATCAATTGAGACCAATATTATTATTTGAATAATGTTTGTCCTGGAATGGATTGAATTCAGGAACCAAGAAGGAAAGTTTTCTGGGCTGCCTTTAACCTAAGCCAGTGGTGCAGACCTGAAACATTTTGAGCGCTGCCCTCTTCTAACCTAAGCCTTCTGCAATCAAGTATCTTTTCCAGTAATTTCCTGTCCCTGGGGAAAAAAAATAATTCAAAAAAGAGAATGACCAGGCTTCCTGTAAATTTAATATTTTGGGCAGTTGTCCACAGCTCTGTTAGTATTTGCAGAATTCATTCATGTGTGTGAAAAAATCTCTTGCTTGTAATTGTTACTTCCCATGGTACTGGTGTAACTGGACCACTGTTGTTTTGGAGTTGTTTATAAGGAAAAATGGGATTATTGCTTTTTTCATGTAAACTCAAGATGAGGATAAACAACCATTATCAGTATTGAATTTTGTTTTAAAAAAGAAAGGTATTCAGCATGAATAGAAAATGCAATTACATTGACCAAGAAAAATGTGCAGGGGCTTCTAGTCCAAGCATAAACTGATCAGAAGCTGTATCAGCTGTGCTCTTGGTTCAGCAAGGAGTAATTAGTAGCTTCCTGAAAATTTGAGCTTCCTTTGAAACACTGGTCATTAGGTATCATTGGAGACAGCAAACTACCCCAGGTGGCCTCAGCCTGCTCCACTAGGGAAGCACACGGGGGTTTTGTGCTTTGCTCAGTTCACATTATTCAAGGCTAATTGGCTATTCTGCCACTTAAAGCTATTTTTAAGCTTGCTGTTTCAGTGGATGCTACACAGATTTTGGATTTTCTGATTTAAATGTCAGCGACAGATAAAAAACGCTGGGTTTTTAATATTCGTTTTAGACTGTGCTTTAGCTCCTGCATGCAGTAATCCCAATTATTGGTCCCCCTCTGAGACATTCTCCCTTTCTCATAAGATATTACCTCTCTGATAGATTAATTTGTTCAGTCATCCAGTTAGATGAATATATTTGGTACTGCCAGAGAGGGCCAGGTGGGAGGGCTGCACATGCTCAGCTGTAACAGAGAGCTGCCCATGGAGGTCCGCTCGAGGCATCTTTTACAAGAGAACGCTGAGCAAAAACGTGAAGTTGAAGCTATGAGTCAGTTTTCATCCAGTTGGACATCAGTGACTTCTACTCGTCTCTGCCTAGAGTGGCTGCAAAGCCATGCACAATGAACCTTGAAGCAAAATACAAACCAAGCTTTTTCATTTTACAAGCGTTTCTTCTGGAGACTGGTTTCCATAAGGATCTTCCAAGACATGAAAAGCAGTTCACTCTCATTTATTCCATCTCACTTGCTTTCTTGTTCTCCCAGTTCTGCTGTTATGAGACAAGAGGCAGAAAAATGTCTGTTTTCCTTGCCAGACTGGGTTCTGTTTAACTGGAAGAGTAGCTGGCAGTTTGTGTCTAGAAAGCACCATGGCTGCTGTTTATTTGTGTGCAGGGAGCAGAATCTGTGCAAAGGGGAACAGGGTTTGCTCTCTCTCACGTGGAATGTATAGGATGGCCACCTTGCTAGGAGTCTTTTCTCCCTCAGAGTGCAAGTGCTCCCTGTGTTTGGTATTTGTGTGTAAATTCCAGCTGGGGGGACTCTGCAGATAATCAAGATGTGTTCTGGTGAAAGTAAGAGTGAGCAACGACAGAGTCTTGTTTTATTTATCTAGACTTCAGTAAATCTGCTACCCAGAATCTTAGGTTATAAATGACAGAATAAGAAAGCATCTTTGCTCACAGAAACTAATGTAATATTGGCTGGGTTGTCTGGCTGACAAGGAAATCATGTCCAGTGCTGGGAGCAGCCACAGCCAAAGAAGTTACTGCAGGGAGGATTGTCCCTTTGCAGTGAGTTTAACAGAAGCAACACACTGTAATCCTTGAGCATAGGTCCAGGGGACTGTCCTTCCTCACCTGTCCTTCCTCATTAAAGCTGGATATCACTGAGGAATAGCACCACTAATGAAAATATTGATTTCCGTTTGGTGCCATTTTTTTAGTATGTAAGGATGTAGAAAAAGAGAAATTTTTCTTAATGCAAATGTCTACCAATATCATCCTGACTAAATGGTGGTTGTAGGGTTTGCCCCAGCTTAGGTGGCCAGGAACACGTAATTACATGCTTTTAGATCCGACATTCTCGAGCTGTGAACATAATTACAGAATCAGTTATATAGACTCAATTAACCTCTTCATTTCAAGCTATATGTCAGATTGTATTTTACCCAAGAGATGTTCTGAGAAGGGTAGAATGTAACCAAAGTCCTGGCAATGACATCTGCAGAAAACTGGAGAGGCCTGAAGAGCTGCTGTACATTGATGTCTCTGACAAAGTGTGCTCAGGCAGGGAACTTGTCAACCAGAAGTAAAATCTGAATGCTTAGAGATGGAAATAGTGAGAGAATGAGCTGCTTGAATGAGTATGTTCAGATCTCAGGATGCTCTCATTTTTCCCTAAAGAGAAAAATTATGAACATTTAAGGGAACCCAGCAAGGAAGGTAACTACAAATCTCAAAATCCTCTTGAATCAGAGGATGTTAAAAGATGGACAACAAAAGAGACTGAGAATAAAGGAGGCTTGTTTTTTCTTTTGCCTTTTTACTGCCATAATCCTTATGAAGCGTACTGGAGGAAGGAAAAATGCTTTGAACCTTGGTGACATTGATCTGAGAAACCTTCCATCTTAGAAGGAGCTATAACATCAGAAATTAAGATTTTTAAAAAGTAAAATATGACAAGAGAGATAATATCTTCATTCTGCTGAAAGGCTGTGATCTCTTTCTACTTTAAAAAGTCCAGAATTTGGTGATTTTCAGGTGCCAAAACCTGAATGAATAATGAATTTCTAGAGAAGACTGGGGATCTATTATCCTTATATTTGCATCAGGACAGAACAAAAGGCAAAATGTTGTTTATTTCTCTCAGCTTTATGAACTACAGCAGAAGTTACATTATTAAGAGCTGTTTTCTCAGTTCAATACCAGATCTGAGCATGGTATTAATTTATGTGATAAAGTAATTCCTGTAGAACAGTATCTGATCTCCAACTTAGAATTTATGAAACATCCTCCAGTATAGCTCTCTTTTTTCACAACAGTAGACATGGAATGAATAAAATTAGGACTCTAATTAAAATTTTGTAAAGGTTGCATAATTTTGTTATCAAGATAATTTGTTGAGTATTTTTCCCACATCTAATGCAGCGTTCTCCAACTTTTTTCCCCTACTTTTCCTCAGGGAAAGTACACCAATCTATCAGGAACAAACAGCTTGTGTTTAAAGAATGCTGGGATGTTTATCGGTCATTTTACAAAGGGCATAATCAATATTTATTCCAGTCACAATTAATATTCTGCAAACACAGGGCACATCATGACCTTCTGAATCCAAGTAGACTTTCTTTGTGCTGATACAATTTTAGAAACTGTTAGCTTAGCTGGCTAATCATAAAAGTAGCAAATCAAGCTATGGATATGAACTGGTTTCCTGGTAAAGCACACTTAGATGTTAGCTAGGAGACAGCAACAACAGTGAATATATTCAGCAGTAATTAACTAGCTAAGTAAAGAAATTGTCTTTTTAGAGTCAAAAACCCCTAAACAAACAAAATCCGACAGCTTCAGTGAAAGAATCTCTAAAAGTCAATGTTTGGATTTCAGGAAGAATAAGAAATTTTTATAAAAGGAAATATTTCACAAAAAAAGTGGCACCTTTGATAATAGAATGTTTTTTCATTTGTATTTCACTGACCTCAGAGAATGAAATTCTATTCATAAAGCAGTTTACAGAACACATTTGGACCCCATCACTAATATTAAATTAATCACAAAATGAAATTATTTAGCCACCTAACAGTTTTGTCTTGGGTGAGGCAGATTGTGATTCTGATCTCATTTACAATGGTTTTACATCAGTGTAATTTGATTTCACTGAAGCTTATGCTGTATAAAAGAGGAGAGAACATGGCTCATATTTTCTGAGTGGTCATAAATTGCACACAATTGCAAAAAGAGGAATTTCTGCTCTGGGAAGAAATCCATGCAAATGTATTTTGCTAAAAATTTGGCAGCCTTTTTCGAGTGTGCTATTTATATTTTTTTATAAGCTTAGCTCCAACCAGAAAAGATGCTATTTTTCCAGTGCAGATGACCACAACTCAGTCAGGAGATTCAGTTTTGCTAAGGATGCTTAGGAGAAAACAGAAAAAAATAATCTAGAGGATTTCTGAAAGAAGAACGTTTTAATTAGATGATGTTACTTCAAGGTATTTGTATTTTTTCAGTCCAGAGTTACTGAGATATTTATCAACAGGGTAGAAAAGCAAGGTGGAAGAGGATTCTCAGGCTGTTGCAGACCATCTTGCTGGTTGCGACCCGTTAAAATCATGCTATTTGCACAAGACAGAAAAGAATGGCTATGCTGTCTGTGTTGAACTGCCCCTCAAAGGTGTGGCCATATTTTATGTAGCTCTAGCCGTGTTTTAGCCACTTTTTTTGTTCTAGGAGTTTTTTTCTGTTTCACTTTCTAAGCAGGAGACATAAAGTACCTCCGAGAAATCTCCATTGTGGCTCTCCTAGAAAAGCCTCCTGGGTACAGAACACAGGTGACTGCCTGGCTCCCTTGCAGTGAAGGCTGGAAGTTGTAGCATGCTACAAAGACATCCAAAAGAGCCCAAAAGAGGGGGGGGGGGGGGGGGGGAGAACAGGAGTTTCCTCTTGAGGGCTTGTCAGCTAAGAAATGTGCTTCTGCACACACCTCTCTGAATCATGCAACAGGGTGCCAGAGGTACCCTCTAATCTGTCATGCCTGTATGAATGCTAAATTCAGTGGGATCTGGGTTAAATTTGGGGGGGGGGGGGGGGGGGGGGAAGAAAGGAGGAATGAAAAGAAGAAGAAAAAAGAGAAAATAATATCTTGAACAAAAGGAAGAAAATTCAGTGTTTTCTGGAAATTGCTTTCTTCTGTAAGGGAACAAGAGCTGCTAAACGTGAATGTAGCCTGGCTGTGATTCCTGGGGAACACTGCACAGGAAGTTGCTATCTCCCCTATATCCCCACACCCCCTGTCAGCTCCTCAGCTCAGTGCCTGTCCATCCTGTCACCACAGATGACTCAGAGAAGAAAAGGCTTTAAGATCACTGCTGTTAATGCACCTAACTGCAATCACCTCTTTTTAATATCTCCAGCTGATGATTGCATTAGGAAATTCTGCTTTTCCCTGCCTTACCAGCCCCAACACACCTTCACCCCTGCACCTGAAGCATCACCTGGATAGGACAGGCACGTGGATGTCCCATTTCCCTGCCAGCACTTTATTCATCACAGTGCGTTTCCCTCCAGGAGTCAGCCTCAAATTCCCTCCTGGTTCTGACCTGCAACCTCCCATGAGCAGATTCACGTCCCTAGCAGGGAGCAGAGGCTAAAACCACCAGCATCTCCAAAATGCTCAGCCGCAGCCATAGGGGTATGAAGCATTTTGGGTTGGTTCTTAGGCTGAGCATACTTCTAAAGAGTTGTGGAAAGGTGTAGCTCCTGCCATTGTCTGGCACGCAGATGTACTTCTGTGATCAATGGATTGCTTATCCCCATGGCAAATATTTCCTGAACCTGGAAATTTCATTACAATTGTAATGTCGGGCAACAATAGAAAGCACGGGGTTCGATGTAAGACTTTTCTGTTTAAATTTGAATTGATCTAGACTTAGAACACAGCCTATTCAACGAAAACATTCAGATGTTACTCAGATCAAGAATGGACATTGCAGGAAAGTGTTTCCTTTTGTACCAAGGAAGCAGGAGGTGGTTTTTTTGACTAAGATGACTCTTCTGATGAAAAGTGAAAGGAATCCTTCCGTTTATAAGTCACCTTCTTTTTTGATAGACTAGAACAACATTTTGGGGGGGAAAAAGGGACTCTAGTTAGGGATTTAGGGCTCCAGCCTGGAAACATTTTAATTTCTTCATTAACTTAGTTTTTAAATAATCAGTTATAGTTTCTGTGGGTTTGTGCTTACCAGTAATTTTTGTTGTATTATCTGCATTTTTTAGGAAGTGGATGTAATGCTTAAAAACTCTAAAAATATTTGAGAGGGTATTATTTTTAAAATACAGGTGAAACAAAAAAGTATCTTTAGTGAAGCACAACAACTTCTACCATAAGGTTCTACTCTACATAAAGGTAATAAAGTGAGAGATTTTTAAAAAAAGGAAAAATGAAGGAAATTTGTCTGAAGAGGAAAATAATTTCTAACAGCTATTCAGTTGGAGGAATAACCTACAAACCCTTAGTGTGGAAAGGAGCTTGGGGGATATCAGATACCAAATTGTACCAGAGCCTGCTGTGTGCTACAAAATAGCCCTGGCTTGTGGATTTGTTTGCAGATGCAAAGATGAGTGGCCAAAAACAAAAGGGTAAGGCTCAGGGGTGATCTAATGGCAGCCTTTCTGTACCTGAAGGGAGCCTGCAAGAAAGATGAAGAGAGACTTTTTACAAGGTTCTGGAGTGATAGGACAAGGAGGAATGGCTTCACAATGAAGAGAGTTGTTTTAGATTAGATGTTGGAAAGAAATTCTTTGCTATGAGGGTAGCAAGGCACTGGAACAAGTTGTCCAGAGAAGCTGCGGCTGCCCCATCTCTGGAAGTGTTCAAGGCCAGGTTGGATGGGGCTCTGAGCAACCTGGTCTAGTGGAAGGTGTCTCTGCACATTGGGTTGGAAGGTTGGAACTGAACGATTTTTAAGGTCCCTTCCAACCCAAGCCTCTCTATGATTCTATGTTCCTCTGTTGTTGCTCTGCCTCGGGCATATGGAAACCTGACCCTGATCCTTGGTCCTATGTTCCCAGAAATGTGGTGATCAATGGGAAGGGCGGAGTTCAGGAGTAGACACAGAAAAACTTGAGGCAAACAACTTACCATAAAAAAGTGAGAAGAAACAGAAATAAAATAATTCAGCAGTGAGATCCTTCAAGAGCAGGTGGTGGACATAAGAGATGGTGGCCTACAAATATTTGCTAGTTAAATTGAAGGGTAAATACTCTCATTGTACTGCATAAATATTTCTGGGAAAGGGCAAACAACTCCATGGAGTGACAAATATTCCTATTTATAAAGTAACATTTACCTTACAGATATCATAGGGTAAATATTTTTTGAATGTAGATATTCCAAGGAAAGATATTGGTCTGTGCTCTGCATAGAGCAGTAGCTAGGACAAAATTTATTAAATAAAAGCCAACTGTTTGTCAGGTGGAACAGCAGCATGACATTGCAGAAATCTCATTATAAGCCCCAACATATTATGGGGAATTTCCTACGCAGTCCACTCAAGGATATGTCAACTGACCTGAATTCTGTTTTGATAGAAAACCTAAACAAAAACTCCCAGCAACACATAATAATTAGACATAACAATAACAATTACATAATAGCATTATTTAGCTTTTATTAACTCTATTATGTATAAATGTAATTTATAAATATCTATTATATATAATTATATGTGTATATATAAATATATGTATAATTATATAAAATGCATTATATAACAACGTAATTATTATTAAATGTAACAGCAACAAAATAACAATTGCATAAGTAATAACACATGATAATGATAAAAAAAAGAAATTTGCACTGTTCACTATCAAACAACCCCCCCTACTTTTCTGAAACAAATTTGTTGGCTGACAAAACTCAACCAGCAACTTAATTTACAAGATCCTAATTTTCCTCCAAGAGCCTATCCTCCCCACCCCGCTCCTGCCAGAGTTAAATGCAGTAACTTTTACTTCTTGCCAAAGCATTCTTAACTCTTCTCTAATACTCACTAATATTGTAAATCCCCATCATTAATTTGGTTCAGTATCCCCCAAAAAACACATCCTCAGATGAAAGTAAATGCTGTTCTTCATCTCTTAATGGCTGAGGCAGGATAGCACTTGGGAGATTTCTTGCCCAAGACCCTTGCCCAGACTATCATTAACCAGAATGGTGGCTCTGGCCTCTGTCCACCCAACTTTTGAATATATGCAGGAAAGGAGACAACCTTACAGACTTTCTTTAGGTCAAGTGAAGCACCACTAAAGTCTCTAACACATGTTAATAATGGAAATGAATCACTGTGCCCCAACCAGTATATCAATTGTCTCTCACTTGGACACTGAGGCTAAGCCCCAGTCTAATCTCAAACAATGAGATTTTAGAATTAAGCCACAAAGTGGGACATTACCATTTACAATTTAGTAGTTTTATTGTCTGAAAACTTATTTTCTGGGACTCTTGGATCAGATAGTGAAGCAGCGTTTCGAGCATAGTTTATATTGTGAAGATATGTTTGCTTGGCACACAGTGCTCTCAGAAATGAAAACCCGGCTGAACACAAAACATTCACTGGAGAATGTGGCTCCAAGCTTCCTCCAGCTCTCATCCCTCTTTCTACTTGTCTTTCTTTCAAGATTACTCCAGCATGCAGCCCTGTGTTATTTAAAAGTGCGCGTGATGTTTTTCCATATAAAAAAAGTCTTGCTGGAACCTTTGGAAAGAACAAGATTGTATAGCTTATAATAATAATAATAATCAGTTATTGTCTCCTTTTCTCCTTCACTAGATGCAGGACAAGGTTTACCATATTCTAACAAACTTCTTTCTTGGTTTTCCTGCAGGTAAATTACAAGCTAAGTGTTACATGCTGTTTTATCTGTACTGCTTATTTTGCTTTCTAGGCTACCTCTCCATTTCCAACTAGTTCTTTCAGTTTACCCAGAGGCAAAACTTTTAGATTCTTTCCTGAGATTCTACCGTTTCAGCATCTCTCATTTTGTCAAAAGCTTTTTTTCCTTATTACATGTGGCTAATGCTGAGTCCTGAAAATGCAGCCACAGTTCTACTGCTGTGTCACGGTTAACGGAAGCTGCATCTTGTCCAACCAGGATGAACCACACGTACTCATAGAGTTATTGGTGGAACTCCCAAATTCTACTTCTTTATTGATTATCACAGGCATGGTTATATACATTAGTCAGCTGTTCACGCACCACTTAGCAACTTATGATTGGATAATAGCTGTTATCACGCGTATAATAGTTAATACGGACTGGATATAGCTAAACAATCCTGCTTTTTCTCTATTCTTTTCTTGTGGTTACATGCTCCTGTTTTCCCATCCTGTCTTCCCATCTTGTTACTTTCCTAGCAGTGACTTTGTTTCTTCTTTCTTTCTTATTCAGGATAATCAAGGTTGCTGAGGCCTAGGTTGTGCACATTCCAATGAGCAGCTCCTGTGAG
>VWPU01014970.1:117050-226486 GCA_013398955.1 Callaeas wilsoni
TAGCTTAGCTTGTCCTTGCTCAGTGAGCCATTCTTCTACATTCTAGGCTACCTCTCCATTTCCAACTAGTTCTTTCAGTTTACCCAGAGGCAAAACTTTTGGATTCTTTCCTGAGATTCTACTGTTTCAGCATCTCTCATTTTGTCAAAAGCTTTCTTTCCTTATTAAGTATGGCTAATGCTGAGTCCTGAAAATGCAGCCACAGTTCTACTGCTGTGTCACGGTTAACGGAAGCTGCATCTCATTCACCCCCTCCAGCAGCTCATGCAGCTCTTTCTGCTGACTCCCCAGCCTGCTGTTTGCAGACTGTAATGCAGTGGTCTCTTTGCCAGGGCTCTCAAATCAGTGCCTTTCTGTGTGGTTTCCTTTCACACTCGCCATCTCGCTGCTCAGCACTCCTGTTTCAGGAGCCCACCACTTTGGCTCGCAATGTGAGTTTTCTCTTCAGGAAAGTGCAGCTGTCTGACCCCGTGCTTAGCTCATCAAAAGCCACAAGCAGAGGAGGTCTCCTCAGAGGTAATGAGGTAAAAACCGGGAGGTGAATGGCTACCAGCACCCCTCAAGTGAGACTCAACAAAGAATTTGAGACTGTTTTTTAGTGGAAAGCAATCTAGGCTGGGCAAGGTAGAGCGGCTTGGGGAATGATATAGGTGTTTTCCATCTCTATGATTCTATTATACTATGACTAATCTCACCTTGCTTTAATATTCTCTCCTGTAACCTGTTCCATGTACTTATTGTCCTTTCAGTAATGCAATTATCTAAGAATTGATGGCCATCTCATTCATAGTAAATACTGCAGCAGGATAAACTTTATTATTTCTGAATCATCTGAAATAATGGATTGTGAAGTCTAGACCTGAATATCTTCAGTCTACATAAGTTCTTCCTCTTAATTCCATTTGCCGTATTTTCAGCTAAATCACCAGTGTGTGAACAGGGGCACTAGAGGATAGAAAGGAATGAAAATGGAGTAAAGGATATTAAAGAAATATAACAATGTTTTTGAACCAGACGAACACAGAATTAAAAGTGAAACGAGTAAGGGAGGGAAAATGAAACAAGGATGAAGAAAAAAATCCTCAGCACTGAAGGTATACTTGATGGACATTAACAGTGGGATGCAAAACTTTCATTTAAATATCTTTAAATCAAATCTATGATATGGATGTATTGACTAAAACTCATTTAGATTTCATTGCTTATAGACCTCAAGAAATTTGCTGGTGACTTTCTAGTGTTTGTTGGGCAGTTGTTACATACACATCACAAACCCCACCATCAGCATAATTTGTGGTCCTGTTGACAATCTTCAAAGAGATGCCAAATCATGAATAGTTGTAGAGACTCAGCTGCCCGAAATGAAAGTCCTTAACGCATTTCATGATGCATAATTATGCTAGAGAGGTGCCAGGGAATTGTTATCCCTATCAAATTAGATGCCAGCCAAAGCTACAGACCTCGAAAAAAGGGTCAGATCAGACACCCTTATGAATGCTGCACAGGAGGTGGATGGTGCCAAAAATACAGTGGGGTGAAGCAGAAGAGAGTTCTTTGAAGGAAAATTCTCAGCCAGAAACACATTCCTGCAGTATTTTACCTTTCTCTGCTGACAAAAGGTCTCACTGTATTCCCCTGATGTTTCACAGGATGAAAAAACCACCCATAGAGTGTGATTCACATAAGTTTGAGGAGGCCAGTGAGAGGAAAAAATCACGATTAAAGCTCCAGAAGGAGAAAGGAACAAAATGTTCCCAACACATATGATGGCAAATGACTACAGTAGACATGAGCAATGTAAAAAAATGCTGATCAACGCAGTACCACTAAACACACCAAAAAGATTAAAAGAAGTTAAGGACAGAAGAAATGGTGGCAGAACGAGGACAAGGACAGAGATAGGGAAAAATATAGATAGGTATCATGGAAAAGGGAAGTGGCAAGGAGGGAAAATCTAACCAAATGAAACTCGGATATTGTTTAGATACAGTGGTTCAATTTTTTCAAACTGTTGCCATGTACCTTTCCTGGCCAGACTACACAAATGATGTGCTTGCTGCTGCACCTCTTGTTGCTATGCTGCTTCTACTTCAATGTGAAAATATTATGGAAATCTCCCTCCTACTACTTCGCAGGGATTGCACATGCTATCACCTGTTTTGCTTAATTGCTAATTGCTCTCAGAATGGTAATGGATAAGTAATGCACGTAGGAGAGCCTGTTTTGTAGATTAGATTTCTTAATGGACTTTCTGGAAGCACGAGAAGTAATTAATCTCCCCAGTAACGCACTGTCACCTGCTGCTGTGGGTTTCCAAATGTCCTTTACCAACACAGCACTTTATGTTTGTGTGGTGCTGTGTCCGTTTGCTCTCTGAAAAGTGTGGGGATGGTGGGGTTTGGAGATGTGTAACTCCTCTTGTTGTTGCTTCTGCAGGAAGAGAGATCCACAATCCCACACAAAGTATACTTTCCTCTATAGGCTGGACCAATATTCTATAGCTCTTATCTCATTCTTCACGACTTTTACTGGTGACTTCAGAGATGAAATTAAAAGTTCTCTCCTCTCCATTGTGTGACAGTTCTGTGTCTGCTGCCACATAATGCCTGAAGAGCTCACCGAAGAGAATCCAGAGACCCTTCGCTTGGCCCCCAAATAAACAAAAACCTGTGTGATCACCTGCTGAATTCAGTAGGAGTATTCAAAAGAACAGCCCAGTAGTTCAGGCTTAGTGCAAGACGTAAGCTGGAAAACTAGTGTGCTACATAGATACTTGGAATTCCTTCAATAAGTTAAGAAATAATGCCATGGTTCTTTCTGATGTTTTTCTGATCTTTGGCTTGTGAGACTAAAAAATGCCTTCAGTGCTACTATAGGTGTAGTACTTGTGGAGTTGGAGGCATCTGGAAATTCTCAGAATTGACTGCATGCCACCTAAGTATATTAAACTTCTGTTTTTCCTTTTAAACAGGAATACACTGGCAAATCTGTGATTTTAGGTGGGAGAGAAGACATGTGGAGCAATACAAAGTTAGGAATACTGAGCCAATGTTGTTCTGGGCAGGTTTGAAAAGCAAGGTGGTGAACTTCTAAATTGCATTTTTACATTAGTATCCGGCTGAAGTAGACTTTTGTCCTTTACTACTCAAAACAGGAAAAAAAAAAGGTTTTGACAGAGTTAGGAAAACAGGGAATACAATTTCCAAAATAGAATATAATCCTAGATATTGCATACTTTCTAGTGTGTACTGCAATGATAGTTAATACTGAGAAATAAGCTGAGTCGAGAGTCCAAAATGAATCTGTTGATTTAAGGTAACAGCTAAGTAAAAAACCCAACTTGCTGAAGTAGTTGTCCTGTTTTCCTACAAAGACAGAGGGCCCTGTAATGATGCTGCCTCTGTACATTTGCCCTCATGCACTTTTGGATATGTCCACCCTGCAGATAGCTTTTGGAAAATGATCAGATTATGACATTTGCTGTTAAAGGGTACAGGCCTTAGGGATGGATCATGAAACACTTGAGAACATCACAGATCTTAGGAGACGGAGCAGAGGAGGGAGACCCTCCCCACCTCATGCACAGCAGCAGTTCATGCCTAGATGGACAAAAGTAAATCTGCATCTGAGCTGGGTTTGTGTCTTCCCGTGGGGAATCCCATCAACGTCTCCCTGGGACAACCAAAGAGATCCTGTAATCCGTGGAAATTCTTGCTAAGGATCCAAGCTAGCTTCAGAATGTATTAAAGGGGAAAAACATCCTTTTGTCTCTGCCACCGTTTAGATATGAGAGCAAGGTCTTGAAGACTGCCATTCCAACATTACTTGATACATAATTAGTTAATAAATGAGAGCCATTTGTAAAATTAGGTTTCTTTTCTTTACAGCTCTGCAGAGAAAAAATACTTTTAAACACATTTATTTTTAGTTTTCAACTTAATTTTGTCTATTTGGAAAAATATGTGCTGACAGCTCTTGACAAAGGTACACCTGTTTGGCTGCTAACTTTTATTGACATGAAGCCACTTATTGATGTGCTGGTTTCCTTAAGGGAGAGAACAGGAAAGTTCCTTGCCATCCCTGTAAGAAGTGTGGTCTTGGGCAGTCTAAGATAAGCAAACTTTCAGCAGGGATCCATTTAGAGACATTTTCTTGGTCAAGAAAAGGGAGGGATTCTGAATGTGTGTGGTTTTTGTGGGAAAAAAAAAGTGTTTGCATCTGATTTATGGTAAATTATAGGGAGGGAACCTACTGCCTGGGGGCTGAGTATATTTCAGTCTTTTCTCTTAAGAGAAAATTGCATAGAGATCTTGGCAACTAATGGATCAGTCACTGACTTTGTGAGAGATACTGCACAACTGATTCACACTTAGCAAAGCTCCATCCCCTGCAGGTGCAGACCTTGTGTGATGGATAGAGTAACATCTCTGATGGCACTCCTGGCACTTCCACTATGTGGAAGGAGCAAGCTCTTTTGCTCTTTAGCCTTGGAATGATCTCATGAAAATACCAATACTCCTCTTCAAAGATCAAAATTTTTGCTTAATTCCCATTGTGTGCTATTTGTTTTCAACAGACCTTTGCTCTCTGCGGCCTCCAGAGATAATGAGAAGACCTTCACTGCCTTTTTGTGCAAAAGAACAACACATACACAAATCTCACACATATGTCATCCCAAAATGCTGTCAATGTGCTGCATTAGAAATTTGTTCATGTTCTAGCTGCAGTGCTATTCATGTGCACAACTACTCCCTTTTTGGGAGCATGCCACTATCCATTGGTGAATACTGCTGAACTTATCTGGGGTCTGTTGTCCCAACCAGTTTTGTCTAGTATCAAGTAAACATCAGTGGTGGCTTTCTTTGTGCGTGTTGGGCGTGTTCTTTGTGATTGAGACTAGTGGCATAGTTGGGCTCAATAATCTTAGACTTCTTTTCCAGCATTAATGATTCTATGACAAATGTTTCTTCCAGAGAAATTGGCACCTTACACATTCTCCCAACACTGGAGCTGTTTACCCAGTCCAAATCTTTCTCAGAGTGCAAATATTTTTCTTTGGCAGAGAAGTGAAACAAACCAAGAGACTAGGAAAAAAATGGTTTATAACCTGTTCCCCAACCTGCTTCATACCGACCCCAAACTGGCATGACTGAGCAGTACAGATCTTGGGATGAGCATCCTGGGATTATTTAGCCTAGCAAAAACAAATATATATATATCACTGTGGATGTGGGATAATTTCACTGCCCTGAGAGTAAAAACTAACTTGAGCAACTTGTGATAGTTAATGCTGGGGACAAAGTAGTTTCTCCTATCTTCTGTCAGCTTGTACAAGGCTAAGTGTGATCCCAGACAGGGCACACCTCATCTCTGTGTGTTTTTTAACCTATCTACAACAGGGATAATGTATACACATCTCCAGCCACCTTTTGGAAATGGTTTTGCAGCCCAAATGCACTGTATAATTGTTATATAAGTACATTTCCCCAGAGATTCTGAAATGACCGAAAAGATGTGTAGCAAAATGTTAACTCATCCTCTGTGTGGAGAATTACACTGCTCAAGGGACCTGGCATGAGGCTTTTCAAACCAGCTGGTTCACAGCACAAGCTGGTGCTCACGAATTAGCCCTCAGACAATGGATGTGGGATGATTTGGCTCCGAGTGAGTGATGGGGAACAAGATGTTGAATGAAGCTGATGAAACTCCCACCAGAGCTGAAATGCTCTTGTAGCGTGGAAGAGAAATGGGAAAGGTTAAGCCAGTGTTCCAGTCTCAGACCATAAGTAGTAGCATTCAGAGGGAAAAAAAAGACAAAAAAGCAACCTTTATTTTTGATGAAAATTTGTCTTTAAGCAGCCTTCTGTTAACTTGAGCAGAAGTGGTTTAATGTGAAATTGTAGTATTGGCATTGGAGTGCTCTGCTCTTCATGGATGCAGGAGAGGAGAGTGATGTGAGTGCATGAAAACAGGCTGAATGCAGAGGATCTCCCACGGGGTTTGTTTACTTGGCAGTTTAACTGACCCGCTGAAAGTCTAAATTTTGAGAGGAGAGAACGTATCTCGGATAACCTTTAGCCTTCTAAGAGTTAGTTCTTCATAAGAAATCAGCATTTCCTTAACCACAAATAGTCACTAGGCCAAAACAATTTTTACTGGATGTAGGACAATGAATTGGCTTTATGGCATTCTGCTCTGTATGTCTTACCACGCATCTCAGTGGAGATAAAGATGCCAGATTTGGAGCTATGATAGGTAATCGCTATGGAAACTTACACTTTGAGTCAATAAAACCCACGTAACTTCCAAAAGTTTTTGTGTTAGAACAACAGGTAATGAAGTAGGCATGAAAAACAACACTTTTCAGAGTTAAAATATGTTTTCATGGAAAACAAGTATTTTCTTAAAATTAAAACGGTGGAACTATTGAAGGAAAGGGACTTGAAGATCCCAACTCAGCCTCAGTTCAGGGTTTAGGATAGTTTCTGTTCTTGTAAAGTTGAGACAAAAGCAAAAGCAGTTCAGAAAATAATTGTTTTGGGCATGGCAAAGAAGATCCAGCAAAGCCAGTAAGCTCTGGGTTCACTGGAGGGAAAATTATTATATTCCTTTGTCTTTGCAAGGAAACAAACCAATGAAATACATACATAAAACAGAATCAATTTACATTTCCTGTGAAGCAGAGTCTTTCTCAAAAAGGTATCTTACATATTCAAAGCAGTAAAGCAGGTCATAGCAGCAAGGCTACTTCCTTGTTTTGCCACAGGAATGCTGTTTCACATTTCAAATGCACTATGGGAAAATATCAAACTGTAATGATGGCACACAAGGACACTGAACTCTTTCCAGGTAGCCCTTCATCTGCAGAAAAGTGTGCCCAACGAGAGGAGTGGATAAAGAGAAATATTCAAGTATTTGATTAAAAAAAGCCCTGTCCAGATGCCTTTGAAATGTAGGCTGTGATCAGCAAAGCAGCAAAATAAAATCCTGTAAAATAGCAATTAAGAGATAGCACAGGGTGACAGACATAGCCTATTCTTCACCTCTAAAACCCAAGTACTGCTGGATGGGCTGTTATTTAAAGGCCACAGGATTATGAGTACTGAGATGCTGCAGAAAGCTTTACTAAAAAGACATCTGGAGGTCAGGGAAGTACTGAAAGATCTCACAACAGAGAAGGATATTTGATACTGTCACCTTAGGAAGCATCATCAAGAAAACTCTAAGGATCCATTGCATATGCCAGGAGTCAAGAATCAAATAGAAGGATCAAGGTTAGTGGCTGTGGGTGAGAGAAAGCTGCCTGAAGTGAAATAGGCCTAGGGCTGTGGATAGATATAGAAATCCCAAAGGGCTGAGGTGGAGTGCTTCTGTATATTGAGAGTTATTGATAAATTATTGTGGATTCATAAATGCTATACACTGTTACAAGTACTTAAAACTGAGTTCCCACTTTAAGCACCAAAATGTCAACTCAAACGTCTCCTAAGCAGGAGTTACTTTCTTTCCCTCTTGTAAGACACTAGTTAGAAACATCTTCTGAGGATGTGTTTTCAGATGCCAGGTAATCAAATCTAAATTGTACATAGATATATATTCTTGATTTTTTTTAAATAAGAATGAATGAAAATAATTATTTTAAAATACCTGCTCGTGAGAATAAATCTGCTCATCAGCCTAATTGCAAGCAGACACTGTCTTTCCATCACAATAAATTCAAAATTGTTCATTAGCTTCTATAAGAGGATGAAATGGATCATCTTGTTAAGGCTGATGCTGGTATAAATAGTTGATTTCTGTGTGTGTGTGTATTGGAACTCGCAGCATACCTAGGCTACCAAAAACTGTTAATCAATTAAGGAATTCTTTGGGAGAAAATGAAAGAGAGGAAAAAACTAATATTTCCTGCAGATCCCAGATCTACATCTTGAGTTAAAGTTGAGATGGGGTTTAAAAAAATGTGGCTGTGACTATGAACAAGTTGAAATGTCACTTGAAGGGCAGTACCTTTCTAAGTTGCAGTAAATCTGATGTTTTCAGGCACAGAAAGGGGTGATTTGATTTTTCCTACTACATGAAGAAAATGTGTGGAGGGGAACAAAAATAAGGAAACTGTGCTTTTAGTATTTTCATTACGATCACAAAAACAGCCTTGAAGATGTAGCACTATCATGGCATTTATCTTCTAGAAGGAAGTGTTTCATCCCTAATGGTAACTGTTGTTATCTAACAGGAAGGATGTGGTCGTTATTTTGTTCTATCAGCGCTCCTTTTTCTCCCTTCTGCAGGGATTTAAACATGCTGTGGTCCTGCTGGATCCTTCAATCTCTCCCTGGCTGAGGCTGGCTGTAGTCAGTGGATGTGGTGGAGGGATTTTGTCATGGACCTGGCTCTGCATGCAAAATAGGGATTCTAACTAGGGAAGGACGAGGAAAGAGGAAAAGCTAGTGTAATATCTGAAAAAGAAATAAGAAGCATCTCAACTCCAATTCTCTTCTTTCTCACTTTATCTTTCCTAAGAGAACTTTATTGACCTCACTGATTTTTTTTTTTTTTTGTTTGAACCTCTGAGAAAGAAGAGTCAAGGTTGTTGTTTCCAATTTATACCTTCAAACTCTAACTTTTGCCATAGATATGGGATGCTATTTTATTATTTATTTTGGAGGATAAACCCTGATCATTTTAAACTCAAAATACAATATAGCTCACTTATGAGAAAGCAAGGTTAGTTTGGGGATTAAGTTTTCCCTATTACGCTGCTAAAGCTCACATACTTGATTCTGCTCCTTACTTCTATCGCCTAGACTGGCTGATATTTCCAAATCAAGCAGGCGAAACTGCCATTCAGGTTTACAATAAAGAAATAAAGATATTTCTCTTTCTGCTCTTATCTCCCTGCAGCTTCTTCCTGGCTTCTGGTCTGTTTAGATCTTATCTGCTCCAAGGCAGCTCAACTGAAATTCACTTAGAAATACTCCAATTTACCTTCAGAATGTAATCCTAGTGCCTATAGGGAAGACTGTGTGCTCTGCCATTGAAACGAAGCCTGCCTCAATGTCAGGGTGTCCTGGTCTACTGTGGCCCATGTGGCAACTGGAGCAGCCTCCTGGACTCTCTGGTGGGACTTTGTCAGCTTTTCACACCTTATAACCCTCTGGTGGGGCATCAGCAGCTCACACACTCAAGCAGTGATGCACCAGCTTCTCTCCCGCCCTGACATGGCAAATGCAAGTTCTAGCTGACTGTGAATACTCTTGGAGTATTTGCAGCCAAGTCCTGCCAGTTTTGCCTCTGGGCAGCAGCTCTTTACTCAAGTGATGCGATTAAAGATGTTCTCTGTCACTCTGTGTGGCACGAGTGAAGGCACAGGGCTTCAGCTTTATATGGACAGCCCTCTGCAGTATTTTCTGAGACAAAAAACCCCGCTGAAAGAGTCCCAACAGCCTCGCATACCTGCACCCCTGCTCCAGCCATCCCATGGATGGTGTAGCTCCCCCCCAAAACTCTGAAGTTGCTTGTGCTGCTAATACGTAAGTGTTGGGTCTTTTTGGATAATCCATTTCTCCTATCTCACCTGTCATGCCAGAACACAAAAAGCCTCTGCGGTGTGCATTCTGTGAAAATTATGAGGAAGAGAAAAAGCCCACAATACCATACATCTTGGATAGCTGGTAACTACCACTCTGGCAACCATTCACAGGTCTTTTTGCAGTGTATGGTTGCAGGATCATACAAGCCAGAAGGGCTCACAGGCCTTTTTCTGACCAGAAGAGTCTGTGCTTTCCCCACAGGGCTGGTGGATTCATACCTACTCGTAGTGCAGCGTATGCTCCATCTCATGAAACACTCAGCCCTGAGGACGTTTGCTTTTAGGAAAGATTCCACCTCTGACTAGCCTTCATAGGACACCCAGGGCTTCAGCCTCTTTCTGGCCTTGTTTCCTAGGGTACAGCACAGGTGCAATGCAAAACCCCTGCCTGATGTGCTTTATGATATGATAATTTTCTTTCTCTCTACATGATGCCTTGTTCCCAGACAAAAAGGAAAAAAAAAAAAAAAAGAAAGAGGTATCAAAGTAACTGAGAAAAAGCTTTTGTGGCCCTCTAAAGCCTCATCCTTTTTATTTCAAACCGCAGGTTCCATAATGACACCGCCATTTAATTCTGTGGAATTAATTAGCATTGGTGCTCCCAACTTCTGTTACCTTAAGCCTTTTCTCCCTTTAATAAAACTAATTGCAGTTCCTGTCCCTGCTACCAATATCACAAGCTATTAACTGCAGCCATTAGCTGCAGCTTACAGAAACAACTCGGATTTGTTCACTTCACCTGCAATCCAGGAAGGATGGACCCGGGCAAATCACAACACTGAAGAGTTTTATAAAAATGTTGCAAGCAATTTGTCAAAATATCTGTTGATTTCCGTGTAATTGCCTCTCCTGCCTCCCTCCAGCCACAAAGCTGCTCTGCAGCCACTCACTTCAACTGCCAGCGCACCTTTGTGTATCTGTGGATTTTCCATCCTGTGCTGTAGGGTGGGGAAGAGTAGAGCACAACATGTTTTGGTGGTTTTTGTTTGGCCAAGGAAGAGCACAGCTGGATCTTTTATCATGTGAGCTTCAATGGCAAATGGAAGGAAGTACAAGATCTTATAATGAAAAAAATCAGGCTCAGGACAGTCTGTCGAGTATTATTTTGCATTCTAGGAATGGTTTAGAGCCGTGAAGGGTGATTCTGAGTTATTACTCTCATGTCAGGTTCACTCCAAAGACAGCGCCCTTGGTCTCAGCTGCCTCCAGAGAGGGAAGCAAAAATGAGGCCCAAGGCAGCAGCAGTGGCTGTCAATGGAGAAAGGGAGCACGGACAGATTAAGAGTTGTTATCTTGGACCTCCAGAGGGAATGGACACCCAAGGTGTCCTTCACAACTGGGGTTATTGCAGCGAGGACCCTGCACAGGAGAAAGGCAAAGTGCAGTGATCATGTGCTCCATATGGATCCGAGAGCCAGCCTCAGGGGAAAAATATTTATGATGGATGATGCTGAAGAGAAATCAGAATAATTAGTTTGACCCAGGGCATGAATTCTTAATCCCTAGATCAACTGTTGCAACATCCTTTGGAATACTTACTATTAAATCCAAGTGTGGTGATATAAAAGATTGTCACTGAACGACGTCAAATACCAAATCTTTAATGAGATTGTTCTTGTGTTTTATGGGATGCAGAGCAGTAACCTACTTTCTCCTCTGATTAAGGAAAGAAAGTGACTAATTTTCAGTGTTGCATCATTTATTAAAAATAATAAAATACGTGAAAAATCTCTTAGAAGCCTAATGTGGAAAATTAAAGAAGTCTGGATGAATAAACTTATCTCCAATTAACTTAAGCTGTGCAAATCCTTTAGATGAAACATTGAAATGTTTTTGAGACATTATTTGGTGAAGTCTAGTAACAGCATCAGATTTTTCAGAACAACCTGATTTTCATGTTACAGATGTGTCAGCATAAGTATGGGCACACTAATCATTCTGGTGTAATTAACTGCCTTGTGAAATGTCTCATTAGTGTGGGGAGATACTGATGAATATTTTGTCATATTCTAATTATTCCTTCATCTCCCCTGCCCCCCATTTTTTTTTTAAAAAAATACATAATTATGAGCATTTAGGAAATAACTTGCATGGTGTTAAAAAAATCCACCTCATCATTTTGATCCTTGCAACTTTTCTGAAGTGCTTAGTTTATGCAAAGTGCTGAGAATTAGGGTGGCTGTGGAAATAGCTGCTGTGTGATGTTTCAGCAATGCACAAGGTACATCTGCCATGCACACCATGGCTCTGCTCCATGGGGATAGTGTTGTCCCAAGAAATTGCACTCGTGCTTTGAATTCCTCTTCTACTTTTATTCTCATTTGGTCTGAAAAATACGTTGGAGTGGGGGCGGGGAGTTAGCAAAAAATATCTAAGTGTGTTCTTGTGCTTGCTTATACGAAGCACTTCCCACAGTGAGGCGTTTGCACCCACGTGCAGCTATAATCTTGTAAGACCTTCACTAGAATAGCACTATTAACTTATTTCCATCTTTCAGGGCTCTTACACACTCTGTGCAATGCTAGACAGGAGGATTTTACAACACTCACACGGAAAAATTTGATCCAGAAGAAGAGAGAGATTTCCAGCACTCACACTGCCTATTTGGGGCAGGGGTAGGGAGGCGAGTAGGGACAGTGCACTGTTCATGGAAGGCTGAGCGTTTGCAGGTTGTCTGATTCTCAAGACATCTGGTAATGGTCAGCTCTGTGGGTGAAAACATGAATCTCAGCATCTCGGAGCAGGACATTTTCTCCAAGGGTAAATTCTCTTTAGTTCCGTCTCCCGGACAAGTGAATGAGCTGAGGATTTGTGCCTTACGGTTACACTGCAAATGAAGCTTCTACTGCTTTCCTTCTCTTTATTCTCCTTTTTGGAACAGAAAAGGAATGGCTAGGCCTAATGATTCAAAACAAAACTAATCCTCATATTCACTCTCCAAGAGCCAGAGAGACCTTTTATATTAAAAAAAAAAAAAAAGGGACTGGGGATTTTTCATAATCTTGCCTTAGGAACAGTGAGAGTGACTTCAGAGTATTCATCAGATCCATATCTTTTTTTCCCTAAACTGACATTCATTTCTATCACAATTTTCAGTCTCAAAGCCATTCGACATGCTGCGCCACTGTATAATGTTCCTCCTAGGGTCTCAGAAGTCCAGTTCTCATTATTACCACCATGGCCCTGCCCTTTAATTAGCCTAAAGAGGAAACATTCTATTTCTGAACATCCCTTTTGTAAATCTACTGAGCAAAAAATTCAAAGAAACACATGGAGAATTGCTTTCTAGCTTCAGTTTTTTTATCAGCCACACTCCAAATTTTGTATTCTGGCATTGACTGAGGGTTCTGAGGTGATAATAATTCAAATCAAACTTATGAAGCAGAGCGTATGCTTTCTGTGAACTTTGCCAGTCTCTCAATTGTTTCCGATTTTTTCATCCTTCCATACTTCTGTATGTTTCTGTGAGGTTTTTTGATATGTCCCACGTTTTCAGAGTCAATCTGAAAATGCAGTAAGTGAAAATTCAGTGGAATGGAAGAACAGCTGGCGAAGAGCAGAAAAGTTAAAAGCCTCACTCACCTGTATTTATGCACATATTTAATCTCTATGAGGGAATTCAGTATTGTGAGGCAAAAGCAGAGACCACGTGGGGGAAGTGCCTTGCAGCACATATTCATCAATCTCTCCTACCCCTGAGCTCCGAACGGTATGGTTATGAAATCAGTTCCCTGGAATCATCGCTGTTTGCATTCAGCCTGTTGTGGCAGCCCATGCAGTGACAGAAGAAAGGCAATTTCTGTAATATATTCATGGCTCTTTAGAAAGCCAGCACGGTCATGCTATTAAAAGAAAGAAGCAGGACCTAGGTGGGCTTCATTCTGAGGCTGAGCCGCATAGTTTTAGTGTGACTTCAGTCTCTGTATTTAACTTTAACCCACTGCGACTCATTTTCCTATAATAAATTTCTAATAACAGTGCTGCCCTTCTTCACAGGGAGCTTTTGACACTTGTTTTTTTAGTGAGGTTTATTGAGCTGGAAAATATCACAGTGATACACCATTATCCTCCATGTCCCTCTTCAAATCTGTCGTATCTTACAAATCACCCATGTTAATGGCTGGAATGCTAAATGGTCTTCCTGTTTCTTTTTTTTTTATATATATATTTCTCATTTCTCATTTTTAAATGAAGGTATATAGAATTGTTTAAGTAAAATACTCAAAATAAATAAACAGGAGTTAATGCAATGACTTTTATCCACCTCTTTGTCTTGTACTATTGTTTATTTTATATCAAAGCACTCTTGTTTTTGGCAGGGACTGTGGCTGCTTGCACAGCATCTAACTACACGGGGAGTTTCTGGAAAAGTTTGCATTGAATATTTTTCATCACATGAAGTACCTAAGGTTCCCAGACAAGAAAACATCCCTCTTTAATTTAAGTGAATGCTGTTCCCAGAAAGTATAAATTTAAAGGTAGACTTGAGTATTTTCTCAAAAGGGAAGCCAGTTGCTCTTTGGGCCTTTTCTTTTTCCCTTCTCCAAGAAGGAAAAGCTCTGCAGCTCAGGAGTGCACAGACCTGTTCGTGTCAGGTGTCATGGCCAGCAGAGCAGGGTGCTGTTCCCGACTGTGGCACCCTCCAGCTCTGTTTGGGGCAGTGCAGCACTGTCCAACAGCACCTATGTCCCTACAGTGAAATTTGTCTCCAAATGCAAGTGTCAGACATCCGTGAGTGATTGGCTGATGTATTAGAATTGTGTTATGTAGAGGGCAGTTAAGATTACCTTTTCATGCAACTTCTGTCCTTAAATAATCAAATAATTCATTTTTTTCTAATCTTTGGGGATGCTTAGGTTGTTACTGTCATAAATAAATAGGTAATAAGTACTTTCTTGAAGTATCCTTATGACTGAAGTGTGAGACTTTGCCAATATACTTGAGAATAAAAGGCATCCTTGTTATCATTACCGCAATAATCTGTTCACTCTGAGAATTTCATGATGGCTTTATTGATAGTTTCAACATAAAAGTACATCCTCAGGTGATAAGATAACCTTTAACAGAATAATAGCTGGGAAACATAGCTGAAGCCTACTGGAAACTTTGAATTCTACCCTGTGCAGAACTGTTCAGTGCACGTCTATACAGATGGAATGGAATTTATTTTTCATTCTCTTTCGTGTTTTGATTTGCAGGCTGGAATTGTTTGCCATAGCAATCCTGCCTAGGTAGTTTATATCATCTATAGTTGTATCTTAGTTGGTTGCTGTGGAAACAAATGTCATATCAAAACTGAAGGGCTGAACTCCGGGTACGAGAGATGCAACACGTGATCCCTTGAGAAAGGCAACGCGCTGCGAGCGGGATTTGTCTGGCAGATGATTGATGTCTGGACTCTGTAGTTTGGCCCATTTGTGCCCACTAATGACAGAGAACAAAGATTAATTTAAAACACTTTTACATGCTTTTTTTTTCCCTTTTTTTTTTTTTCTCATGTGGACAGGTATTGTTAGGACAGCTTTAAGTGTCCTTCAACTCTTTCCTGTCGAGCTGATCTGACAAAGAGAGAGCTGTCTTTGGCATTACCTCAGCCCTGCTCCCCAGAGAGGTTTATCTGCATAGAAGGGATGATCAAGGAGTCAGTTTGACTCCTTCATCGTGATGCAGGAGAGCTTCAAAGAGAACACAGGCACAACCGGCTTTTGTTTTTCTGAGCTGAAAACCTGTTGTTTGGTTCTGCTGGGTACTATTCAGCTGGTGAGACTGTGATGTAGCAACTGCCTACCCTGTAAAAATGGGTCAACAGGAATTGTTATTAATTCAAATAGCATACCAAATTTATCAAGTAGCTCTAGGTAGAATGAAAGAAATATTTGAAGGAAGGCTACTCTTTCCTTCTGTTAAAAGATGAGAATGAGATGTACTGAATTGTCATTTCAAACTAGTGATTCTTTCAAAGTACAGGTAAAAATGATAAAAGGACGTTCAACCAGAAAAAAACCCCACAAAACTAAAAAACCCTAACACCCACCCCCACCCAAAAAAATGACAAGTAATGTTTTGCTTGGGATTGGCAGATACATTTGAAATTACTTCAAGTAATGAAACTTGACAGGTTTGTTTCTGCCAATAAACTGAAAAAAAGATCCTAAAGGAGAGCTTTAGTTCTCTTGTTTCTTTCTTGGTTTTTCTTATTCCTGTGGCACGGTGATATTTTAAATATCTTTGACAATGTTGTATGATGAAATACTCCAAGCGGCAATACTTTTTATTGTCTCTGTAGAGTGCACTGAACCCCCTTCCCTGCCTTTTCAGTCCTCCATCCCATAACCATCAGGTCCTATATTTTTAATAATATATCCTATCCCTCGTTGAGTTAATCTTTTTTTTTTCTTTTTATTTTTTTTCTTTCTTTTTTTTTTTTTTTTTTTTTATGGCAGGGTTTCCCTGGAGCTTAAAATGCTCCCTAACAGATGCCAGCCAGCCCTGATTCACCTAAGTAATGTGCAGCATGTTGATCTTTTTGTTTCCTGCACAGCCTTAGCAATTAAGCTTGATTAATTTTTTTCAAAGACACTGGAAATTAAATGGTTACAAATAATTATGCAAATATTATAACCACATTTTGCTTAGAGCATTAGTTCATTGAAATAAAAAGACGTCCTCATTTGTACAATGGAGTTCATACGATGAGGTGTTAATCAGTGCTTAGGGCTTTAAAAGTAACATTTAAAAGTATGATGACATAGAAGAAAGATTTATATTTTCCACAGAATGAATCAACATCAATTACAAACTATGCTCATGTAATGGTCTTTCCGAATTCTCCATTCTAGTTCTTTTTATTTTAACTAAAAAACAAGGGGAAGAAAGACTTTTTATGATTAGTGAAATTTGCATGACCACTGCTGGCCTCACCAGAGGCTGGAGATGGATGTCAGGAGTGAAAATGGATCTAATACAAACTTCCCATCCACCAACCCTCACAGACTGTGTTTGCAGCAGGATTTAACATGTGATGCAGAGAGGGTGCAAATTTCAAACTCTGGAATGGCACATTTAGAGGAGATTGTCTGCCTTTGCTACATGCAGTTCCCTTACATGAAATGCATTTGACTCTCAAACTCTGTCCTTATGGATGAGTTCAGAAAAAGTATGAACAGTGTCTTTTTATTTACTGCGCATCAAAATTCTTAAACATGAACTTGAGCTTTAAATTTGCCTTTGTGTGTGACTTTTTTCACCACCTATTTCTGAACCCCACAGGAAGATTAATAACTGAAAGGAATTGTGCTAGCTGTCCCAGAGAATGACACAGCTCTGGCGTTTGCTTGATTGCCCCTTCTCCCCAGTCACCTGTGTTTGCTAATCCCAATAGCTGTGCTGCTCCTAATGGCTTTGCTTGGTGTTCCAGACTGATGCTGCATCAAATGATGAGCTTGTTTGTTTGTTTTCTGCAGGAGTTCTCTTGTAAATTAGCAACAGTTTAATGGGGAGTTAAACCATTCTCAAACTTGACTGTCAAATTCACTCAATAGGAAAAAAAAAAGACCTTTAGAGCCAATCGACTGTTACATAAACATACCCCAGGGATAACCCGGAATGACACAGGAGGAGTGGTGACCATCAGGGATAGAAGTTATTAAAAGTATTTCATAACTGGCAAAGTACAAATCAGAGCCTTTTTTCACCCTTTCAAAAGTAATTGCCTCCCTTCATTGCACTGGGTCATGCTGTCTGATTTGTTACTGGCATTTAGAAATAAATACATCAACTTTTTGGTCCATAATCTCGCTGTGATGCTCCCAGTAGAATACTGAAG
Source organism: Callaeas wilsoni (assembly GCA_013398955.1). Taxonomy (NCBI): domain Eukaryota; kingdom Metazoa; phylum Chordata; class Aves; order Passeriformes; family Callaeidae; genus Callaeas; species Callaeas wilsoni. Next base: position 134,465 of record VWPU01014970.1, read on the forward strand.
TTGGAAGTAAGGAGGAAAGGTGAAGTTATACACAACTTTCCGGCAATTTGTGTCTTAAATTTTCTCACTTGAATTACTGTGAACTGGGGCAGGTACAGAACCAGCTGGAGATGATCTACAGACTTGTCTGAACCATTGTCCAAAGCTGTAGTTGATGATCCTCATTCTTAAATGTACACAGAAGTTTCCTGTCTTTTAATACCTCCTTTTTTCTTTCATTTTTTTGTCAGAAAGCCCAAAACATAATGAACAGTACTCAGTCAGGGCTTCTAGGCCTATCCAGAATAGAGAAGTAGTAGAAACCTAATTCCAAATATTCTCTAATCAAGAAACCCAGTTATGCCATCAGTTCAATATATAAAATATACATTGGCTGTCATGGAAGATGTGCACCGAGAGTGTCATTTAACATCCAAGCCTAATTTTGCAAATGGCAGAATTTGGGAGTTTGCATAATCAGGTAAACTCCTCAGCCTTGAAGCAGACTGAAAACCTAGATCCATTTGAAGGTTTATCTATTGCTGAATTAAAATCCTACCTCATATTTATTAAAAAAAAATCCAAGGGTTTTTATTATGAACTAATGTTTTTTAGCATACGTGCCAACTTCACCTAAATATCTTTCTCAGCTACTGTCAGCAGCCTCAGACTGTGAAGAGAAAAATGTCCTTTTGCTTTCCAATTATGAGTAAGCTGTGACATACAGATTTTCTGCAGCACTGCTTCAGCTTCCTCATGCCAGTTCACAACAGTTTAGGATACTCACTGTATAAAGTGAACATCTAACATGTCTGTAAGGTTTAATGTTTGAAAACAGTGTCTTAAGTCCTTGTTTTAAATTTCCCGAGGAGAGCTTGATAGGAACCTCTTCCCTACCTTGAGTTTAAAAAAATTCCTAAATAGAATCACAAAATCTAGGATAGGTTACATCTTCAGATTTGGCAGCCTATGCATCACAGAGAAGATTCTTTTTAAGTTAATGAATCATAGACTTCATAAACTTAGCAGGTCTTCTACTCTAGTCTCTTCTACTGCTCAGTTGGAAAAGGTCAAGTGTCAGAGATGTTTAATTCAAGCCCAGATCATTGGCATGGGCTTTACAGTTGTACTTTTATTAAAGGAGCATTTTAGAAAGAATGGCGTAACAACGTGAACAACCTCAAGATCATTAACTAAGCAGTCCAGCAATTTTATTCGGGGCGGGGGGCAAAAAGGTCATTGATCAAAATGGGAAAAACCCCATCATTCATCAAAATTAAGAGGTTTGTAATTGTGATAAAACCTCAAAATATTTTAAAAATGCACCATTAAGCAAATAAAGAAGGAAAAATAAAGTTAAACAATTCAACCTAATATCTATTTTTTATTTTTATTTTAGTGGGAAACAAACATCTGTGTTTCAGACTGCTGGAATCAGGTAAGTGGTTGTAATTCTTTCTCTCTCTCTCTCCTTTTCTCTTTGTTTTTCCTTTTCCTTTTCTTTCACAGAGGCACAGAATCATGGAGTTTAGAGGGGATATCTGAAGATCATCTTCTCCAGCCCTCCTTCTAATGTAGTCTGGGACAGAGTTAGCCTTCTTTTCTGCAGGGGAATGTTGTCGACTTGTGTAAATGATGGCTTTTCCCTTTTTCTTTTTTCTTTTTTTTAATCCCTCACTCCAGACAGTGAAACAAACAAACAAACAAACAAAAAACCCAAATGCCAGCTTTTACAGAGATGTCAATTACTTCTCTAAAAAGGCATTGACCTCATAATTATTATCTGAGTAGATTGTTTTAGCTATAAGGATACTCATACATTTCAAATACTGTATTAGCACTCTTCTGACAGGCAAGGGCTTCATTCAGCTGTGTCACTTACTCGCTCATAACATTCTTTGAATAAAATGTGTGCTCTGGACTGTGACTGGTGACAAGGATAAATCAAGGGGTCTTAAATCAGGTATCTGATGGATCTTGTGAATCTTTCTCCAAGTTACCAGATTCAGCCTCAGGTAGCAGAGATAAATAACTCCATGAATACAACTTACAATTATTAGTTGACTATTTAATGGCCTCAGGAAAATAATTGAGTTTATTTCACACTAGTTTTGAGTGTTTATATCTCATAGATATGTATACTGGAGAAAGCTGCAGTTGTATTCTCTTCACCCTAGATGACTGGAGAACAATTAAATCTGGCATCAATTAATTTAAAAAAAGTAAAAATAAAATCAGCCAGAATTTTTACAGGGTTGCAATTTTTTATTAAAGCCTTTATCCAAATTCTTGTCAAGGGACATTTTTGCTCTTGTTTCTATGATTAGTTGGAAGATAAACGATTTAACTTTTGTGTACATCTAAGGTGACATGTTATAATTTATAGAAATGCCAGTGCAGTGAAATAACCCAAACACAAATGAATGTACTGACAATTCCTATATAATTACTTCAGAGCTGTCACTTTTCTATGTGTGCTCAGTGCATTAGTGCATAGCAAATGTGAAACAGCCCAGTAATCAATATTCCTTGTCAAGTACAACTGTATTACTAGGGACTTATTAGCATGTTATTCCTTCTGATTTTGCTTTTCTACCTATTTAATTAATTTAAGTGCATTTCATTTCCATTCTTAACATATAACACTGCATATTCAGTTGGATCCTTAGCAAGTTCTGGGCAGAGTGACTCCTTTCTTTTGCAACCCTTGTTTAAAAACTTGGTAGCAAACCATGTAATTTACAGCACACAATTGGACACAGAATTCTTGCTGAGATTCTTCTTGTTAACCCAACATGGACACAGGCTGTGCTGGATTGCTTCATTTCTTGTCTGGTCAGTGCATATAAGAGGAAAAGAACAATGACTTGTATTTACCAAAGTGCTGCACTGAGTCACTGAAAGGAGAGTTTTGTGATGAGCACTTTCATCAAAGTTAGGCAGTGTCTTATCCGGCTGCCTAAATTTCTCTCTGTAGTAGCTGGCTGTTTTGTAGAGTGCATTTTTTCTGTCTGTGAATCTGGAGAATGCAATCTTGTTTAATCAAACTTTCAAATCCACCTCGTTCTGGAACAGATGCAGATTAGAGATCTACCACAGGGCTGTAATCCATTCAGTCCCCTCAAAATTGTCTCTCTTATAGCTGCTGCTCAGTCTTTATTTATATCAGGACACCATCTACAGTGCTTGAGAATTTAGAATTTAATATTACTCAGAGATAGAGAATCGTATCACAGCCGTCCTTTGACTTCACATCCTAATTTTTGAAATGAACTATTTTTTTCTGGTGCTTGCAGATGAGTTAGCACTGTTACCCATCAAGTACTATGCTACTGTCATAGAGAAGTTAAGACAAAGGTTTAGACTACAAATACAGTGTGTGAGCTATTGAGTGGAATGGCTGAAATTCAGTAAACATATGGTCTGCTTTACTGTATGGAGCAAACAAAACAGACACTGCGCCTGAGGCTTTCAATAGCCCATACCCTCAAATGTGTTCTGCCTGGAAACAAAAGGCAAAAAACAAAAAAAAGGAACAATTCAGCCAGAAAATTCTGGCTGTTAGCTCCCTTCAGAACTCATCCTTTTGGCCTTTGAACCTAGGTTTCATTTCTCGGGGATTTTTGTTTTCCTTCTTGCTACCCGTGCCGCATCATCCTGTGAGCAGGGACATACCAGACAGAAAAGCCTAGGGAATGCATTCCTCATCAAAATAAAATGGGCTAGGAGGAGGATGGCAAACATTTTCAAGATCTTGAGGACCTGAGCCAGGCAAAGAAAAATGGACTCTGTTAGATCCAGGAGGAATACCACAGGCTCTTGAGGTGCCACCAGAGAAACAACAAGTGAACACTGACATCTGGAGAAACCATCTCCCACAGACGGTAGCGAGCTCTGGTACTGCACAAGCAATTATCACACAGAAGAGAGCTCAGTAGCCATGGAAAATGCTGAAATAAGTTGTACATTTGCCAGTCTTTGCATTCTACTTGGAGTCTCTTTCTTCTGATTTTATATTCTGTGTTTCTTGAAAAGCTTGCGAGTGTCACGTTTTAGCCTTGTAACTGACTTTTTAACTTCCTGAAATTTTCTAAACACAAAGCCATGAACTTTTTTTCATACAGGTCATTGACAATTTCTATTTTTTGTTACATTCTTGTATATGGCTACTCTTTGTATATGTGAAATCTTATTTCACTTTAAGATTACAAGCTCAGTTAAACAAACAACAAAAAGTATTTTTCCTGAAAAATGATATCTGCCTTTACAGGCAAGTCATTCTGTTTCTCAAGCACAAGGGATGGTGGAAAGAAGCATATTATGACAACTGAAGCAAGGTGTTTAATCTGAAAAGGGAAAATCTACTCACTTCCAAGTGTTTCTGTTGTGAATTGCCCAAAACCTTCCCAGAAGATAGGGAAAAGATGAAATATGGTTTCATTATATGGGGAACTGATGATGACTGCACACATGTCAAGACACATTTTGAAACTCCATTTTTACCATATTTCTTGAGTTTTGATTTACTACTTGTTTTCATGCTTTACTTCAAATGGAAATTTCTAAGGGGGTCAGCACTAAGGGTACAGGGTAATTTATTTATGTGCCATGGATACCTCAATAGAAACACTGTGGCTGGAAGTGACTTTTGTCAAAGAGCAAGCTCTGCTCCAGAATGGGAAGCTGTGTGTGCAAAGGGTGCATATGTGTGACCCATGGGATCCTAGGGGAATACCCAGGTGTGTGAGAACACGGCTGTGAGACCTAAGGGGAGTCCACAGCTATGACTGGTGCTAAGAGATGGAGGATTCTTCTAGGAGGGTGAGGAAGTGGTAAAAAGGATCACATGAGCTGTTTGACCTGTTGACTAACTTCTTCAGCATGAGCTCCTTCTCATAAGGTAAGGAAACAAACTTTTCCAGACTCCAAATACATCACTGGTGTAGTACCCAAAGAACTATGTAGAATTAAAGCCTAGGGGAAAAAAGAAACTTAAGAAAGTGGTGAGTTTACACTAACCCTGAGTTCTTCAGCTAAGGGAAGGACTTTCTCAGAATATCTCTGCAAAAACTACCCGTACTTCACTTGAGATGCTCACACAGATCAGTCATGCCCTGCAGCCTGGGCTGAGGCTGCGGCTCAGGGGCTCTCACTGGCACCCGGGTGCTGCTCCGGGCTGCCAAGGCTGCCGTGTCCTGTCTGCGGCAGCTGCGAGCACAAGCAGTCCTATCACAGGGGTGCTGGGAGAGCCTGGAAGGCACAAAACTCTGCTGGCTGTCTTAAGACAAAGCCAGCACCAAGGCTCTTTTAATTCTAGGGCTTTCAAAGGGTTGAGAGCTTCCCAAGTGGTTTGTGGCCAGCAGAAAGCTCTTGGTCAGACCCTGCCACAGCAGTAGCTGGGGCCAGTGCCCTTCACTGCCTGGTGTGGGGAGGCATCTCTCATCCCACGAACACTTCACTAACACAAACCCCTCTTTGGCATTTGAAAACGTTATATCCCTACTTTTCCATAACTTATGTTTACATTCAAGCCTTAAGCCATGCAAATTATAGAGTACTTAATTATAGTGAGACCATTTTGCAGTGCTGCTATGCCATCATACAAAAAACACCAGTTAACTTGCTACCTTGGTAAAGCTTAAAGACAGTTTCTTATTCTCCTTTCAGCTGATTATGTAAATGTTTGTTGTCATTATGTTAAAAAGGGATTTTCCCAACCCTCTTCTTAATAGTTTTCTTAATCCCCACCAACATTACTAGCAAACAAAACATGCATTTGATATATTCAGGGACTGAATGACGGAGTCTGGAGGGATTTCAGGTGTCTCTATTTCTGGGGTAGATAGCTTGAATTCCCTTTAAAAACAGTTTGCAATTTTTCAGAAAGGACTGACTGTCTTCTTTCTTTAAAGTTTCTCATGCTAAGCATTCAAAATTATGTTCCAAAATATTACCCTTTCATGTGTGGAGCATAAAATCACTCTTCCTTTCCTATGAGTTCCAGGTTAAGTAACCAGTGGTTCTGCATAACCAGAGCAGTATTAGTCGAGAAACCGGATTTTTTGCAACAGGTCAAAGTAAGCAAAAATCCTGTAGCCCCTGAAAGAGGAAGGCAAATACCATGGCAGAGGTGAGTCTCAGTCTGAATGACTCTCACCTCCTGCAGCCACTTCATCCTCAGTGCTGTAGGAAGCAACACAAACACAGCTTTCAGCCGAGCTGCCAGCCACGGCTGTGGTGAAACCCATTGCTATAATGGGCAGGAAGCATTCATGTTGAATTGGTTTCCTTATTTTTCTCTGCAGTCTCCATCCCTGTCTCACCGTAGGCTGCTCGAGGCAGTGAATCAGTGTGATTTCTGAGTGGTTAAAGCCATCTGGATCCCAGCCCTGTGGCCTGTCACTCGCTCAGGGTGTCCATAACTAGCTGGCAGTGCCTGGCCTGTCAGACCTCATTATTTAAAAGGGATTACAGGCACAATACCTCACATGGGCACAGAGGCACTGATGAGGGGTAAGTGGCCGTGATCATGTCATGGGCTGCAGTAACAGAGCTCGTGGTGTCACCTCTCGGGGCACAACGCTGCTGAGCAGCAGGAACCACGGGCTTTGCATGGCGTTGTCTTGTGGAAGTGACTGATGCCTCTAGACAGAAGGGTGCAGCAAAACTGTCATCAATGCTGCTCTGAATGCCATGTGCCTGTCTCATTCTGTCAAGTCTTTCAGCAGGAACTGAGTAAATCTATGCTAAGCTGTAAGATTTTTGCAGTTATGTGGTACCTTGCCCTCGCAAGAGGTCCAAGACAATCGTAATCCTCCAACGTGCCCCTGAATGGCCCCTGTGGAACTGACTGCACGAACCACAAAGTGTCAGAGAAAGGGGAATCAAGCAGCTCGACTTTGTTCTGTGCTTCCCAGGAACATGCAGTGGACTGTGCAGATGAGTTGATTTTCCACCCAGGAATATCAGCTCCTCTGTTGGTAACACCCACATTATGCCTATGCAGTGGCCCATGATTTCTTTAGGGCATGATTTTACTTTCCTGCCCATTGACTGCCTCAGCAAGTAAGGATGTCCCTACAGGTAGAGGAAGTTTGTCTGCCAGGTTAGGATTAAGCTGCAGGGCACTGCAGTGGGATGGGACCTAGAAATAGCAGACCTTACACAGACATGTAGAATATTCTGCCTTCCTAAGTCCAAGCAGCAGATGCAGTGGAAGACAGGCATGGATGGAAATAGTAAAGCAAAGACATAGTTGTACACATGGAGCAAGCAATGAAGTTAGAACTGGGGTAGCATTAGTAAGCGTTTATAAATGGCTCTTGAATATTGCTGAGGGACAAGGGGTCAATATGGTGTGCTGTTAACTTTCCTATAATGTAAATGACAGGTGGCATCCAGGCACAAGTGAGGGCACAAGTTTCGTGGATAGGAAAAAGCTGTGGCTGCAGCAAAGACAGCAATGGAGGAGTTTGTAGGAGCAGGAACCCTGTACTCTTGTGTCCCACTGTATCTCTTCCCCACTCTCCCGGAGATGCTTTTTGCTGTGGTACTGGAGGAGTCCTTGGGCTGGCAAGGACCATGTGTGGTACATGACAGGGTCCTCTGTGAACCAAAGCCAGTGCTGAGCTCTGTCTTTGCTCCACAACAGATCCCAGTATTTGGGAGCTTGAAAGATAAAGCAAGTAAATAAACTTCTTAAACTAAAATTTGAGAGCCTCCTCTATTCCCAAGTCATATAATAAAGTATAATTGCAATGGAATCTTGTTTTAGTAGTGGTGTCAGAAGGAAACAGCTGGAAATTGTGATCCTCCCCTTGCTGTTCTTGCTTTCCCTCCTCTGTGTCCCATAGCACATGGAAAACATTCAGACAGGCAAGGAAAGAGGAGCAATTGAAAGTGCCTTCATCCGTATGAGCAATCCCAATGAACTAAGCACTGAACCTAGCAATACACAGAGATTTTTTTTGATGACGATCAATCAGAGAAACAGCAAACTGTGCACAACTTTTACTCTTTTTCTCTGATGAAAATGATTTTGACATGAGGAGTCCCAAGGCATCCAAAATATCCAACTGTTAAAAGGGTTAAACTATTTTTAATTCTGCCACAAGTATTCTGCAAAAGTCTGGAAGCTCACCCAGGACTTGGCAACAGAATTACTGGGTTTTTTTTTCATGTCTTTCCCTGACTCGTATCTTGTCTTCTGTAAGAGATGATTCCTGTGCTGGCTCATCTGGACACCTTTCTTACACAGACAAAATTCTCACCATCTACATGATCAGTGAAACTTTCTGTGGTACCTGAATGGGTGACAAAGGCACTTTGAGAAGCTCTGCTAGAGTATTTCTCAGACCTGACCTAACTTAAGAGGAGAGGCAGAATCATAAACTTGTTCACAACACCAGAAGGCTATCTGGAGGACATTTCACAATCTAGTTAATAATGTACGTTCATGAGAGATATATCAGAGCTATGGGGAAATTAGCCTGTAGTTTTACACCACATCTGGCAAAATCACTGAGTGAGCTTAGGAGAGATCTAAAAGAATGTGTTAAAATAAAATATATATAATAACATATGTTTTGTCCATGGCATAAGGAAACTTTGTTTAGTAAAACAAGAAACGACCACCCTGGACACATGTAATGTGAAGATTTAACATCCCAAAGAGCACAAGGAAGCTTGTTTTAATAATGTAAATTTCTTTAGACTTTGTCTACTTAGTTCACCCATCTGGACTATTTTTTTTTTTCTTTTCTTTTTTTTTTTTTTGTCACAGTGCTTGGTTTCACTATGGTGTTTACCCTCTCACAAAACTTTAACAGCTTTCTGGAATCAGCTGTAGTGTGAAAATCTTTCAATACATGAAGTACCATCCAAAGAAGCGGCTTTAAATTTTGGCACTGCATTTACAGGTCATCAAGCAGCCATGCGACATCACAAATTAACAAAGACCTAAAATTTTAATCCATAGTGTATTACAAGGATGATATGTTCCCATGGCACATACCACAGAGACACATTTAATACCTGCTTGCACTTTTTTGGTACTAGACCATGGGAATATGCAGCAAATACCATGGCTACAGTTGTGATAATGCCAAACTGAAACGCATCACTTGGAATTTGCCAGTTTCCAGGCTCCTTGAGTAACCTAATGGTGGGATTGATTTCTTTCACCAGAGCAGATTGACAGGCACAGCTCTAGGGAATGGACCGGAGAGGAGAAAGAGATGTTTCATTTTGAAATGCAGTGTGGCTGTTTTATTTTGAAACGCGTCAGTCCCACACTCTCAGGGTGGGTCTGAGCCTTTGACAAGTTCCCTGCTGGTGGGAGTGCATCAGACTCAGGCAATGCCCTTAAGCTCTTTGCTCTTTTCCTTCAGGGCTTTTCCATTAAGAGGTGCGACTACAACCCTCAGTTTGTCACCCTGTGCTCATAAGCAGCTGGTGGCTTACGGTGCGTGGAGAAAAGTGGAACTGATGCTCTGCATCACCTGCTCAGTTTGTATTGTGATTGTGAGAGAATGATTTTATGGTAGAGTCTCTCCCCACTCCTAGTGCCATGTCCCTATGTCCCCATCTAGGGACTTTTCTCTTTCTTCTTTAATGTCCTTTAAAATTCAAGTACTGAATATGTCCAAGTTGCTGTCTCCCCAAAATTTCGTCCTCTTCTCTCAGAGAATTCCTTTGCAAAATGGGCACTCTTGGAGTTCTGCTGTGTAGGAGCAGGAATTCTGGTGAGGAAAGGCACAAAGCAGAACAAAATTTTGGTTATGAGCCTCCCTCCAGCTTCCTTCTCAACACCTGCAGGCTTCAAATTCTATTTCTTTCTCTTTCATCCCACAGCTGGATTTCAGGGGAGATTTCAAGGCAAAGTGCACAGAATTTCTAGTCCCTTACACTGGAATATCTCAGACTGATAACAACAGCAGTCTCAAAATATTAGTTATTAAGAATCACTCATAGTAAGAGGGAAATTATTCACCAAAACAATATTTGTAATAAAAATAAAGGTTTCTGGACTGCGGAGAATAACAAACGTTAACAATTATCTCTATTGAAAGTTGTAACCACATGATTTTGTGTTATTTTTGTAAGATATGAAATAATGGCTGTGTTCAAAATTTGCGGATTTTACTACAGTCAGAAATTCTGATCATAGTATTGATAACTGAAGAAGTTATTTTAAATGAGAAGGAAGAAATCCTAAGACTTTTGATCACTCTGAATCATTTATTTGCTGCCTTCACGTTTACTGAGCTCTTGAAAGATTTGCTCCAGGTATGCAGCAAGGCTAGTTAATACAATTGTTGGCTGTGCTATAAATGAGCAAATAATTTTTTTCCTTAAGGAAAGTGAAGCAAAGAATAAGATATGTGCCTCCAAAAGATAATGAGCATTTAGACAACAGCTAATGAAACTTGAGAAAGGAGTGATGAATCACAGAACTCTGGGTCATGGAGGAGAGCTGTGTAAGTCATTGGTTTTTCCACTTTACCATCAAATCTGAAAAATGAGCAGAAAAGAAGAATTTTTTCAAGTTAGCCTCAAATGTGTTGTTTATCTGTAGTCAAAAAAAAAAAAAAAAAAGGAAAAAGAAAAAAAAAAGTTCACACCTAGAAATATGAACACAAAAGCCTTTCTTCATCCTGAACCTAGAAGTTTCATTTCAATTTCGAATACTAGTGCTGTGTATCTTTTCATTTTTTAAAAAGAGAAACAAAACTTAGAAATAAACCTTTGTTTATAGCTGAATTTGCATATTGTGTGCCAATATATATGTATCTGTTTTCCCCAGTCTATCAGATGTAGTTTGAAATAAATGATTGAGGCTCAGTTCTGCCATTTTTTGTTTTATTTGAAAAATTAAAAGAGGCTCATGAACGTAGAGACCTTTTATAGATGTGTAGGCTAGGAGTTAACTAGTCAGTATTAGCCTCCACAATTCTCAGGTATTTTGAGAGGACCATGAACACTGGATTTTGAAAAGCTGCCTTATCAATTTGCAGTACTGCTGTTTTAGTATGAGAATTTAACCTTGTGAGGAAAAGACCAAATGGGTTCATTTCCCTCTGGAGCAGTCTCGGAGCTAAGGAGAGGGTCTGTAACATGCCTGTAAGAGAGTGAGCTAAAATTTGGGCTCTGGCACCTCTCAGTCTTTGAAGCATTATTTCTTCAGCCAGCAGCACCATGACCCAGTCAGGCCTTCTGTATCAAACTGAAATGTTTACATAGACATCAGTGGTCTTGGCTCAAGTTCAGAAGGGGTACCCTGTGCGTCCATGCAAAGAAATGCTACCACCTTCTTCAGATGGTATATTTTTTCTAAAAATTAGATACATATTAAATGAAATCAAAATATGTGCATGTTAGTTTCATGTTACATGTAATAATCTGTTAGATGTCTATGAATTACAGCTAAACCATCACCTGGAGATTATACAACTGGCAATAGATATTTTCATGTTAGGAGCAATTCTGGAATAAAGACAAGTAACCATAAGGCGGAAAAAAAGGAAGAAATGAAAGTGATTGTTTTTCAAAGTCAAATCAAAATTTTCTTCCTGTCAAAGAAATGGGTATAGTGGAAAGATTGTCACAGTGCTAATATAAAAAGAACTAGATAATTTGGAAAATACACACAGAAGACATAAGCTGGAAAAACTGTGAGCATTAGGCATCCCACCCATGCCTTTTCCAGGAGAATGTGTCAAATCTGAGGCTACTTACTAAAGACAACAAATATTTTGTCCCTTAGATAAAAAGCTGTGTTGCTAAAGACAAACTATTCTTGTCCTGCACTTTTGTTCTGTAATTGTGCATAATAGAGATGACTAAAAATGTCTGAACCCATTTGCTAGATTCGAATTATACAATGTGAGATTTTGTTGTAGACATAATTTTGGTTCTGGTAGAAGAAAATTGGTTTTCCCAGGGCCTGTATATCGATGTGCATAGCTTGCCATCAGACTGGAGGTGAGTCATTGAAATCAGCCTCTTCCTGAGCCCTTGCATTCCCTCCTGCATGCAGTTATCCACGTGTTTTGCTTCTGGATTGTCTCCCTAGAGCTAGGTAGACACAGCAAGAGGGGAAGTCGAATTCTTTTCCATCCTAGGGGACCACAGAAGAGATAGAGTCACTGGAGAATGAATCACTTGTCCATTTTAATAATGTCTTACTATTTCTCAAGTGATGCTTGGTATATGTGCTGGGGGATGAGGATTATATGCCTCCTATATTTCTCTAGCCCATACATCAGTATAAGGACAATTGCCTTTCATAAACACTGCTGAGTTTATTCTTGCAATTATTTTGTGTCAGTGGGCTCTGTGCCTCAGCCATAGCTATGTAAAAAGTATTTTTATTGATCAGCTTCAGCTTGTTTATTGTTTTATTGAACTCCTTCTCTTTTCTCTTGATATATGAGGACAGTAGGTGCTGGATATTTGTTTTACATTCTCTATATGTTCACTAGAAACTTCTGCTAGTTTTCTGAAATGCTCACTTTCAGTCATATCTTCACTAAACTGAACAGACCCAAGCTTTCAAATCTCTCCTTCTGTGGAAATCACTGTGTTTTCATTATGTATTATGCATAATATTTTGTCAATCCTCTTTTCACCCTTCACCTTCAGCAATATCTTTTCTGAGATAAGATGAAACTTGAATGAAAAATGTCAAGAGATATTTCACAAGCAATTTACAGTGATGTTATGAACTTCCCAGTATTCATTTCCTATTCACTCTTTATGCATCCTAACAGTTTAATTTACATTTGATTCATCCTAACTCTTTTATTTACTACTTATTCTGTACACTGAGTAGCAAGTTCACTAGGATATCAGATGTGGTATTACATTCATTTTCTGGTTTTTAGTTTTTTTCCAAAGAATCCAAGAACGTGTGAGCAGTTCAGATTATTTCCATGGACATTATAAAGCATTAGTCAACAATAAATTTCATAGCTGAACTATTTCCTAGGAATAATTTATTTGATGCTGTTAGTTCTTTCTATGAATTCCTATTTTCTATTTTGATAAAGAATTTTTCATTGGTAATAATTCAGCCAATAGTTCATGTAAACACATTTCAACCTTCAATTGTTCATCTATTGTTTACTTCGACTAGTGATTATTCATTGCTCATTATTCGCACTTCCTCATTGGCTATTCAAGTCAAAATTGTTGTTGTTTCCAGCCACATTAATAACACTTTTAGTCAGGAACTTTAAAGAAAGTCTAGAATTGTATTTCCGTGAGTAGAAGAGTCAATATGGTTTGGGGTTTTTTTTGTGATTGGGAGCATTTATATAACAAGGGAAGACACAAGTTGTTGAAGAGTGTTGTCAGGTGTGCCAGAAGCTGTTTGTCAGATGCAATGCTGGAGAAATCTGATATTGGAGAAGGACAAGGTGGCACCAGTAAATTAGCAGTGAATCTCAGAATGCGTACGGGGATATTTTAGATTGACAAAGCTGGAGAGCTGTCAACAGATAAAGAATTGTATAACCAATAGCAGCTGTTAGTGAAAAAATGCGAATATTGCTCTGAAGAACTGAGTTCAGTGGAAGATTTTTTGCACCAGAATTTAAACAGAGGACACAAAACAAGAGAAGGATTGTTAAGCAGTCAGAATAAGGCAGTGAGAAAGGAATGAAATTACCAGGAAAATTTAGAAGTGATTAAACCGGTAGAGATAGGAGTGCTTTGATAAATTTTAGTTTTAAATATTTTAAATTTAATTGTGCCTGTTTTAAATACAATTTTAAAATTAATTGCCATGCAGTCAAGCAGCTTGCAAATGAAATAACTTATAGAGAGGAGGGTGTGCTGGTTTGGACACAAATTTAGGAGGAAAACAGAGGGTAACTTTTATTTAATGAAAAAGTAGGTAAGGAAACTGATAGCAGCAAACACAGTCAAACAAATTCCTTAGAAAGTTATGTCAATTGTCTGGCTACGAGCTTAAAAATTTTAACTGTATACGGGAGAAAATGTGGTGGAAAAAACCTGGCATGAATGACTTCTTGACAGTTTCTTGCAGAAAAGATATCTCGTTTTCTACAGGTCCATATAATAAAGCACTTCCCTACTGCAAATTTAAATTACTTTTCCATGTTGCTCCTTTGTATAGCTATTCTTGACAAAGCTTTCCAACAGGATGAGGTCATATTGTGCTATTTGTCTGACTTCCACTTGGCAGATAATTAAACTAAACTTCCTGAAAAAAGGATATTAAAGTTATGACAAATTTCAGGTCTTCAGAAGAGGGCAGTATCCTACTCAAGTTTAGGTAGTCATAGCCCCAGATATTTTCCATTTAGAGAATTTCAAAGAACTCTTCTTAAATTTCAGAAGAGTAGTCATAATCACGAATCCCTCTGACAAGAAAGGCCAGCTCTAGAGTAAGTAAAAAGCCTCTGAATTATATTGGGTTTCTTTCCATTATCAGTAACAGCAATATTAAAAGATGTTGTGGGAATATTTGAATTACCTGAATAAAATATTTTATTTTATGCTCCAACACTGACAAGTCTTCCAATTCTGATGTATGAAGTACCCATTAGCAAATGATAAGTGGGGCTTCAAGGGCTTCAAAAATGATTTTTTTCATTATCAGGAAAGCACAGCAACAGTGGGAAGAGCAATATGAATTGCTACTTGTTTATCACAGCACTCCGATTTGAACAACAGCAATAATTCCACCAGATCTCGGTAAACTCTCTGCAAACCAAAGACTCAGAGTGCAGATCCTTAACTAACAGATCAAAAACAGGGGGCAAAGAAGGAGGGAAAACAAGTGTGATAAATCAGAAAGAGAAAATCAAAGTTACAACTTAAAGAGGTAGTAGGGGGGAAATAAAAAAGACATACCAGAAGTAGCTTAAAAGCAGGAAATAAAAGGATTTTGTGATAAAATGAAGCATGAGATAATTATGTTAAATGTTCCTGTAATTCGATAAAACCACCTAGATTTCGAATGGGGAAGGAAATGCCTGTTGCACCTTTAGTCAGTGCCCCATTGTCTCTCAATATCTCCAGAAACCCATGTGTTAGAATTGCACTTCCGCAGAGTTCTAGAAGTGAAAATAATTTTGGTAAGTCTCTATTTGATGTAGGTGTGAGGAGGCAGTGAATAAATGCAAGAAATTATTTAAACATTTATTCTAAAAGGATTGAATTTTTTTTTTATGAGGACTTAAGGTGACATTTTAGCACTAAACATATATTAGTGGAATTTTTATTTCTGATAATATAGAGATGCACATTCACTTGCAGTGCAGATATCAAACTGTATGGCAGGTTGGGCTGGATCCAAAGAGAATAAATGTGTAGAAAGTCATGAGAAAGTCTGAAAAAATAGTAATGGCAATAACTAGATATAAAAGAAGTCTTTACATTTTAATTGCAGAAACACTGGAACTAATGCCTTCACAGGCTTTTAAAACCATTTTCTCCTTGTTTGCACATTTGCTCTTAGAGGCTGATGGAATTTTGAAAGGCAGCATTGCAGATGTCCTTTCAGGGAGATGTGCTTTTGCCAAGCAATATGAGCATTATGAAACTTCCTATAATCTATTTCAATGACCCAGCCTGAAAATACAAGTGAAATTAAAATTACATGGTAAGAAAATAACTCCAGCTTGTAAGGATGTTATTTTTTAAAAGCCATACAATTCTGTGACTCTTAGAATGTTTTAATTTTTTTCCAGAAACTAACCTTGCTTTCTAAATAATAATTTACATGCTATTACTCACAATTCTTTGCAGTAAGTTCTTGCACTATCTTTGAAATTTTAATTCTGATTATAACTGAGGTGATGCTCAAGCCCATCATTCCCATATATCTTGAAAAACATTCAGCAAGAAAAATAAATTATGAAATGCCCGTCTTCGTTTTGAGTGATAGTTCCTACAATTACTAACGATAATGTAGAATTTGCCAAAATTAGAATGAGTAATTTTCTTCTCAGCTTTCAAAATAACAGAACCCACCCAGAAAATGTCCACAGAAAGATTATAGAAATATGCCCTTTTTCTCCCCCATCTGTGCAGATTTTGTGGCAAGTCTGTTGAAGATGAAGATTACTTATTTCTCTGGAAAGATGTCCTTAAAAATAAGTTTGAAGAAGTAATTGTGTCATTGTGAAATCAAACACCTAGGCGAATGCAAAGTGGAGATAACGTTGTGACAAACTCCTTGTTTAAATTTATTTGCTCTTTCCAATTTACAATCTGTTTAAACAAATAATGCTAATTCAGAGCTATTCAGTGGTTCCGTGCAGGTAGATTTCTTCCTATCGGCAGCTCCTAAGATGTGTTCAGTAGAGTGTCACAGACCACAAATATCTGAGGAGAGAGTGAGGCTGCACTGAGTGCTGCAAAACTGGTGGTTTAGGCACAGCAGCCTGGGACCAGGGAGTGGGATAAAGCAGGTCTCTTGCAATTATATCGAATGCTGAAATCAGATTTCTCCTCCCTGGAGTTAAGATACACAAGAGATACCTGCATTTGGAGCTGCAACGTAGGAATAGTGTGAAATTGTGGGAAGGGCTGCTCATTTCCACTTTTAAACAGGAGGAATCCACTGTGCAGATGATAGTAGTGGGGTAACTGGTACCTCAGAGTCCAACACTCCCCCTTCAGAATGCTGCCCTGAAACACAGTCAGTACAAGAGTCGATAATGTTTATTGATTTAGCAGCAAACTGCTAAGACAGTAAAAAGTCAAAAAGCCAATAACCTTTTCAAATAATGGACACGCTGCTGTTAACAATTCACAATCGTGTTTTTTGCACATTATTATAGACAATTAGGAAACTTTTATCTATCACCCTTAAATATTTTTAGTATTGCACAGCTGCTGTTATGAAACAATTCTGCGACGTGTCCCTCCTCAGTGTGCTCAGTGTTAGAAGGCAATTCTGTCTGCCTCAGCTCCACTCTCCGACACCAAACCTTCCAGTCACAGAACGTGACGGAGAGTCCAGGGAGCTGTCCTTTGGGGCTGCCTCTGTCACCCCACTGGGCTTGGGTCTGCAGGTCCGCAAAACTGCTGGCTGCAGTTTTCTGCCATCAGAAAATCCACCCTCCTCTGTGGGCTGTTTGATTTTGCACCTTATTCTGCCGTATCCACATGCTCTTTTTCACTGCTCCTCTTCCCTTTTACTGCCTGGTCTCCTCAGAAATGCACTATATGCTTCTAGTCATTTTTTTCCCACTGATTCTAGTTTTGCTGCATATGCAACTGAGTTTGGAATAGTTGCTACTCTCAACTGTACAATCCACATCTTATACGGTTAACTGACTCCCTAACTCCCCTTTCAGCTGCACATTTTGTACTGTTACATGTGGTTTATCTTAAGTATTTGACTGTAGCCTTAATTTCTTAACTTAATTCTTATTATGTTTGAACGTTTTCTCACCTTGCCTGCACACAGTCCCTACATCAGAGCAACATGTTTCTCTAGCTGTGTTTGTACACAATCTCGTGCTCTTGTCTAGCTGCTTAATTAGTCTTAATATATTCACTGCACAATCTTCCAGTTTCTTTCAGAAAACTTTTTTTATGGAGTTCAATACTCCAGTGGGATTTCTTGCTCACAGCAGTAAAATAAAACAAAATATAACGTGCTCTCAGCTTAGTGATTCACATCTTTCATACATATTTTGTTTATTTCAAAATACATTATGCATCTACTACATTTCTGTGGAGCCCCTCTCCCTTTCTTTAGTTGAATTTTTTTTTATATTGGATTTTATGAATATAGGCTTCAGTATCTTCTCACTTGGACAGTGAAATGACTCAGACCTTAATAGCTGAAACATCTTCCTGATACCTCTGACATCCCCACTGAGACCTCACTGCTGACAGCTGCCTAAGACTCAAGCACACAGGAGTGTGTGAGCTTCTCTCACTGATGCAAACGCAGCTTTAGCACCTGTCATTAAGTTTAAATGAAAAACAATTCTTAAAAGTAGCCTCAATCCAAAGGAGAAATCTTGGCAGAGTACAAGGATTTTGAGACAGGAAGGTGATGATTCCCTAAAGGATGAGGATCAGTCCTACTCAGCAGACCTGAAATGGTTTGGTACAAAGAAGATGAAAGTATGGGACAATATGGGTAATATGAATGGGTAGAGCTGAATGTTTGGCTCCTGCAGATCTCAGAGGTGCAATCCCTGAGCTGCTAATCTGAATTGTTGCAGCTTTATGTGCCCTTTAACAAGTTCTAGTGCAGGCATGCCGCTATCCATGCTAAGGGGAGCCATGAAACAGTGTGCAGCCCCTGCTGACTGCAGCCAGCCCTGGAGAGTGCTGGGAGAAAGCAGTACAGCAGAAACAGAGCTGTGTTTTCCCCTCTAACTTCTGAAGTCACATTTCAGTGGTTTATGCCTCTGTTATTAGGCAAGGCACTGAACTAGAGAATAATTTTATCTTCAACTGATGCCTCTTGCTACCGACTTTACACCTTTAAGAGGCTGTAAACATTTAATAGACAGAAAAGGGAAATACCTCATTAAAAGAAATCTCACTGCAGATAATTGAGCACACAGCTCCTCTGGAGTGGTTAATAGGGTTATGTATTGTCACATCTGATTGTTTTACTGCAGTGGACAAGAACGAAGAGCAGAAGCCATGAAATTTCTGTGTAATTTGGCATTTAGCATAGATTTTCCTTAACATTTCCTGGATTATTGGCAATCCCATACAGCTAACCCAGTGTGAAAACTGTCTTTCTTGGATTTCATTTGCTTCTTCATTATTCATCTATGTGTCCCAGGCTGGAGTATTACTGTGCTCTTTTTTAATCGAGTGCTGTGTTGCTGTAAGGAGCTGATTCCTTCCCCTTTGTACTGATAAACATAGACATGCTTCATGTAAAATCTGAATCAAAGCAGTGGAATTCTTAGTCTCTTGAGAGCTTATGAATGTTACTGAATATAAATAGTCTCCACCGAAAACATCAGGGAAGTTCAAAAAAGGGAAAGATTGTACAATGCTTCCTCAACCATCTTCTTTCTCTCTTTCTCTTTCTCTTTCTCTTTCTCTTTCTCTTTCTCTTTCTCTTTCTCTTTCTCTTTCTCTTTCTCTTTCTCTTTCTCTTTCTCTTTCTCTTTCTCTTTCTCTTTCTCTTTCTTTCTCTTTCTCTTTCTCTCTCTCTCTCTGTCCCTCTCTCTCTTCCTCTCTTCTTCTTCTTCCTTTTCCGTCTCCTTCTCCTTTTTGTGAGGATTACAAAGATAAGCCAAGGTGTTGTTGCATTGTTTGAGAGTTTTGCTACCGCTACGTGACATCAGAAACCTCAATTTCATTCTCTTCCATCTCGGTAATACCTGGCTTTCAAGGATATTTGAGCAACTATTGTGATTCTCGAAGGTTAATCAAGGGAATGGATGCTTGACTTGAAAGAGCTAAACACCATAAATACTTTCCAAAACATGCCAATGTGTTGGAGAACTGTTCCTGAAGCACCAAATTGCCTTTTTCTTCATATCAGTGTTTCACACACCATCTCCAATATACTGGGTAGGGATAAGAGCAGTTCCTTATTTTGTGGGAAGGAGGGTGAGGGAGTGGTTGGATATAAATTCCTGTCCTCTGTTTGTGACACCTCCTCAGCACCCTGATCATATCCAATTATTTCAAGATGTTGCATGAATCTTTCTGGAGCCCACATCAGGCTCTTAAATACACAGCTTCTGTGCCCGCCCCAGATGCAACCTATTGCAAAAAATGTCAACCTTTTCTGAAGGCTTTGTGTTTGTTTTGAGAAATGTGCCTTTCCCTTTTCCTGGTAAAACTCCAAAGAAAAATGAAATGTTCATGGAACTTAATTTCTAACAGAAACCCTCTTTCTGTGTTAGTCAAACACTAGTTTTTGAAGGAAGTAATGATTCCTGAGAAACCAGACTGCAACCTGGTAATAATCAGACTAGTGCAGGTGATTAAATCAAATGGAGATATTATAATTTTGGGATCTCAAACTAGTTTCCAGTGCTGAGCAGTGCCGTAGCACATATGACAATGCAATGTAGATGCATGTTTTGATTCACATCTCTTTTGGCACCCAGTGCCCAGTATGGATGTCAGTAAGCCAGCTGGCACCCTTTATCTTCCTTACTCAAAGGGTATTTCATGCACACCTCCCAGAGCTCCAACTCACAAACGCGGGCCTAAGGCTCTAAACTGATAAAGCGAGCATGACAGAATCGTTTTAATCAGTCATGGAAAACATGGCTGATTAAAAATATTCCAGAAAAAAAACTTTGCCAGTATTTTGCAGATGTGGACACTTTTCAGGAGTCCTCAGATCTAGTACATATTTTCTAACAAAAGATCTACAGCATATAAAAAGATTATAACACTATTATCAAGTAAAACCATGACTCTAGGTTTGTTTTAATATATGAATAAAGGCCTAATTATTTCTTCATGTATATGCAGAACACGTAATAAAGGTAAAATGTGCATGGGATACTGGGAGCAATAATTTTTTATCTGCTTGCACTTGCATTATTTTTTCTAAAGCTTTTCCTTCTTGGAGACACTGTTTACCAGTCAGCTAGGTGAGCGATAATCAGAGCTAGTCAGGCTGCTCTGTGGCTCTGATTTGCCACACAGAAAGTCTTCTTTTCATTTATCATTACTGAAGAATTTTGTGCTCTCTGCTGCTCAATGTATGGTAGCTGTTTAAGTCACTATGACAGAGAAAGCACAAACATCTCTAGCAAAAAGCTGGTAACATGGATAAACTATAATCTAGATCAAACTAACAAGCTAATCCATGTGTGACAGAGCCACATATAAAATAGTCTGGACTTTTTCCCCGCCCCAGGAAGAATTAAATTTTAAATTAGAAGGTACAAAATAAT
Organism: Callaeas wilsoni; assembly: GCA_013398955.1. Classification (NCBI taxonomy): domain Eukaryota; kingdom Metazoa; phylum Chordata; class Aves; order Passeriformes; family Callaeidae; genus Callaeas; species Callaeas wilsoni. The sequence continues at coordinate 155,323 of VWPU01014970.1, forward strand.
AAAGAAAATCCAATATATAACTTGAAGCAAGTCTTTACTTTCTATATCCAGAATCAACTTCTGCTTACATTAAGTTTTGGAAAAGAAAATTTTTCTTTCATGTATATATGCTATAATATCTTTTCAACAATATTTGAGTTTGACTTCTCTTTGGTAGAAATAAACATAGGTATTATATGGTAGAATAAATTACTTTTCTTTACTTGACATCTGTTTTTAAACTGTTTTTGAAACAGAACAAAAACTTAGAGAAGGGCATTTTATGACATAAGTATGTATTGTGACAGGTTAAATTAAGTAAAAGTTATGGTAGTGACTTTAAAAAAGCAAAACCAGGCAAGAGGCTGTTTTTTTTAAAATTCATATTCTGATGAAGTCCAGTTGAAAATTAATAGAGAAACTCCTTATGCCTTTAGTAGAGTTTGACTCAGGCAGCCCATCAATGCTGAACTTTCTCAGGGAATGGAATGGAATGGAATGGAATGGAATGGAATGGAATGGAATGGAATGGAATATTTCAGTTATCATCAATCCAGGAGCAACGATCGTCCAGCTGCCTGACTGCTTCAGGAGTGACCAAAAATTAAAGTGTATTTTTAAGGGCATTGTCCAAATGCCTCTGAAACACTGACAAGCATGATGTGGTCTGACACCCCAGATGAGCTTTGCCCTCTTGGCTGCCAGGGCTCACTGCTAACTCAGATTAAATTTACCATCTACCAGCATCCCCAGATTCTTTTCTGCAGGGCTGTTCTCCAGGCACTCCTCTCCCAATTTATAATTATGCCTGATATTATATCTATCCCAGGTGCAGAATCTGGCATTTGCTCTTGTTAAATTTCATGTAGGTTGATCGGGTTTCATCTCTGGAAATTGGTGAGAGACACAGAGCTGAGAAACGTACGAATCTAAAACTGACAGAAAAAAAACCCTCATTTGATTTTTCACCTATGTCAAGAAAAAGATAAGCAGAGCAACAAAACATATGTTTTCAGCTACAAAACAGATTTACATCTCCTAGTCAGTGAGAAATTCAGTTAAATATCAAGGTTTGCTTCTCATTTCCCTCTTCTGTTAGTGAGTGAAAATGAGAGCTGGTGCCGGTTAATTCAACCAGTTTCTTCAGTCCTGGCTAGATAGCTTGAGTACATCATGAAGCCAGGTCATTCCTAAAGCTAGCACAGAACAACTCTCAATCTGCTGCCTTGGGCAGACAAGCCCAAATAATTCAGTCTGATTGAATGGTAATGTTCACCCCACGGTAAGTTCTGAAATGGGCACTTCAGAAAAGATCAAAGTCTAGATAGCCCAGTTACAGGGTGTTTTTCTCACAACATGGCTTATAATTCAAATAACAGAAGTGAGTATTCTCTTCTAATAACTCATTTCTCTTATTTGATGTTCAAGATATTAAATATAACAGCACAATTTAAATTAATATAATGTTAATCAGAATAAAGCACCCAAATAATTAGTGGTAACAATCATTACAATAAAGCTGCCCTGGGAGAATTCTAATATTCTCTACTGGAGTATGTCCTTCAAGTTCATTGACCTCTAGATAAGATTTGGAAAAGAAATATGACCAAAGCATGAAAAGATAAAGTGTTTGAGTTAACATCTCCCATAGAAAGTCAAAATTTGTGGGAGAAAATAACAGCAATTTTTATCTATATGAGAAGAAGAAGCTAAACTCTAAGTCAAGTGCAAATGGGTGTCCTTTTTCATCCATTTCAATAACAAAGAAATTGAGTCTAAGTGAGAGAAGCTTTTGGAATATAATGTGCTCCAACTGCTATGGGCAGGAAGTATCAGATGGGAAACCAGGTCTTTTTGCTATTTAATCCTTCTCCTGCAGCCTGCCTCTGGGCAGCAGGTGGAAGGAGCCAAAAGCTGCTCTGACATTTTGCAGGGATGCCCATTCTAGTCAAGAACCCAAGGCAGGTGTCTGCAGCCAGTGCAGAAACAGGCATTCTGAGAGGTTCCTATCACAAGGGGGATGGGGACTCCTCTTGCTGGTGTCCTGGAGGTTTTATTGCGTGGGGTGAGAGAGTGCTGTAGTCAGGTGGGCATCAAAAGCAGAGCTGAGGAGAGATGAAGAAAGCTTCCTTCCCAGGGGAGTGAATTTCATTCTCCATCTGCATCTGAGCAGGTAAATAACAGGTTTAGCAGATAAAAATCACAGATATTTCTGATGAGAATTTAATGATCACATCTCAATTAACTGGAATTCTGTGGCCGAAAACCACAAAATCAGTCATCCAAACAAACCAGACTACAATACAATATGTGTATGATACAAACAAAAACACCTGGAAATAAGGCTAATATACCTGTAAATATATATTTAAGAGATCATTTTCATGTTTCTAGTCAGTCCCTTGTGTCTACATGTGCATTGAGTAGGTAACAGCCTACAGATTATTCAGACTTCCCTTCCTTGTGCTTAACACGTCCCTAAACCAAGAGCTGAGTTAGGTCAATGCCAACCTTGTAATGCAGCATATATGTTATTCAATGCAAAAGAAATCCTACAGCTGTTTTGAGCAGAAAAGACCAGATCACCAAGGAGAATGCTGCCATACCACTCCAAGTCCCACAGCACAGTCAATGCTTCCTGGTGGTATTGGCTGCAAAGCAAAACCAATACTCCAGCTTCTTTCTAATAAATACATTGCCTATTTCTTCTCAGTTATTTAACAAAAACCTACACCATCATGAATATTTATTTTGCCACAATTTTCATTCCTAATTGTACTCTCTGGACCTGGTTACTAATTTGAAGAAAATTACAGTTATCTGGCAATGCAGGGGTCCTGCAATTTCTTTAAAACTCGATTTTATTAGAGAGCAATAAAATCAAGCAGATGGTCCTAAGGGGGAAGAAAAGAAGGAAAAAAAATATTCCAAACCAAAAAGAAACCAAGCTGAGATAATTATTGCCAGCAGTGATATGTCTTTACCATTCAATAATTTGGATTAGCTGAGAGAAAAGAGATGGAGCTGTGCAAAAATAATGACAGGATAGACCTGGAGTCAGACACTTTATCTGAACAGCAACAGCAACTGACAAAGTGGCTGAATTGTGTCCTCTTGCTAACACAGTAACGAAGCAGCAAGGTGGCCTTTCTGCCCAACAGGTGGAAGGTTTGTACGCGGCAGGAGCAGCTCGCGTCACCATGCTCTCAAACACACGGATTGCACCTTTGCTGTGCTCACTGAGATGTGAGACTGCTTGGAGCAGTTGCTGTGTCGAACAGCAGTCCTCTCCCCGCTGGGACAGCTCATCTGCAGGATTTTCCTGGCTGTTTCCAAAGGGTGCTGTAAGCCGTGTCGTCTGTATGTTTGCTTTGAATCCGGCAAATTCAGTGTTTAATTCTGACCCTGGTGCTGCGTTATGGTGGAAGCAGAGAGCCTGCCTGCAGCACAGAACAAAACCAAAGCTTAGCAAAGGGCAGCTGAGGAGGCTCAGCCACGCGTGGGAGGCCACATGGCCTCTTTGCAAAGCAAACGTCGGTATTGCTAAATTAACAGCATTTTCCGTGCTGCTGGCACACCTTCTGGAGTACTGGTTTTTGTTCAGTCAGTAGGAAAGTCAACGACTCAGAAATGCAATTTCTTCTTTGACTTGTAATTTTCCTTCAGTGATTCATTCATACCAGCTTCTTATCTATGTATCCCAGTGGCTTTGAGGGGTTGGATAATAGCAACAACAAGAATACTCAGTCTAGTACTGGCCTCCTGCATTAACAAACAGTTATCACTTGGAACATGTCCAGACTCAATCCCTGGGAAATTTGAACATGCAACTGTCTTCAAAGTAAAGGAAACTGTGCATATAAGTCAGAATTTATCCCTTACTCCACTATACTCCTTCAAAAATGTTCTCCCAATCTAAATGTACATAAATGTTAAATAAAATTCCATATGCTTTCTGAAACCTCCCTTTTGGCATCCATCTCTAAGGGTTCTCCTCTGATATTTATCAGGCTAGACTGCACATGTAGACACAAGCCTGATCTCTCTCTGGGATTTCTTCACAGACATCAAAGATAGGAGCCATAATTTGCTTTTATTCCTCAGAATTGTAATTAACACTGTTCCGATAGGAGAAGAGGAAAACAATGCTTTTCTAGGTTGCCCCGATACTCGTTCCAAGAAAAGGTAAATTTGTTTACTCCCTCAGTCTGTTTGGCACAGGGGTCAAAGAAGGGACAAAGACACAAGTAGAAACCATCCATGTTTCGCAGATCACATGGCCAGATAACTCACACAAGGCTTGATGGTTTTTATTTTTTTCTGTGGACAAATAGTCTAAGCCACTGGCTGTTCTTTATTTGGTTTGACTTATATCACTATGAACAAGTAATAAAAGGGTACCAGTAGTATGATTTTAAAATATATTTATGGACACAGCACAGAAACAAATTAGGAGTTACATCTCTTCTCATGCCCACAGCCATGGCTAAAGATAAACATGAGCAACAATAACAGTCTATCTCTACCTCAAACACTCACAAGAATGGAGGAGATTTTCTTCTTGCTCTGAAAGCTGACAATTCTGGCTATTTTCACATTTGGCAAGAATTAAAAAAAAAAAAAAATAGGCCCTTCAGAGAATAGGTTTTGCAAAATAAAGTTCAGCAAGGTGCAAGGTGAAATTTAACTTCAGCTTTTTGGTTGTCATAATCAAATAATAGTTATGCTCTTGGGCTTTTTCCTTGTAACTGTATGCGCATATAGTACCAGCTAATTTCTTGCAGGTCCTGAGTTGTCAAATATCTACTAATTGTTTGATTTTTACAGAGGATCTGTGTACAGTGTTCAGGTAGACTTGTGGGCATTCATCACCTTTGCAAATCCAGCCAGATGTTCCAAAGGGTCAGACTGTCCATGTCTAGGGGAGAGTACTGCCCAACAAGTACCTCCCATCAAGTTGTTACGCCTCACCTCAACCATTCAACTGAAGCCCTCTGAAAACAAGGGAATATCTGTGACTAGAAGTGAACATTAAGTATTGTACAAGAGAGAATAAATATGGCTTGGATGCTGAAATACTTCGACTCAGGGTATATATTAAATTTTTGTGACTCTGGGTCAGGGGACATGTCTAGAAAAATAGTGTCATCCAGTCTGAAGTGACTCAGACTCCATATTTCTTTCTACTTCATGCAAAATTAAGCTTAAATAATGTTCAAATATTGATTTAAGCAATTCTAGTGCCAAATTACCTGAAGCTAGAAAACATTGTTTTAATTTACACCCAGATCCGTTTTCATCACCCTGGCAGTACAGGGTGGGTGTGAGTTATGTACTGTTTAAAGCTGACATGACATGCTAGAGCTCTACACAGTGGATGCAGAAGAGGCCTCAGAGGGTCAAGGAAGATAATCTCTCACAGATAAAGTCCCTTTGAATATTCAGTAGAAAGCGGTGTCAGATCTGGGTGATTTCTGAGAGCCTGATTCTAACAGTTTAGTTCACCTGCTGTGGGGTGAGCTGTTTTGACCCTCTCAGTGAAGGGTATTAAGAGTCTATTTACACATTTTCCAAATGACACAGAAAGAGCCCTCCAATAAGGCCTCTAATCTGGGACAGAGAGGGGTAACATGCTTTGAAGGAAAAAACCTACCTTGTTATGCAGCTCTTTGAAGTCATAGGAGGTTTCAAATGCTAGAAGGTAATGATGGGACATAGGGCAGGGTTGAGAGAAGGGGATCAAAGGGGGAAATTAAAGCACTTCATCACATAATTCTATAGTGTATTATATTAATAATATCAGCACACTGCAGCTCCCAGCTGCAATACAACTGAAGCTGGCAAAGAGCAACAGTAGATATCATGTGTCATCCTAGAGTAGAGTGCAGAGGAAGGAATTTTGGCAAGGAAAACAGGAAAGCCTTATTGCGGAAAAGTTCAGAGATATTCATCAGAGAGAGCAAATGGACCTCAGCTACTGCAGGCTTGTCTGAGAGTAGTTTATCTGACCTGGGAGGAAAGGTACCTAAAACAAACCTGACAATGTTTCAAACTGTGGTGAAGAAAACTGATTTAGCAAACTTGCATCTATACTCCTAGTTTGTGTGCTTCCATTTATTAGCTTGATGTTGCCCTAGCACGAAGTATTATTTCACAACATTTGCCAAGCTGCCACTGAGAAATTTCGTGTTTGATCTTCAGAAATTCTTTGTTCTTCAGCTGATGAATTTTTGGAACTCTTGAGAATGGGTTTGCAGAGAAGTTAGGCTGGTCCGTGCAACCAGTGGAAGTGGAGTAGGATTTGGAGTCTCAAAGGCCTGGGAAGTGTTTTCTGGTACACCAGCACCATTAATCTAGTGAGCCACTAGATCACTTTTCACTGTGCTGCTCCACATTTGCATATATTTTTTATTCTTCCATGTGAGATTGAACTTGAACATGCTATTATGCAACATCCAGATGTTTCAAGTTCTTGAAGGGAACACGACCTCACTTGCAATGTGTAAATCATAGGAGAAATACCATCATTTGTGCTATTAGTCAAGAGTTTTACTTTTGTTTTTCATGTTGTGTAGTTGCGAAAGTGTCTAAGATGGTAAAGCAATCCAAAAGATTTTCTTTCTTTTCCTCTTGGCAAGAAATCACATGATCAGGACACAATTTTTCTTTTTTTTAAAACTCATCTTAAACATTAGGAGAGTTAAGTAGCACTAAAAGTGCTACTGAAGCACTTTAGGTTAATTTATATGGAAATTGTATCTTCCACACTTAAGTGAGCCTCTGGTCAATAGTGTGATGGTTAAGGAGTGGATGAGAGTCTGTGATGAAGTTTAAGATTTCCAGAAGGCTGGATTATTTGAGGCAACAGAGAAGTAAGTAAAGGACCAGGCCCCTTTCAATTCCAGTGCAGAATGTACAGAAAGAGGAAAAAAAAAAATCTTCAGTGTCATTACCAGAAAGCTAAGAATGCATGTCAGTCAGAAAGGGAATTTCTCCTAGTCAAAGTGTCATCGAGAATGGCCAGGTAGGGAAATTTATTCATAGAATGATGAGAAGATTCAAAGAGGAAATCTAATTCTGGTTTTAACATCCATGGGATCATGAGAACGAGTAGTTTGCTACACTAGAAATTTATAGTCTTTAGTTATCTATTAATATTTATTGATAGGGAAGTGAGCAGTGATTTTTCTAATTCACTCAAAATGCAAACAAACATTATATTTTAATTATTAAGAATGTTACATAATTTTCAGCGTTCAGCGTCAGAAACATTTAACTGAGGTTATAAATTCTTTATTTTTTAACTCTGTGGTTTGGGGGGTACTCTAGCAAAAGAAGACAATCCGGATTTAATTTAAAACCAAAGCACATATTATTTGAAGATTCAAATAAACTTCAAATAGAAAATTCTATTCTATTCTTTAGAAGTTCTTTGAACATTTTGGAGTCTTAACCTGGTATACACTGACAGTGAGAAACATCCAAAATTAATGACATGAAAATAAGAAGCAAACATTTCAGGCAATAAATCTAGAAAACCTTAAAAATTGAAAATAGCAATAACATTTATCTGTGTTCTGCATGACACTCACCTTAGGGAAGTTATTAATACATTTAGTGTAGGTGGTGTGTTGAAAATTACTTTCAGAGTTACAGGGTAATATATTATATCCTTTGCCATAGCTTCTCTTAAAATAAAGGGGAAATATTCTTAATGCATCCATTTCCATAGCACTTTGAAACATATACAAGCTTTCTCCCTTTTTTAAAATATTTTTTGCAAGGATTCACATTAATCAATTGCTGTTATCACTTCCCAACAAAGAAATAAGATATATCAAAAGTTGAGCATGCACTGCACAAAGCAATCACATGAAATAGTTTATTTTTTTACCACGTGGCTTCTAGATGTAAAATGAAATGGAGAACATAAACAAACCCTTTCAGTGATGATTAGCATTGGTGAGGTCTTCTCATCATCACCTCCTGGGAAGTTGTTTCTTTGCTGTTGTTGATAGGCTTGCATTAGAAGCCTATCTTTTTCTCCTCCTTCTTCTCCATGACTCCTGCAACTGTGTGCCAAAGTCATAGACAAAACAAAGTGTTTTTTCTCTGGAGAACTGTTTTTTTCTAGTAGCAGTAAAATTTTCACCATCTATGTCCCTGCAGACCATCCTTGCAGAGGCAAGATCTCTTAGGCCAATGAATTGGTTTTTGTTGGTTGCAGTGGGCTTCATTAAGCCTGAAGAAAATAAATGCTGCAGGCTCCAAGTGCACTCCTCCTTCAATTATCTGGACAATCACTGGGCGATGCGTGGTGTGTCCATGCCCCAACAATAGTGACGTGGGCACCTCCACCTGCCTTTGGTCTCCTTGGTCTCCTTTTAATCAGTAGGAATTTTAATAGGAAGCATAGGGCCCAACCCCACGGCAGAACAGCAGGGCTCTGCTCTGGGCCAAGAACATCCTCCACAACCACAAGGTCTTCTGTGGCCAGAAGTCATGGACCTGCAAACACCAGCTAGAACCTGGATAAGTCATCCGGATCTGAAACTGCAGTAGCACTTCAAAGATTTGAAGGCTGCGGTTCTAAGGAGAGGTGACAGCTGATTTATATTGAACAATATATGAATTTGCCTCATCCTTCTTTTCTTTCTTTTCTCAGCCTCAGGCTTCTTTTCTTAAAAAAAAAAAAAAAAAAAAAGTAAGAGTACATTTCTATTTTTCTCCCAAAGGATAAATATATATCATCTAGGAAAACTGGAATATTTTAATGACACATTTCAAAACACCAACCATTCCATAACAAGCTTTTAGCATCAGCTGAAAGTGGAGCTTGCTCAGGGAGACAATTGGAACTCCCTCAATATATCTTATTAATTAACAGGAGAACATCGTTGTCAGCATCTCTGAATAATTTATCCACCCTATTAACTATTTTGATCCTAAAATTTTTCTGGATATTCATCCTTTGTGAGTGATTGCAGGAAGAATATTGATGCTTTAACAGTGATATTGATCACTTTTATAGCATTTGGCAGTGATTTTAAGCACCAACTCATAAAACTGGTGGAACAGAGTGATGAATAAGGATTTGCAGATTTGAAGAGCTGCACAGATATTAACTAATCATTGCAACATCACTGAGCCATTATGTTACTCTGCTGATGGGAATATTAACATAGAGTGACTTTCCATATCTTGAAAATCAGAGCTCACAACTTCCCACTTTTTTGTCTTTATTTTCACTGTTTAATGATAACAACCTAGAACTTCTGAGTAGATGCAGTAGTACTTTCAGGGATGCCCACCTCCTCTGAATCTCCTATAGACCTTGCAGGGTGTTTAAGCCCTCAGGTGATAACGGCCATGCCCAGGCAAGGAATGAAAAGAGCAGACAGCAGGATGTTCTGATGCTCCCAGCACACTCCCAGAGTGGTGTACATCACTTTGCAGCTCTCTCCCATGCCCAGCTCACCTCACTTCTGATGAAAGGATGGAGAGGAGCGTTGCACTGCAGCAGCCAAAGCCAGAAGGATGGGCATTGAGAGAGGTGGCAGCAGCATGTTCCTCATGGAGATATAGAAAAATCCCTCCTTTTGTGCCACAGCCCTCAGCATGTGTGAAGGAGCGGTAGGGTGCTGAGGGCTTCAAAAAAGATCTGCTGAAACCTCTGGGCACTGCAGGGCATGGGTCTCCAGATCTGTCACAGACTGCTTTTCTTTAAATTATTGTTCTGCCATTTTGTCCCTACTAAGCCAAATGCCCAGAAATCAGACTAAAAATCCCATTAGGCTAATATTACCTACCTCCATATTATGTGCTTTTGTCTTTTATGTGCCACTAATTATCAGTGGTGAAATAGATTGTCCTTTGCCGATCCTTCCTGGTTAGGAGTGGATGTAGCGGAACCGAACATATCCTGAATTCCGCTGCAATCTGGGGCATACACAGCTGCCCTGGAAGGTACTGGCCTGTCTAGCAGGGCTGGTAGGAACACTAAAGAGGTGCTGCAGGTTTCCTCGGGCAGGGACAAATCAAGGCACTAACTGTGTGCAATGGTTTGTCTTTGAAATGCACCCAGTCATGGAAAAGACTGATACACAAATTAAAGGCTGTTGCATCCTTAGGCTATATGGATAAATTTGCATTGATCTGGGCTGTGACAGCTCTTGATTCCACAATCTTGTTTTGAAGGAGACTCAATAACTCAAGGTGTTGCATCTCTAATGTTAAAAGATGGTCTGAGTGGGCAGTCTAATTAGAAACTAAAAAACATCATTGCTCATGTGAGAAAATAGGCGTGAAACCACCAAGGAAGTGGCATTTGTAAAGACCCTATTTATACCTATCTTCTGATGGCAAATGCTTCTGTCCCATTAAAATTTTCAACTTGAATGGGGAACCATTTTATATATAACCATGAATCATTAGTTATGATGTTCATGCATCGGTTTCCTAAAACGTATTCGGGGCTAGTTTAAGCCAGAGGACCATTTTAACATAGGGGAACACTACCCAAAATTGGAAGCAAAATGAAATAAAGAGAGAGGTTTTCTCAATGTTCTACTGTGTTATCCTTCATTTTTTGCTCTGGAGTTCTTCTCAGTTGAAGCTCTCTTAAGAGCCCAGATCTGGTAAAAATGGAAGAAGAAGTGCTCCAGCTCAACAGTGAGCCACAGAAACCCTACAGACGAAATATTTGTGTATAAAACATACAGTCATGTGGTGCACAATACAGATTTTGATAGTGTGAGGTTTTAAAAGAATAGAAAATTGGTTAGGGAGGTCACCTAATCCATCCCTTACCTCACATTCAAGCTGGCTTATTATTGAGAAGTGGAACCACTATGCGTGAATACCTCAGATCACAGAATGCTTATGCCACTCATGCATTTTCTTTGTGCTTCTCCTATTTTTGCAGCCATGGTTGCACTTGGGGACCTGTAAAGCCAAAGTGTTATAAACTCTTTAAAAAAGATAGGAAGCACGTATTTACAATGATTTAAAGTTTCATTTATTGTAGCTATAAAATAAGATAAAAATTTAAATATGCCCATCCTGCACGTTGTATCCTCCTACACAGGGAAATGCAGCATGTAAAGGCACATCAAAAGAGCTTCATTGCAGTGGGAAATTCACTGCTCAAAGTGTAATGCAGGTTGTCTTAACCTGAATCCATTTGTCCCTATGTTTTATGTCATAACCACTGCCTTGTAACATCCAATTTCTTTCTACACAATGCTTGACCTACTGCTATGCAAAAGAGCATTTTGTTTCCCTTTAGCAGATAAGCTGTGGTTAAAGAAGGAAATAGGAATAATAATAGGAAGCGTGAAGCAACTTTTACAGTAATGATCACTGTCAGCCCACCCTATAGGAAGGCGTATCACTTGGAACAAACTTGGAAGCTGGCACTGTGAGAGGAAGTGCTGGCAAGAAAAATCCGTAAGCAGGCTGCAAGGGATTGAAGTGAAGCAATGTGGAAGGTGCACAGATACTGCAGGCTTCTTCAGCGCCCTGTATCAGCATCATCATCCCACAGAGCTCCCATTCCCCTAATTGCCAAGGCGCTTGTACTACGTGTTGGATGAATGAAAAAAGACGGGTTAGAGCATAAAGGATACACTCTTACTGCTTTACTCGACATTTTCTCACAGCTTTACAAATGTACGGCTTGTTCCAAAGGCTCCATGCATCTGTTTCCTTATCGGTGAATGGAAATGAAGGCTTAATACCTGTCATACCTCCCAGAGTTCTCACACACAACACAATCTGTTATTCTCATTAATTTCTTTTTGCATTTTGGGTAATTTTGTTCTTTGCAGTAGACATAAAATGAACCCAATAGGTGAAACACAGAAAATGGCATGGTGTTTAGTGCTCCTCTACATCTCATAGTGACACTCATGATCAGGATAGTACCTTGTCAGCTGTCAGCTTGCTAAGAGGGAGTACCAGGGAGCCAAACAAAAAAAACCAACCAAAAACCACCAAACTCCAAACCCACTAAACAAACAAAAAAACCCCCACTAAAACCAAAAAGGAAGAAGAACAAAAGATGCCTAGAAAAGAGAAAAAATTACTAATGAAATCAGGCATCAATAGATAGTGATGTCCTCTACTGTGAAATTGTATGTCAGGTCCTATTCTCATGGTCCATCAAATACTACTATTCTAATAATCTGTCAGCTCTAATCAGAGGGAGCCAGCCAGCCTACCAAAATATTTTGTGCAGCTGGGAGCTTCATGTCATGACCAATCAGGCACTACTGTCTCTGTCACTTTATGATACATGTTTTAAATAAAGCATGATAAAATCTGTGCTGAAGGCTTATTTTAAAGATTTAGTTTTTATTATTTTTGTAATAATTTGGATTTGCTAATCAAAAGTACTGCTTTGCTTCAGTAACCTGAGCCAGCTTTAGTGAGATAAAAAAGCAAATGAGAATGAAAGGAATGATGAAGCTGTTTCTTAAAGTGTTTTGGGGTTTGTTTTGTTTTGTTTTGTTTTTCCCAATTTCAAAACTCATTTGCATGGTTAGGGTGATGCAACTAATTTCCACAGATGTCTTTCCTTACACTTTTTAGAAACCCACTACACAGTAAGTATAAATCAAATGTAATTTTGTTTATAATGTGTTGTCCAAAGTTTTCACTTCCTGTAAGGCTATGAAAAATACCCTGATTTATGCTGAAGATAAACTTGATATAGTGTCTAATTTAAAAAAATAAAGGGAAAAAAAAAGAAAATATAAGAGTAAAACCCGATGTTCTGGACAGGGTAATGATATTTGTCCCTCAATGAATAAGCATCTTAAGGCCAGGATGCACACAGACATTTTGAGAGGGCAGATTGAAGGACACTGGCTGATGCAATCACTGTATTAACACTACCCCACACAGCTTTGGAACTTCTTGTCTCCAGAAATAGTTAACCGAAGTTCAAGCTCTGTTCAGCTTCCTCTGAACATCCCAGCTATCCAAAGGACTGGAAATGTTAATAACTACACTAACAAACTGACGAAAACCAGAACTTAAAATAATGACTAGACAAAACAGGCACAAAACAGGGGCAGGGAAAAACATAAGGAGCAGAAAACTTAATTTCACTCTCTTCTTGTCAGCAGACTTATCTACCTGTCCTGAAGAAGAGTTTCCAAAATATTATGAGCTGTATGATATCTTTTCTTTCTTATTCTTGTTTCCACTTTGGATGATTGTCTCCTGAAGTTTCTCCATCTCTTCCTTTTAATCTTGAGTCACAGTATGAACACTTGGCTAAGAGGAGAATCAGCCCGTTGGGAGGAAAAGAAAGATTAATTTATAGCAGTTAATGAAATTAGTTTCTTCCAACATTTACTTCCACCTATAGATTACAAAGTACTTAAACACATAATCGGTTTTATTTTTTCACAGGCTTTGGGAAAAATATTCTAGTGAAGACTTCATTTAGGAATAGTTGACTTTAAGTATCTGAGCAGAAAAATAAAAGCATACCCCCTCCAGATCAGTTATTTAGCCACAGAAATGTCATGGCATTATTCACCTTCCTGAGCTTCAACATTTTCTTTCTTAAAAACACTCTAGCACAGTAGCTGTCCTTCTCTAAGTACTCCATGAAGACTTTAAGCATATTAAACTGATAACAGACTGATGAATATTTATAGTCAGATTTTTTTTTTCTTTTCTTCAGCAAATCTGTGGAAGGTTCAGCAGAAATGTCCAGGGTAAAAGTCAGTCTGGAAAAAAATATTGACTAGCACTGTCTCCTGTTGATGAAATACCATTTTCTGAAGCTTTTCCTGTAGTCACAAGAAGATTTCACAAGCAGATCTACATGAGTATTTGGGCTCAAATGATCCTTTTACAGGCTATGATCTAGGTTAGAATGTTTTTTATCTTATTTAGGCACATTGGTAAGCTCTTTTACCCTGGAGGGCCAAGGGACTCCTTGACTGGATAATGAATTTTCTTTCTGTAAAAGGTGTCTGGATAGACTGCTACTGTTCGTCTATGGAGACCAAGGCAGATAATCAGATGTTCCCCTAAGTATAGTTGTAGGATTTTAGGTGGGTACCTCAGCTATTCTTTTGCTACCTTGCTGAACCAACCATATAGAAAATCAGTGCCTTTTTCCTTGGAGAAGTGCTAAGACATTTATTATTATCCCCTCATTCTCAACAGCCACAAAGGCATTTCTCCGTGCTCTCACCTTGCCCTTCAAACAGACCCCCGTTAATCCTGCTTTGAGTGTCAGAGAGCAGGTATTGGGATCACAGCCAAAAACTGTGTTGAAGGAACTCGTCTGCAAAGAGTTCTGCACCTGCCACAGGAGTGACCCGAGCCATACCTGAATTCAGGAAAAGCCCTCATTTGTGTCACCAAGTGTTCCTCAGATCCATCCCACTTCAGAGAACCTTTGTTCAGCTACATCATGAAGGTGGAAGTATTTTACCCTCAATAAATATGGAAACTTTTTGTAGAAATTAATCTTCTAATCTTTCATGAGACGAGCCCACGTCCTACTTGAAAACTGTACCTTCCATTTGACTCTAAATGTACAAGAAATATTTCTTGGTGTTTTATCTGAGAGACCCTTCACCTCTTCTTTTTAAATAGATTTTACAGATGTTTCTGTTTATCAGCTTTCTGTCTTTGTGCAGGGCAAAGATCCCTTGACTGCTTTTTCTGATCACTTGGGGAAGATCAGATTTCATCTTTCTAATCTTACACAGAACTTTTTATTTTATATTTCTCATATACCTCTAGCATCTTTCTTCAGATAAACACAAAAAAAATTTGCCAGCCTGAAGGCTGCAGAGGCTACAATTATATGTCTCCCTGAATTCTGGTTCCTCTGAATTCTGGGTTGTAGGATTCCCTCTCGTAGGACAGAATACAACAACAGTTGCCGTCCTCAGAATTACAGATGCTCTGTTTTTATGGCAGTCTAGTAAACAGAAAACATCATTCACAAAGGAAAAAAAAATTAAATTACCATTTAGCACTGCATAGCTTTTCCATTCAGTAAATACTGACATGCTTGAAAACCATAAGCTTAATTCTATCTGATAAATTTTTAGAATTCCTTTGTAGCCTAAGAGCTTAACCTTCAATGGCCTCATTTTCTTTGCAGCTTAGATGCCCTTGGAAATATTTATGGGTTTTGGAAGAATATAAGAATTATCTCTCCTTTTTTGCCAATGAATAAACTCAGACAAAGCAAGCTGAAAAATATTTTTGCCCTCAAATTCAGGCAGAACATGTAAGATTTTAAAGTTAAAATTGTTTTCAAAGATGAATCTTAGTCTCACATCGTTTCAAAAGATACTGACCCATTGGAGGTTTGTGATCTGTCTTGAAACTTGATATTAGTGTCATGAGGCGTTAGCAGTCTGAGAGTGGAGGAAATATAGATTTTCTCTCCTTCCTGAGTCCCTTCCTCTTAAACATGTCCTGAGTACATTGGAGAGGCTCAGCAAATGTTATTATGAAGACTTATTAAGGATTGTGTTTCATGAGACTGAACGCTGAGCTCCCCATGGCTTGAACTCTGCTACAACAGCTAGAGTGTTGGCAGAGGAAAAATGTCTAAAAACTTCCCTTTCCGTATTGTCCATGCAAGTGCTTGAAAAAGTTATTCCAGGGCAGGGTAATGGAGGGAGCCAGTGAGAGTGCTTCCATCCCAGCCTGGTGCTGAGTGCTCTGTAGCTGAGCTTTCTTAAGAAGGGTTGCATATGCTGGTGGAGGATTGCAGCTTCTGGTGATCCTGCCTGTCAGTCTCAGGCAGTTAACTCGTCATCTTTAATAGCCCCAATGTGGGGATTCCTGAAATAATTACACCAAGCTAATTATCTGAAGTCTGAATCACTGCAGGTGACGCTTGACTGGTTGGGGTGCAGCACAGACTCTTCTCTCCAGCAGCCCATTTATCTGAGATGAGTCAGGAAAACGGTGATCTCATTACTCTTACAAACACTATTCTGGGATATGGTTTAGTCATAGAGATTATAGTTTCTTTTTTTTTTTTTTTCTCCAGAAGGGTTAATATGAACAACAAAGTCATCATAGCAATAAATGTGATTTAAATCAGGTCCATAATGTCTGAAGAAAAGCCTTGGAATGACCTCCAAGTTTTACAGAAAGTATTCATGTCCTTAAAGCATCACTACCACGCAAGGAAGCCTCACAGCTGATACTGTCAGATTTGCTAAAGCTCAAGGAAGCAGTGGAGGGATTACTTTCTTCTTCCTGAATACTTATCCATACCCTGCAGAACTCCAGCATTTTGGAGTGATCCAGATTTACCTTGTTGTCTCCCACACTTCCTTTCAATCCCACTTTGCACTACCAGACTTAGGAAAACAAGAAATAAAACAAAAATGCAAGTGAAGGAATCAGATAAGAACTTGGTCACTGATTTCCCGTGCTTCTGATGAATTCCCAGCGGCATCAACAGGTGCCATGAAACTGGAAGTTGTGCAGTATTTTAAAAAAGTTCTGTATTTTCCACTGTCAGGAACAGCACTCTGAGTAGACTTAGAGTATAATATAATGCACAAAATGCATAGTCTAGGTCATGATAGGTTCTATAATATGGATGAACATCATTGTCGTTCTCTATCTGCCTTGTCTTCCTTTCTAAATGTTTGGTTCAGTACAGTTCACTTTTGAAAGGTCTCAAGCTAATTTAGGAGAAACTCCTACACTTTCTTGGTCTTCAGCAATAGGAAGAATTCCCCCTATGTGGTTCCTCAGAGGGAAGTTGAGATAGATATCAGCCCTTCCTGAGCTTATGCAGTGTGGCTGTCCGAAAGTCAAAGGGGTTGTTTCCATAAGGCCATTGGCTCCAGATTCACATTTAGAGAGAAGAAAACCAACACTTTAAAGATTTGGGGATATTTTGCTTTCAGCTACTTCTGATATGTATGGCAGGCCCAAAACAAGTGAGAAAGGCATAAGATTTGAAAGTTGTAGTGGGTAATATCTGGAAAAGACAAAGCTCTGATGGCCAGTTTAGTTAGCTGTCCTGATAACACACCCAGGAGAGACATAATTATTACAAAACATCATCTCCTTTGAATGGATAGCTGCCTAATCCTGACACTTAATTTAAAGGCAGCAGAATAAAGCAAGGTGTCAAATTCTCAGATTTAAGTTTCAAACCAGCTGTGGTTTCTGGCTTTAATTTTCTGGTATTCATTCTTGCAGATACTAAAATTATCTTCTGAACTTCTATCTCTATCTTTTTCTTTCCTTTTCTTTCAAGGTTCTTCTGCATTTTAGAGATACATTAATTTGATTACTTATCAGTCATGTAAGTGCAGTCTTTGATGGCATCAGGACTGAATACAGATTCTACTTTTACTTGTCCCTGAAGTCCTAATCCCTACAGTTTTCCAAAAAACAGACATTTTTCTTTGAAACCTGCTGGCTCCGACAAAGTTTTCACCCAGAAATTTTCACTGGCTAGAAGGCTGGATAGTGGACTGAGAAACAGAGTTCATAAAAGGCAGATATATCAGACATTCAGCCTGGATATAATGAACTGCAATCCTAGTCCCTGTCCTTCATTGTATTTCTACCCCATGCGAGGGGCCGTACAAGCCGTGGTCCGACCTCAGTATCTCTCCGGGAAGTGGTTTTGGTGTGTTTCAAAGTGTTTTATTCATGTCTGACATTTGGTTGGCAACCGTCTTGGTAGCGTCTTGTTTTGCCATTCATCTGGGATGCAGGAGCTTGAAGGCAGGATCTTTCCACCAGGGAATGTTACTGGGCAAGGGCAGCAGCTGGAGGTGAGACACAGGAGGAAGTCCAGGGACCTGTGTGTGGGAACGGTGTTTAGTCACTTGATGGCATTGTTCCCTTGGACCCATGGGAACCAGTGGCACGTAAGGGTTCTATCAGCCCACGGAAGGACAGGAAATGCCTGTGCCAAATCTCCTCAAATGAAGAATGAAACTACATCTAAAACATTATCATGGGACTAGGCCAAATCGAACATCTCACCATCAGGTTTTATCCATTCTGCAACACCTAACCAGGCTACCAAAGTTTGTAACTATAAACATCTGTGGTAATCCTTGCCAGGTAATTTCCCATGGTAGGAGTATAAGCACAAGCAATCATTCAATGGCCTGAAAGCTCTTCATCACCCACCAGCCTTATCTCACATTTCCATAGCTGCATGGTGCACATAGACTAATTTGTTTTCACCCACCTTGCTTTTGAGTAGCTCAGAGCTTGTTCCCACATGCTTTACTCTTTTTGCGCATCTTATTCTATGCTGGCTTTGAAACTGGAGGTTGCAGTTCCTATGACAGTTTCTCTGTTTGGCCTTAAATGAATTCTTTGATGGAGCAGTGCTTTGCTGTGTGATCTTTCAGTGTTTCCTGAATTTCTGGTAAGTCCCCATTTCCATAGGAAAGGGATTTAAAGACAAATATTAATTTACAGCATCATATTATGTGTTTCAAGAGCTTGTTAAATATTTAAAGAGAGTTGTGCCTGTTCCAAGAATGTCCCAACCTACAAATGTAAGAAGGATGATACAGATTTTTTATCCTGCTAGAAAGATGTCAATTTAAATTATGTTTGCCTTATTCAGAATGAGAGGCTCTTAATGCTGTACAGGAAAGTGTGCAAATCCACTGTATATTGAGGAGCTCATGTTCTTTATTAGCTGCATAAAAAACCACCATTGGGACTGTCCTGAAATTCACTAAATTAAATTAAAAATACAGTAAAGAACTTCATGGACTTTAAATCATAACTTTTTTTATCCTTTTTGCAATGGCAGTGGAGAGTATTTCCTAAAGACAAAATAGTATTCTGGCTGCTGCAGTTCTGTCCTTGCACTTGATCATTTCCATGTCTCAAGTATCTGTGGAGGAGCAGATTAGCACCCATGAGAGTATTCTGCGTGCACCTCTGTTCAAAGGGACTGTGAGAGGTACAAAACCCAGTGAATGTCTGCCCCACTTAACCTCTGCTGCATCAAAAGTAAATATTGTTCAGCAGTCAAGTTGTCTAAATCTTGATTATAGTGAGTAGATAGACACAGCTTCGGACTGATTTATCCTATTTATCTAAACACCTACCAAACTCAGGCTGGGGAATCTCCATCCCATTAGAAATTCCTGTCCTTCCAGGTACACCAAATTCTCTTTACAAAGATATCTCATTCTTAAGATTCTTGAAGCAAATTGGCATTTAACTTTATTTCCACCTAAAGATCTATTTTAACTTACCATGCAGAGATAAGACACTGGTGTGCAACATAGAGCTGGTAGTCCTCAGGGCTACAATAACTCCCTCCCTTATTCTATAGATAAGACCAGAGGAAAGGCAAGGTAATTTATCTTTGCATTTGACAAGTACTGGTATTTTGTAACTGCAAGAAATTAAGGAAAACACCATTTGATTTGCATGATGAGCGACAGTGTTAGTGAGGATAAAAATTCATTTCAATAGAAGCACTCTGAGCTGAACAATACATTCATTAAAAGAGCAGTTTCCTGATTAGACAGTGGAGCAAATAGCTTTTTCCCATTTTGCCATCAGATCCACTTTACATAAGCAATAGCAGAGAATAGGGCATATGTTTATGTGGCTGCCACTTTTCCTGTGGGTGTACAACGACAGTACAGATTTTCAGTGCCATGGTGGAGCAGAAGGGGGTCATGACACTAGATCTGTACACCCACAAGTGTGCAGAAAACAAATCTGACTGATTTTACAGGCAGGACCAACGATTCAGGTGGGCTGGATTTTTCTCCATTTCAAATTACTTGACAGGGTAATTTTATCAGGAAGAACATTGCTAAAATTGAAGTGAATATGAGAAGGGTATGAAAAAAGGAGCATGTCAATGGGCTCTTGTCCTTGCAGCCATGACCTCAGCATTAGGTAATTTGCTTACAGTATCTCCTGTGGGGATTAGTCTGCAAAGAGACCTATGTGACTCAAAGATCCCTTACCCAAGACTATAAGAACCCTCACTTGATCTGGAGATTACTTACTTAAGATTATGTGTGCTCATAGAGCACATGAATCTTGCTTCAGTTTGATGGGACGAAGACAGTCTGTCCATCTTTTAATGTGTTTTTTTAATGAATGAACAAATATGGACATAATTCACCGTATTACTGAGATAATATCTGCATTTATTTAAGGTACTTAGAGGCAAATCATATAATAACCACATTTATAACACAAATAAAGTAATAAACCCATAGGTTCAAATGATTAAGTCTTCAAATTATTGCAACAGGTATAGCACAGCATGGCCAGGTGGGCAAGGGGGGATTGTTCCTCTCTGCTTTGCACTGAGGCAGCCTCACCTCGAGTGCTGGGGGCAGTTTTGGGTGCCACAATATAAGAAAGATATAAAGCTGTTGGAGAGTGTCTAAAGGAGGCCACGAGGATGGTGAAGGGTCTGCAGGGAAGCCGTATGAGGAGCTGGTGAGATGGCTTGGTCTGTTCAGCCTGGAGAAGAGCAGACTGAGGGGAGGCCCCACCGCGGCCTGCGACACCCTCGCGAGGGAAAGAGAAGAGGCAGGTACTAGCCTCTTCACCCTCGTGATCAGTGGCACGACCCAAGGAAACAGCATGGAGCTGTGTTTGGGGTGGCTTGGGCTGGATATCAGGAGCAAGTTCTTCACCTCGAAGGTGGCTGGGCACTGGAACAGGCGCCCCAGTGAAGCAGGGTCCTCCTCTGAGAATGGGAGCCGAGTAACGACAAACACCGATACGGTTAGATAGCGTTCTCCTTTATTGTTCAAAACAAGCAGGATCACGTAGCATTTCCAACCAGTCACAAGTTATCCACACACTGTAACTAACTCTATGATTGGATACTTAGGTAAAATCAAGCCCATCTACTGGCTACTAACTGGATAACATACATTAAACAAGTGTCCTCCCTCCTCCCAGCGTGCGGTTATTGCATCCCGTTACGCCGCCCTGCGCTCTCATGGACACCTCAAGGACACTCTCAGCACTAAGTCATGTTAATCTCACAGCACTCAGGGCAAGCAGGCCCTGCTAAGTCTGGCTTGTTCACTGCGTTCAGATACAGACCATGTCCATTCTGCTCTGAGAACTCTTCTACACCCCAGGGCAGTGGCCACAGCACCAAGCCTGACAGAGCTCAATACATGATTGGCCAACGCTCTCAGGCACAGGGTGTGACCCGTGGGGTGTCCTGTGCAGGGCCACGAGTTGGACTCAATGATCCTCATGGGTCCCTTCAAAATCAGGAATGGTTCAAACCAGTCTCTCAGAGAAAGATAGTGTGTAAAAAATATTATTGAAAATGGGTGAAAAAAGCATGGAAATGTACTACTCAGAATTGTAATGACCAGGAAGGGAAGGAATCAGATAATGAGTGAATTAGCTTTCCTTGCACAGAAACCTCAGAATGAGCTGTTTGTTTGGAAGGATAATGAAAGACTGAACGAGGCAACAAAGCACAAAACTCGAAGAAGAAAATAAAGGGATTAGAGA
Organism: Callaeas wilsoni; assembly: GCA_013398955.1. Classification (NCBI taxonomy): domain Eukaryota; kingdom Metazoa; phylum Chordata; class Aves; order Passeriformes; family Callaeidae; genus Callaeas; species Callaeas wilsoni. Next base: position 176,812 of record VWPU01014970.1, read on the forward strand.
CGACAGACTTTTGGATAAAACACCAAAGAAGGGAAGAAAACAAAAAGAACATAGAAATTGAAGAAGCAAATAGAAAGGAAAAGAATCCAAGGGAATATAGACTCTAGAATGAAGGCCCTAGAAAAGATTGGTTTTTCCTAATTAAAAGGAAAGTAGATTGATTTTTCCTTTGTTAAAAGGAAAGTAAAAAAGGATAAAATACTGTTGGGAAAGTCAAATGGTACCAGTGCCTCACCAAAAGAAAGAAAAAAGGTACAACACAGAAATGAAGAGAAAACATTAGGCACTGATAGAAAAATTGTAAAAAAGTGTTAAGGAGATTTCTGCACTGTACTGTATGTCCCATTTCCTCATGCATGGCCATTATTTCTGTTGTTCCCAGTGTTGATCCAGTGTCATCACCATTGCCAGGGGTTTTCAGGAGCCCTTACAGCACAGAGGTATTTTCAGTGGTGTGGCATCATGCAATTATTTAAAATAAGAGGCATGGCATGAGTAATTATAGATCTCCTTAGTCTGATAGGAATCAATGGAATAGATAACGGAATGTCTAGTAAGGGATCCTGACTGATAAAGAAATTAAAGAGTTTACAGAAGAAAATATTCAAACTGACTGGATGTGTTTGGACAACAGTATGAAGTTAGACAGCAAAATCAAAATTGTTGATGTACACACCCAGGTAGAAGGAAAACTTTCACCTTGCTATCTGATGACTTCCTGATTAATAATTAGAATAGCACGAAATCAACAGACTAGATTGTAAATTAACCAAAAACTGCTTAAATAATAGCTCTAAAATATTCATAGAAACAGGAAATCTTGCTGAGCTGCTGTCTCTACTATGATCCCATAGGGCTCGGCTCATAGTTGAGCACATTTAAAATTTTTTATTGTATTTAAATAAATTAATCTTCTGTCATAACCTTCAAAGAATTTCTTAGAATATCTAATTATAAAACCATACGTGTAATAAAAGCAGGATACAAAACATAATTCCAGAATAATAGATCTTATTGTAGGAAACACTAATAAAGAGTTGAAGTTTATGGTGGAGAATTATAGCTCCCGATGTAACAAAAGTTGTCAAAATGGTTACCATCATTTTTAAATATGCAACTGAGAAAGTTCTGAATAGGAGAATTAACATTCTCTCTGGCAGTCAGCACTGAAGTGCCTGGTACTGAAGTACTGCATCTTATAACCTGTCCTTTAAAATGGTTATTTAAGCAGCTGGAGAAGATTCAGAAAACATTGAGGAAAAAAAAAGTTAGATGCATGGCTTTGAGAATTTAATCTATTTAGTTCACAAAAAACACCAGTTATGGGTGAGTTGTTTACAATCTAGATACTTGGAGAAGAGATCAAAATTAGTTGCAGTTTGGGATTTCTATTATTTTCTTTTTTGTTATGCTTCACCCAAAAGCAAGGAATATCTTCTTCCTCTACAGTATAACAAGGAAGATTCAGGCAAGAGCAAAAGTGGTATTTTTAACAACAGAAGCATTCAGTCACTGTAGCAATGCATCCAGGCAGGTAATACATTCTGCATCACTGAAAATGTATATGATTTTTGATTTTTTTTTTTTTTGAGTGTTTGATTTTTCACTCAAAGAGATATTCTAGCTCGAGGACAGCTAGTGGAGGTGAAGTGGGAATTAATAAAGAGCAATCCAACAGCCTGTGTTAGGAAGAGGTCAGATTTGCAAATTGTGATGTGCTTTCCTGGCCCTGACATCTATTAAACCCACATAAGCATATTCTCTGGAAAAACTTGACACTGCCACTAATGCCTCTCTGCTAAAAAAAACCTCAGGTTACATGTGCTTGTGAGTGTGTAATACACGTATTATGCTATAGACTAAGAAAATGCAGCAAAAATACTACAGAGAAGTAAATAGTATAAAAGGAGGAGCAGTCTCCTTGTCCTTGTATCTCTCAAGTAATTTTAAATATTAAAAAAAATTTTAAAAAATTAAGGCAAAGATGTTTCTCAGACCTGGGTGAGTAAAGAAGTGCTGACATTCAGGACCAGTCTGAGAGACGCAGCATGGACCTCATGCCCAGACAGGCTCCAGTGGTCCAGGTATCTGTCAGAATTTCTTAAAGATTACATCTCACTTTGTTAGAGCCACATATAGTCAAATCCCAGGGTGAGAGCAACACACGTGTAAAATTTGAAACAGCAAATACTTCCTAATAAAAGGTTCAGCATCTATAGTTATGCTGTAGGAAGAAGAGTAGGAAAAGCATCTCTGTGGTGCAAGTAATGATAGCCGGTGTCACTGGCTCTGAAGCTTTGCTTTAAGACTTGGGGGAGGCCTTCAGAACTCGTGGTCACTGTGCAACCAGGACAAGAGGGAAGTTTGTGTGTGTCTGACACCGACAGCTGGTGCTGCTCTGCAGGGCCTCCTGCCCTCTGGCACGGAGGAACAAGGATCAAATATTCCCTGTGTTTGGACCCCTGTGTGTCCGTGGTGCCAAGCTCTCCTGTGGGCTCGAACGATAGGCCCTCCTACCCTGCCTGCCTCCTCTCTCCAGGGAAGGAGGCAATGACCACCTCTTTGCCAGGCACAGCTCAGGCACAGGCTGACCAAATTTAAGTAGCATGAAGTCATACCTTTGTTCTGGCGTCATACCTTTCCAGGAGAGAGGGGTTTGACTTCAGCTGTTAAATGGTTTCCTATGTTTAAGGCTTCCTCTAATCTCTCCCTTCACACTAAAGATGTGATGCTAACCTGCTTCACACCCAGCAGACTGGCAAGGCAGTCAGACAGCAAGCAGATATTGTGCTAATGCATCCTGCAGAGACACAGTTTTCTGCTTGTGTTTAGTACCTTTTCCTGATGGTACCAAAAAAACCCCACCACACATTTCTGTCTTTTACAATAAGGCTTTATTCTGCTTTCTGTTTGGATGCTGTAGCAAGATGTCTTTTAAAAGTCTGTAGGATAAAGAGATAATGCTATGCAGTCTTTTCCCAGAGAATTGAAAGCCATTCGTATCATTATTTAGGCTCTGCCAGTAGGGATTGTTCACCTACAAAATCATTAAATACAAAGAAGCCTTAGACTGCATACAAGTTCCTATAGTCAGCAGAAGTTATATCCATATGTATTCCATCTTTTAATCTCATAAGTGACAGCTGCTGCTAAGATTTTGTGACATGTGATACTAGGAGCAGGGAAAATTGCCTAACTGAGGAAGATGTATGCACTGATGTGCTTTATCACCCAGAAGTCCAGAGGCAATCTAGCAAAACCAACCCTGTTCGAAGCTAAATTCAACTACGGAGTTGTGGAAGAGCAACTCTCTCTCTGGCTCATTAATGTTATGCAAGGGACACTCAACTAATGTCACAAAATGAATTGTATGAGTGCTAATGCTTCATTAAGAGCTCTCACTCTCAGTAGTCATTCCTCATTTATGTCCATTCACTGGTGTCTTCACAGGCAGATGGCTAGAAAGATATTTTGGCTTGAAAAGGTGAAAAAAAAATGGGCTTTTGTCTCCTGGTTGGTGCGCCAGGTAAGCTGCAGCTCAGTTCATCATGCAGCTCCCTTGATAGTGCTGGCACCAGGCAGAATTTTTTTTTCCCCTGAATTAAATAAATTTCGAAAAAAATGAAAAGGAAAACTTTAGGTTCATTGCCATGAATCACACCAGGAAACCAGATCCACAGTAGTCCTACTAAGAGTCCTATTCTCTCAGGTATAAAAACAGTCTTTCTCCAAACCAAGGAAAGTTAAATTATTAATTAAAACATAACTGCTTCCCCAAAAGTGGCCAAAAGGGGGACCATGTAGTCTTTTTCTGTCAGTTGCTTGGAGGGGGAGAATTGCAGGTCTTGAAAATGAATCACCAAAATTTGAGAACAGTCTAAATAGTAGACTGTTGGCAGTTATATCTCAAGTCTCTCACTCTTTGATTTGTTACTAGAAACATTATCTTCAAACATAGCAATCCTTTCCTAAGGACACTTTCATTTAAATTGTCACATTCTTATACAGGATTTTAATTGAATCATATCAGAATTTTCTGACAAATAGTCTGGCAGGAAATGCTGACCCATTTTTACTGAGACTATTTACTTTAGGTTTGATATTAAAGCCTTTTCTGTCAAGAGGAGCCTGCTACAAAATAAACTTCTAGTGGAAATCAGGTGAATTGAGAATACTGCTAGTGTTAAAGAAACCTATAAAGTCTGTTTTCTAAAAGGACCCTGTGTTTCCATTATAGTGCACTAAAACTATTTTCTACGTGAGAAAAGACTATTAAGCAAACAAATAATTACAAAGTAACTTTAAAACTTTATTTGTTTGGAAGATTTCTAATGACAGCTATTGCTTTTAAGTGTGCTCATTTTTATATCTCTCTTAGAACTGTGCTAGTTCATCCCCTTATACCTGAGGAGCCTGCAGCCACAGAGCTCTCATGTTTATGCCCGTCCGAAATCTTTCTAGGGAGCTGCTATGAAGCCACTGGCTTTTCAGATCTGAGTTTTGTCCTGACAGGATAAATAGCTAGGCTCCTCATTCCAGCATGGTATTTCTGTCCTATGCAGAAGTCACATTCCAGAATTTACAGCAGATCAGAAATGATAGTTTTCATAAAACCTTTGGAATACAACATGGTCTTCACAGTATTGGTGATTCTGTGCAAATCATCAGTAAATATGCTGTTCAGGTATCTTTGCTCTCAACCATACAGCAGTATTACTTCAAATGAACGTTAGAAAAGGGAAAATTTCTACTCATAATTCACCCCCCTCCATGCAGATACTTGTACAGCCCTGAAGCTCATGGTAGATATTGAACAATGGGCATGTCCTACATGGATCAGCCCATCACTGCCTGCAGTTTGGTTCAGGGGCTATCAGAGCTAATTCTTAACCATCACAGCTGAACTGGAATTCAGCCTAGATGCTGGAGAAAGCTCTGAGTTTATCATATAGCCTATAAATAATTTATTCAAACACTGCCACATCATCCATGTGCAACAGGACATGGGAGAGCTTCTCTTTGCCACCAGCGTAGCAGTGACTCCTCTCACAATGCACCCATTCCGCAGCGTTTGGGGGATGCTCACAGGAAATGTCACTTTCTGTGCTTAAACACAAAAGATGACAGGCTGGAATTGCCCACGCTTTTCCTACAGCAACCTCTCCACTCTTACGTCCCACTTTTCCAGGCAGAGGGGCCTTATACTGCTCAGCAACCCCAAGAAGTAAAGACTTTGTGTTGCAGAACATTGGACTCACTGCTGAGCCTAAATGCTGTCACTAGAGTTAAACACAGTTTGGTTTTGAAGCTCTGCTCCCTAGGAAATTACTCAATGGAAAAAGGACGAAGTCTTCATGTGTAACCCCAATTCTTCAACTATTTCACTGTGTAAGTTTCAGCAAGCAACTTCTATGGTGTTTTCACTGTGCTGTCTATTAAATAGAGTGACAGTACCTGCCTGTTTTAAAGACGTGGTGAGGTTAATTAGCTGATGTTTGTGCAGAGTTTTGACAAAATAAAAACACATTTTACAGTCTAAATGTTATAAGTGTGTGTTGGAACTTCTGCACAAAAACCGTTTTCCCTGGAAAATACAATTTTGTTGAAAGAAACGTTATCCCTGAAAAGATGTTGTCTTTCTTCTAGAAGATGTAACAAAACAGAAGAATGCTCCTTCCCTATACAAGCAAAAAAAAAGGAGAAGAAATTCAGTGGTGTGAACTTGGAAACAGGTTTTGCCCCTGTAGATCCTGCCTGTCTGCTCGCTGACTGACTCTGGGTTCCAACCCTGTATCACTCCTATAACCTCCCCCATCTGAAGCACACAGAGAAACGTCAGAGCAGTCAGAGTGGGGAACGGGCCAGAGCAAAGCCTCAATTACTTGCATAAATGCGATGCAAGATTAAGTTTGCCTTCCCCAACCCTGAGTACGTCTTAAGATTCTTAAATAATGGGCTGGAGAAATGGTTTTCTATTTATTCCATAACTGTATTTGGAAGCCTGAGAAGCCCAAGTGAGTAAAACAGCATATCTTCAAATATGTGGCAACTTGTTACAGGAATTCCCACAAATTTTTGATTTTATGATGTAGCTATAGCTTATCATTTTCTTGTCCTAGTGTGCAAATGGAACAGAAATCAAAGCAAGTTATAAATGGATTTTCCACTGATACAAAGTCTGCTAAAATTTTGCCTTTGGCAGCCTTGAGTGGCTAATAATAGAAATGAGCTACTTGTCTCATTTATTTTTCAAAACCTAGAGGCAAAAGTTGGATTCCTTTATGCTCCTCCTACCCTCGCACTTTCTATTTTTATCTTCTTCAGTGAGACTGAAGGGAAATTATAATTTTTATTGCAACAGGGCAACAATGCAAAGTCTTTTGACCAATGAATACTGAGACTTCTGGTTAATCTTTTTAGTTTTATTCTGACCTCACAGAGCTCCAACAGAGATAAAAGGGAGTTGAAGGGTAAAATTTTTATTTCACTTTTTGATTTTTAGTGAAAATTCTCACTGAAATACAAGTAAGAATAAGAGGAAGGTAAATGAAAAACTTTAGTAGTGTTTCTCTGCTTCCCAAACAGCTCTATCTCAGCTTTTCTGGCATCTAAACTTCCGAATGAAAGAAGAATCTGTTTTCAGGAAGGATTTGCTTCTAGGTTTTCTTCTCTACAACCAATATATTTTCAGGTGGATAAAGGCAACAAATCAATCACACACATCTTTATAACAACTTTTATGGATTTAAAGAAACTTTTCTTTGCCAAAAGCCTCAGAACTCTGCTGTTTCCTGAGTCAAACACACAGGATCCTTTCTGTTTTTTCTCACAGGCTATGGCTGCTGAACTCCTTAGAAGATCTGTCAGTCTCCCCCCAGTTTGTCTACAGCTTTTGTAGCAACAACACCCCGAAGGGTGCATCATATTCTTGCTGAATGCTCTGCAGCACTGCCAGGAGTCCATTAATTATTTTTTATTTGTGCATCTCAGAATGATGATTCCTTTCTCTACCACAGCATTATTTTGTTGACTCCAGTTCAGGTTTCTTTATAAGCCCTGTATTACTTTTTTTTCTGTCTAAACAGTTCTTCCATTTCTACTCATGCATTAGTACTTCTTGAATATTGAGCACTACTTTTTGTTGAATTTTATGGTAGTTTTAAACTAATATCTTCAGCTAACTCTGAATTTGAATTCCACCCTCCTGAGTGTTAGCAACCTCTTCCAACTTGTCATTCACCTCCAGTTTTGGAATCCTGATGTCTGTTTGGTCATGCAGCTTCAGAAAAATATGGAATTCAGTTTTAAACATGACCTTTCAACTCATAGGTAACACACCTTCCCAGCTGGTTGTCCAGCACTTATTGTAGGTCTGATACTGAGAACTGTTTTCAATTTTATTTTTTTTAATTTGAAAATTGTGTCCCTCTGATAAGCCATGCTATATTCTCTAGAATATTGCCATAAAGACAGAATTTTGAGCTTTTATTTTTTTTTCTTAAATTACTTCTACACTTCTTAATGTAAATATTCTTCTACTATTTTTCATTATCTAATACACCTATTTGAGATTTTCTTGGAGCTTCATTTCTAAGAACATTTTATAATTCAACTTTAGGATAAAGGTAACAATTTTTGCAGCTTCTATTATCACTAATACTCCTATACTCTGAGATCAAGCAGTTAAAATGTTACGGTTTGGAAAAGATTTTAAGATAAATCTTGTTATTGGTCAGAGTATCAGAGGCTTTACTTCCACTGGGTTTTAGAAATTGTCTTATAGTTGTATTTAAGACCTCTAAAAAATGGTTACAGGTAAATAATTTTGCAGTGGACAGAAATAAGCCATGTTAGAGCATTATTTTCAAACATCCCTTAGACTAAGGGTTTATTCTACACTGCTCCTCACCTTTGCAGTCATCTGCTTCTTTGCAAATTCTCTGTGCCTGTTCTAATCCAGCAAACGTTCAGCTTGCACCTACTGAAACAAATCATTCACCGGGGAATATTGATAATGCTTTATTCGTTTCAGCAGAAAAAATCCCCGGTTTTAAATTGGCTGAGGATGCCCATCCCATTTCCTTTAAGTTTTGAAAAATAACATCTAAATCGCTCCTTGATGGGGCCAGAACCCACCTGCAATAGTAGGTAATTTTATTGTACAATCTGTTTAGTTGTGAAAGCAAAATACTGAGTAATTTCTGATAATTGCTTTGCATAAAAGGAGCAAAGAACACTACCTTTTTCAGTTCTAATTGCAGTGTAGATCACCTGGTTTACTGCCTCTAGCTGAATCTCCTAATTGCCAAAATGTTTTAATTATTATGTACTTTTGAAGTGAACATAATATTATGACAGCTGTTTCCAATACAATGAACAGCAGCTGAACTGCATAACCACTCAGTGCATGGAGCAAACCCCTTCAATGATTTTGAGTCTCTCGTCATTCAGCTCCATCCTTCATTTCATGACTAGCTCAGGGGATTTTTTTTTCTTCCCTCTCTGCCAACTGCTGTTCTTCAGTTCCAGGAGGCAGTTGCTGGTAGAATTTGCAGGCAGGTATGGTCACCTCCACACAGCTGACTGGCACATTAATGCTGCCTGCTTGGGCTGCTGCTGGGGGAGCGCAGGGATGTGAAGAAAGCTGAGGTGTGACATACTGAAGGGAAAAGAGCTGCTGCTGCTACCCAGTGTGGGTCTTGGTTATCTTGGAGAGCTGTGTTAAAACTCACAGGCAAATAAGGCAAAGGTGTCTTTCTAGTGGGAGAGCTCATGGCTGTAGTTGTGAGCACTGCTTTGAATATTGACAGTGTTCAGAGCAACAGCTGTGGGTGCATCAGGTGGTTTATAGCTTGAAAAAAATTACAAAGTGACCTATGTCCCTTTGTGCCAAGATCTACTACATGATGCAACTGTTTTTACAACTCCATTGCTGCAACTGTATCAATCCCTATGTGTTATTTTCTTTCCTTATGCTGCTAAGTGTAGCTGACACATCTCTCACGATCAGAAAGGTAGAAAATGTGGGAGCTGCTGTTGTAGAGCTGTTCATGGTGTGCAAGCTACCTGGATAAGGTAACGACTTTTTGATTTTCCCCTTAAGTATAAACTGAAGAATTTGTTTCATTGGCAAAACTGCGTATCTGGAAGAAATCTAGTCACTGAGTTAGGTGGTGAGAAAGGTACAGCTTGATACAGCAAAGGGGCTGAACAGGCTTTGTGCTGGGTAAGCTTAACCTTACACATATAAATAGAACTACTAAAACCAAACCTGACACTGACCTATCTACCATGTAGATATTTGGGGATTTGTTTCATGTTGCAGAAATTATTACAGAAAGGATTAGTGGAAACTGCCTGGTCACTTGCTTTTATATCTACACGTCTGCATGTGCAGCACCTTTTCAAGCCTCCTTCCAGATTGCCTGATGTGGAATTGCTCCTTTTGTTTCTCTGTAACCTGAGAATAGTGAGTGCAGTGCACAGAACAACACTCTAACTACCACTGCCATTGCCTGAAACATATTTTATGCTTGTACTTGAACTGCAAGACCAGAGTCAAAGCAGCTAATCTGGAAGATTGTTCCCCAGGAGATTTTTACCAGACAGTGTTTTACAGAGATGTCACTGAAAGGTCAAATACCACATAGTTTTCTAAACCTGTTGTATCTTTTTTGCTTTCACTAACTACTTGCTCTGATCTAAGGGCTGCAAAGTCATAATGGTTTGGCTGTCAATAAAGTAAAAAACATGTTAAACATCATCTTTTTTTTTTTTTTTTTTTTTTTGTTGGGAATGCGCTGTCTCCAAATTTTTGAAAGGGAAAGAGGCATACTGACTCTCTGTTTTCACTCTTTCCTTAGCACCTGGAATAGGAAAATACTCTGGTTATTTCCACAGCACAGGGAAGATGGCTTTCCCAAACTCCTGTGCAGCAAAGAGCTTTTCTTGTTGCCTGTGTTTTTTACATCGTAAAACCAAAATTATACTTGGAGCTCAATCATTCCAGGAAACTAGAGTAAGCAGCGAAGAAAAGTAGCAAATTTTGAAAAAGGAGATAGATTTACCTTTAGAGAGTAAATTGGATTCCTTCATATTTGCCTCAGGCTAAGACTGTTTGGAAAATCAGGACCTTTGCTTTGTCTGACATACGGCAACTTATTAACCCAGCGTAATTCAGCAGCAGATGGGGATGAAAGGGGAAGGAACAGCACCCTGGGAGCACCTGGAGGTCACAGGAACTTGGGCTGAGCTGAGAATTGGTGCTACTGGGAATAAAAATTCCAGTGACCTATCTGCAACCTCCTGGATATTGAAAATCAAAAACCTGTGAGCCAAGATGTACTTAATGCTCGTGTTCACACTTTCACAATGTTTATCCTGTGAGAAGGTGACACCTGGCTGTGCTGGCGTGCTGCCTTCCTCCGGACACTGGCCAGTGCCCAGGCCCCATGTTTGAGTGCATAACCTACAGACTGCAAGATCTGTCTTTCACTATCAGCATCTCTAGATTTTTACTGACATTCTCTAAACCCCACAAAGTACCTCTGGGAGCATTAGGGCTATGGATTTTCCCTTCAGAAGCTGGATAAGGTGAGAAATAGAAATGTCCTGAGCCAGAGAGAAAATAACTTGTCATCAGAGCCTGGGGTAGAAATCAAGTCTGGGAAGTCTTGCTGCCCCCCTTACTTGATCTAACCAGATTTTCACATGCTGAAAAAAATTCCCCTCAAAGGCATCTGTGGAATATCTTCAATTGCACTATATTCATCAGCTAGCAATTTAAACAAGAAAGCTCTTGCAGAGAAAGTTATTAGGCTATTAGGGAATAGGTCAGAGAGTAAATTTTGTCAGGGAATATGTTTATAGACTTTTTTTATTATGATTGTTTCTGCAGCAGATTCTTGAAATTGCCAGACACACAATTTTCCTCCCTCTACCAGATACCCAGCAGCGTGTGAGCCAGAGGCAGCATTGCAGACCCCCAAAGGTAGACACAGAAAACTGTCTCTGAAGAAGTCTATTTTGTAGCTACTTGACAAATGTTTAATAACTATCTAAGCAAATCAGTGCCTGCTATCTACTGCTTACGAAATGAAGCCCAACTACAGATTTAAGCCCCTTGAAATGTCAGCTCAGAATCCCACTGACAAGATGTAGTGGTGCTCTAACTGATCCATCTATGTATTTGCTCAGAGCTGCTTAGATGGAACCTTTCTGGGGGGAAAATTACTTTCTCAAAACCAGTTCTAAGAAGGGCAGTCTCGACTGCCATTTTTTAAATAGCATTTGGTGCTGAAGCTCTGGAAAAAAATTACAAGCATTTGCTAAATTCCTACTGCTCTTTACAGGAACACAGTAGTTGTCTTCTGTTAAGGGAACTCTTACTGCAGTAAAATCTACTCTTACTGTTTAATTAATTCCTTCTAGAACACATTGCATAGAATTCTATCCAGGTTGTTCTTTGGTCTCAGCGAAGGAGACTACAAAATGTCTCTGGGTAATTTGTTGCATTTTCTCTTTTCCATCGTTGTTTTAGAATAAGCCACTAGGTTTGAATGAATGACATGGAAAATGCCTAATCAGACAACCTGAGAAGACAGAACCCCAGAAGGCAGAGAACAGTGGAGATAGGAGTTGCAGCAGCACATTGTAGGCAACTGAAGAACTGATTTTTCCACAGGTGCTCACACTCGAACTCTTTTTGGCTTCCGTTAGGGTTGTGGGTGTTCAGAGCTTCTGAAATCCATCCTCCCAAATTCACAGGCCAGGGATTGCAGCACTAGCTCAGCTCAGAATAGCTCTCAGGAGGTCTGACTCATGGTCTCTGGCTCTAATTGCCAGACTTTGCAGAGTTTGCAGGGAAATTACTATTGTTATTCAGGAAGGGTGTATTTAACTGTATATATAGATCTATATGCTTGACTAGTGTAAATTGCAGTAATTCCACTGACTTCCAACAGCTGAGAATCTTATCTTTACATTTTAGTAACAATTCACATAAAATTCTGACTATTTGAAAGAAACTAGGCTTGCTGGTTATTGGTTTATGATTCTCTCTCCCATCATTGCTAACTGTCCAGTCCCAGCAAGTATGTATGAATAGATTTACCAGCACGCTTTCTAATTAATTTGAAATTAATTAATTTGAAATTAATTCACAGGTACAATCACAATCCTTTCTTGATGCTGCCGCTTGTAATTATCACCAGGAAGTAATGAGTGTATGAGCAAGGGTGATTAGAAAGGGTATTTAATTTCTCTTTTTTTATGCTTTGTATGTGGATTCACTGTTTAAAATACAAAGATGAATCTCCAATGAGGAGAGCATTCAAGCTTATTAGGAGCACACACGTGTTCCTCGCAGTAGTTCTTTGAGCATGTGAATAGCTGCTTGCTGTAAATGATGTCCCAGCTACAGAAGTGAGGACTGATGCACTGAAGGGCATTCTGTAGGTGGAAGCCCACAAATCATGACCACTTGTTTGTATTTCCCATTGCACTAAAAGGCTATACACAGCTATTAATTTCTTATACTAAAATATGTTTGCCTCTCCTTCTTCTTGGATGCTTTTTGTGTGGTTCCTATTTCAAAGTAATAATCCAGTTGCATACTTTCTTCTAAGAGGAAAAAATAGATTATTTTGTGCAACGTGAAAGCAAATGCTTGCTAATGGCATAATGCAGTTCACTATTGCATGCAGTACTTGGTTTTTGCTCAAGTTAGCCCTGGAAACTTGGAGTAAAAGACAAATTTTTAACAGCTCTTTGTAGCAAGTGCAGGCATAAGAAACTGCTCTGCAAGCAAATTCTGATTAACAAATTACTGCCACTTCTTTCCTCTTCCTCACATGGGCATCTTCAGCACAGATTGCGTGGAGAGCAGATAAAGCAGCTGCGGAAGGAAAAATCCCACTCATTCCAAAGAGGCCAAATGTTGAAGTAAGGCCGCTTTCATCCTAAGTGAAAATATGACTCAGCTAGAAAGGGACCAGCATTGTTTCCACAGGGTATGGTTTTACTGCTGTTGACTTTCCCTTTTTCATGTCAACTTCAGTGTACAAGTATATCCATCCTTCTTTTTTTTTATCCTCCTCTATTATACAACAAAAGGCAAGACGTACTTTGTACTGACAGTTGCCCTGAGAACTGCACTTACAGATTGTTGTAGTTACAGAAAATTCAAAGCTGGAGTGCAATGTCTGCTTCTTTATTGCAGATGGAAGGACTGGCTTAGAAAAAAAATAAAGAACAATCTGGCTTCTATGTCATAACAAACCAAACCTGAATCTGATTTTGAGGACACCTAAAATACATGACATTTGAATCTTGTTAAAACTCATCAAAAATAAATTCATCACAATTACTTTTTAAAAACATAAAACATTTGTGTCTGTGTTAAGACATTCTTCTTTGAACTTTTGTTATTGTTTTGGTTTTTTTTTTTCATCTTAGTGATTCCTGATGAAGGAATGCAAGGACTTTCAAATCCCTCTGGAAAGACAATAAATCAAAAAGTTAGTTTAAGCAAAATTTCATAACCATCTTGTATTCTGCAAACCTTTTACCAAGTTTTGCTTATTCATAACGTTTGGGCAATCAGCCTCATGTTTTCCAGCATTTATCAGAACAATTCAGGCTACAACCACTTCTGAAGCAGAGAAGGGGATTCTTGGTGCCTGGGTAGGATCTCTGGGCTCCAGCTGCCTCTCTAGAAGCAAGTCTCACACAGGTTTTGCCATGTCTGTGAGCCACATGGACATGCCTCCCGCAGCATGCCATGTCCAGGGTGGCATGAGAGTCCTGTGTCTGGCCACCAGAATAGTTCTCAAGGTGTCTAGACAGGAACTGCCTCTAAAATCCCCTCCAGGGAAGGAGTTGTCCCATTTCATTTTTTCCTCCCCACCTTGCTTGATCAATATGTTCTGATGCTTTTATGACATTTGTTCTTGACCTACAGAATTTTCACTTCATTCCTGACCTCAAAAAGTTTTCTGTGAAAGGCCTCCCCGGGTTTAATTTTTGACTTGTACAAGCCTTTGCCAATCACTTCTACACCCTGATCCTGCAAGACAAAACTCTGCTTCCAGGTGAGGTTAGTTTTTCCTTTGATTCATTTGGGCTATATTAAAAAAAAAATAAATAAAAATCAAAATTTGGATTTCAGCCCTTCAGCATTGGGCTGAATGCCCAAGATCTGTAAATTTGTTCTGCTCTCTTTGCTCATTATGCACTCTGTGTTCAGCCTAGCACCACCTAACAAGCAGTCTTCAATCCCTTATATAACTCCTGAAAACTTTCACTTTAATCAAGGCATTGAGAGAGCTGTGGTCTGAGAGCAGAATAATATCTGGGCTTTCCTAAATTTCTCTCCAGTGGTGACATTGACTCTCTCTGTGACCTTGGAGAAGTCATTTGGAGCTATGCGCCCTTGGATTCACAAGCACTGAGGTCATAAGAAACAAGGCTGATGGCCCATACATCCCTGTCAGGAGTAAGTGGTGAGGAGAAAACAAGGTACAGGGCTTTGTTTAAAGGAGCAGGAAGAGGTGCCTTTGAGTCTGGTAGGGATTTCAGGCAGAGTCCAGAGTGCAGGCAAGTTTGAAAGTTCATGTGCTACCACACTTGCAGAGCAATTACCAAGTAAGTTTGTGCAGAAATCTCTCCTGAACCTGACACTGATCCCTGTCTTTACTCACATGCAGAGTGATGGCTTGGAGCACATGAATTGGAGGAGGACAGCAAATTAGGGAGACTTGTGAGCACAGAGAGGACAGAGCAAAATTCGGAATGTTTTTGCCTAATTGGAGAAAAATTGTGATTCATGAGAGACAAATACAACCACCTGCGCTTAGGAATAATTGTCTGCCAAAATACAAAGTGGGGAATGAGTGATTGGAAAATGATGTTTCATTAACCTGGGATATGGAGAAGAACTCAACTTTAATGACAGTTAGCAATGTTGGGAAAAGGGCAAGTACTGAAAGAAAATGTAGTAAAGAATAGATGTTACAACATCAACACCGGAGAGATTCCTTCTTTGGGTGCTTGTAAGGCATAAGGTATTCATTTTCAGGTACAGGACATGAAAAAATAAGTGTGGGAATGCTCAGAGTCTGAATAGCATTGCTATTCTAATTGACTGAAGTGACAAAGTGTAATGGATAAATTCTTAAAGAATTTCAGTTTCATTTCCTGGTAGCTAACTTGATTGCTTTCAGCAATTAGCAGATCTTGGAAGGAGGACTGGGAATCCTCTGAATCTGCCTGCTCTGCATAATAGGCTACTTGGAGTTTTCCAAAATATGTAATTGATAAAGTTGGGGAAAAGGGAAAATTCCACTTAAGGAACATTCACAGTCTTGTTTCAGCAGAGGTACAATTGCCCTCCAAGAGGAAAAAGGGGAGTAATAATTTAATTTTTCAACATTTTCTTTTGATATGTATATTACTTTTCACATCCAGAGTTAATTGGTTTAAAGTGTGATTCTGGTCTCTGGCACCACAGGGGCTCCACGTTTATTGTCACTCTTTAGTTCCAAAAGCAAGTTTGAAAGGGAATGAACAAATAGATAGACAAATAAATAAATCCACCTGTCAGGCACACAAATTCATTCTTAATCAAGATGGGCTCTTTATTTCTTTCTAAATTACCGTTATCACTACAACTGTCATTCATCATTGTGCTTCTTACTCTACTTCTTAATTGCCCTGAAAGGCATTGAGTATTTGTTTTTCAAGAAATCCTTTTCTTTGGCCATCTTAACTTGTACAGCAATCTTGACCTCTGGGTGATGCATGGCAAATGAAGTTAGGATGCAAACTCAGGAAAACCTTATGATAAAGTCATAAGAGCCATGCAGTACTAGGAGGTATCTAGCAGAAATGGAAGAGCCACCTTCTGATGGCTTTAGAAATAAAGTGGAGAGAAATCTATGAGAAGGGATAACATCAGCAGTCGTTTTACCTTTGCTGTTAGCATAAAGCTTATACTTTCATTGACGATCAAACCTCCTAATCATTACAGGGTCCTTGTGTGACTTTTGTGTACAAAAACCAGTTTGAACGAGGCAGAGAAACAGTGGCTGCTGGTAAGACCCTTTATGCGAAGCCATAGGAACATATCGGTAAATCTGGGTCTTGCCAAGTGCCAGAGACTCTGTGTGTCACTGGCCACCTCTGGTGAGGTTGCAGGGCTAAACAACAGTGCAAAAGGGCAGAAATTTTTGCAGCAATACATGAGTTATTAAAAAGTTAAGGATATTTAGATGGTTAATTACCTCTGAGAAGTTACTCCAAACCCCTATTGTGCTTCTTCTAGGACAAAGCTCCGGAAACTGAGAAATTTTGCAATTTCTCATGGATTCTCTGAACCCTGTATTTAAGAAGCTTGCTCTAGACTTTGTTCAAAGTGGAATGTGACACAATATATTGATTCTCTGAGAGTATGCAGGGACACAGTACAAATGCATTTTCAGCTCTTCTGGTCAGATCAGAACCCCTCCCTTTCCCATTAGTGAGATTATAAATTTTATGCAGTAAATTCGAATAAAACTGAATACATATGATTAAAAGTATTAGGAGGGCTGTGATAAAGTTGATACACGAATTGCTAGATGAAAGATGAATCAGAAGTTTGTGCTGAATGTTGAGGAAGAGCTTAAGACCATTAGCTCCCAAACAGTGGTTGTGAAGCTCTTCTGAGCTGTCACTACCAACAATTTGAGAACAAAAGGTTTTAATCTGCAATTCTTTTTGAACTGAAAATTTACAAAGAGCAAGACCTGCTGTTAGTGCTAACGGAGATGAAACCAGAATAGCACTAGGTCAGTACACTGTGTGATTTGTGGTGCTATCACTTTTGCTCTTGGCTGAAACCATCCCGGGCTGAGATGAAAGTGCCTGTGCCTGGTGCTGACAGTGCAGTGCAGTGCTGGGGGTGGCAGGGGTAGCTGCTGCACTGTAAGAAGGCAAGTTCTTCAGAGGACATATTAAATTAAGGATCTGTTTGGTTGCCTACATGGAAATTAAAGATCCCAAGACAAGTTTTAAAAAGAGAAGAAGATAAACAAAACAATGATTTGCCTTCAGAGCCACTGGCCTATTCAAGCATCAAACTCATTACTTTACAAAGCTTGTGGGAATACTTACACAGCATATGAAGTGCATTAATCCATCTGATTTTTTCTTTGTTTTATTACCTGGAACTGTGTAAGTTACACAGTCTCTCAACTCCGTCACTTTGCTTAGCTTTATTCTGAGCAGACTGAAACCCAATTCAAAGGCAAATCAAAATCTCTCTGGAGCACAGAGGAGTTTTCAGGCTGAAGCAAGAGTTTTGCAGACGTATAGGTCCCATTTGTTTTTCTGTGTTTGTGTTTTGAGAGCAGTGATATCCTCCACAATCACAGCTGCACTCTCCAGATTGTCCTGTCCCCCTCACTCCCTCCCAGCTGAAGTGGTGACAGGTATTTGAGAGCCACTTACAACTTCTTTCAACTGCAGGTGCTGAGTACAAGCCAGGTGGCCTAATTTTCTATCGATTTTATTTCAGGGCACCTGTCCAAAAGATGTTAAAATCTCAAAATTGAAATAAGATGATCTTGGCCCTCCTTTATGAGAAAATAAGTTCTTTATTTTGGTATTTGTGACAGCACACTTGTATTCTGTGGTGCAGGCTTAAAGCATAAAGGCAAGTGGGAATTATCTCAGGGCTCAGTCTGAAAGACAGGCTTGTTTGGGAAAGCAAATGGCAGAGGAGATTAAGATCCTGAACTCTGACCGTCCTAAAATCCATCGGTTTTAGGGTTACTTTTAAGGAAGAATCTACTGTGTATTTGGAACGTCAAAGGTTTTATTGTCTATCTCCTAAATAATGGAGATAGCTTTTACACAGCTTTGGGACAATTTTTCATTTTACTATGCACTCTTTAAATTTTGATCTGCTGAGCAATATGTAGCCATTCTAAATTACAGAACATTAAAGCACTTGGTACTTTTCATAATAGAAAAGCATAAAAGTTGAAAGAAAATACCCATAAAAGTTAATTAAATCAAGAATGGTATTAATATGAGAATACTTAATGAATAAAATCATCAGTACCTGGAAAGAAGGATACTCACTACGTGGAAATAAAACTCTTTAGAAGACATAAAATACATGAGATATGAGAAGAGTTTCCTTCTTAGATTGGAGAGATAACCACTGTACTCTTCTGCAGGTCAGATCTTTTGGAACATAAACCAGAAAACTTCTTTGGCTGTAACTGAACTATAATTATTTACTGCAACTGAAAATCTGTTCCTAATACTTTTTGCAGTGAGCTAAGTATATCTTATGAAACAAAATTAAATGATAGGTTGCATCTAGGTATAGTTTTATGGGTTTGACATTTTGTGAAAGTTTCTTGTCTGAAAGATGCAGCCAAAGGATCCCTAGAAATAACTGTTTCTCCTCAGGACTGTCTAAATTGTTCCCATCACATAAGAAATGAAATGGAACTGTTTAAAATATTGGACTGACCCAGAAAAAAAAAATTGGCTATCTTAGCAGTAGTCCTAACCACTGACTTCATTAGAATTAGATGAGATTTACACCACTGAATGGGAGACTGGAGTTACTGGCAGCATTCAAGGAAATAAAGAGCAAAAGAAAGCAATGCGCTTTACCCAAAACCCAAAATGTTGGCAGAGATACAAAAGCATTGTTAATGCTGTAGCTCCATGTATAACCTTACTGGAGTGGATAAAATGGTGTGGCAGAAGTGACCTGCAGACCTGTAAGCTAAGAAAAGAAAATTTAGGGGAGTCTCTCCTTCAAATATCTTCTGGGCCCAAAGAAGTTTGACAAAGCTTGGCTCCTACTGCACTCTGTGTGAGAAGAACACCTGCAGAGTAACTGTAGGGAGGCAGTTGCTGTTATACTCATTAGAATTGCTTACATTGAAGCACACTCATAGAAATAATAAGATTTCTTGATGTGTGTTTATTTCCCACTGGTACACTGTGTTGCATTATGATAGCTTTGCAGTCACAGTGTGCTTGTTCTGGTTGAAGAAGCACATTCATTATAAGCTCTCCTTTTCAGATGCTTATAAATTTCTGCAAAAGACTAATTCTTTGGCCTGACATTTCCTTTGTTCCTGTCAAACAAAAGGTGCTGATTGCTTTCACTCTTTTTCCTTCTGTATTTATTAAAATATATTTGTTTCTTTGGGGTTAACAAGCAAATAAAACCCATACAGTTGGTTATCACATATTCAAATAATATCTTTATGCATAGATAACTCAAAATATACTGTATTTTAACATATTCTTTCTTAAGTGGACGTAATCAGGACAAACTCCCTTGTGGAAATCCGAAGAAAAATTGAAACAAAGCTTGTAGTGACCAGAAAAATCTCATGCTAAATGTTGTGTAAACTTGGTCCAGGGTTCAGCCAGTTTCAGTCTTTCTTTCAAGTCATAAGTGTGACATTTCCATTTTTAGAGAGAACAAATTTTGTTGACTTAAATGAATTGAGCATTTATCTTATAATCCCTACTAGATGGTTTTCCTGAAAAACCGAAGCAGATTTTTGAGGCTGAGTATAGCTTTCAGTTTGGCTCTGTTGGCTATTCATCTGTCTTCACTCGCTACAGTGCTAAAATCCTGATTTCCAATATACGCTTTGTGTGTCTGCCACCGCCGACACGTCTGGAGCATCACTCTCTGAAACACAACAGCAGTGGTTTAAGAGGTGTCATTTAGCCTGTCCTAATATTAACCACTCTTGACCTTCTGCACACAGCCCTCCTTCCTCTCAAGCCCCGCTAGGGTGTTTAGATGAAAGCGTAATTATCAGAGCTTTCACTCCAATCAACCTTTTCATGCTTCACAGCCCTGCATCGTGCAGCACACCAGAGCCTGCACTCTGTGTGTGTGCCTGCCTCAGGCCTGAGCTGGGCACTCGGCAGCAAAAGGCAAGAAGAAAAAAATCTGGCAGATTTATTTGGTTTACCAATTCAAGGCTAATCTGCCAATTTCTCTATGCTGCTGCTATGAACTGAGCAATGTGTATTAAAGCTGGTGGAATTAAGTAAATTGAAACAGAGTATGCCAGATCAAACAAAACCTGCACCCAGTTTTAAAAGTTTCTGTGTTTTCACCCCAGAGAAGCCAGGATGTGTACACTTCAGGTTACCCCATCCATGAAATTTTAAACAGCAAATTTAAATGCCTTCTACATTGTATTTGTTCATGAGATCCTAGGGGGAAGATTTATATTCAAATATATACAGTCATGCCTTTTTAAGACATTAGACATTTATCTTTTAACATGGGTTTCTGAATTGCACTTCTATATAAATGTGCTAACTCTCGTTTCATGAAATGTATTGAAGTATGAGCATTAAATTTTCTTCATGAATTCGGGGATACTCCTAGAACTGGTATGAATTGTCATAGCTTTTCTGAAGTGAAAGAGACTGCTAATTTACAGCTGTTATTCCACAAACGTGAGTAGTACCTTTCAAAACTTTGTTTCCTGGCTCAGATTTACAGTCACCTTGGGAACAATTACTCTGGATTGTATATTTAGATTCTCATTGTCACATCTTTTCTGGTACTGAATCCTGGCAGTCACTCCCAGTGTAAAATCCCCAGCATGTAACATGATGGCAGGCATGGTCCAAAGCATAGGAGCAAAATAAAGTGAAATTACACAATCATTTAGAAAAGGCAGTGAGAGTCTGGTGGATAAGGAGAGAATCAACACAATAACTGTAAGCAGATGTTCTACTATTGCCTTTAGTGGAATATACTCCTTGTTGTGGAAGATCTGAGGGCTTGATGACATGATCAATATAAAGTACAAAAGGAGGCAAAGACAAGTCAGAACAGAAACAGAGACTGATGTGCTGTAGGAAAATATCACGGATGTAATAAACTCCTCAATGAAGGAATAACAGGATGCCACCTCTCATTCCTTCCTGCCTTCTGAAAGCAGAGCTCAGATCCACAAACTTGGTCTGACCACAGAAATGATAAAGAGACTGAATATTTATTTCAAATAGTAACTTTGAGAAAGCTTCCCCCATTTGGAAGTCCAGGAATCTGAATAAAGGTGTATATGTCTTTGCAATGTACATGGACATTCGCCCACAGGATTTTGTTTGATAAAGGGAGAGACTGGACACACAAAAAACAACAATCTATATATGGCAATCTTCTGTTGTAGAGAAATAATAAAACATCCACTGTTCCAGGGTGTGGAAATGGGAGGTATGACTTCTGAGCCTACTGTGCTCTTCAATTGACTAAACTTCTCTTTGTACCTTACAGCCCTGGGACAGCTTTCTGAATTTCACTGAGCCACCTGCTCTGTGTCATAAAGTTCCATCATGAGATAGATATGTATTAAGTAGTTGGGAGTTACTGATCTTGAGTGTCCTAGAATTTTGAAGTATTGCCATAGAGATGGACCAATATTTACTGAATGGAGCTTTGTTGTTTCTGGATGGCAGCTGCATCCTCATGATCTTTTCTGAGTTATCTGGATCAAGGATACCTCAAGTGTCCCAAACTGATATACTTCAGATATATTTCATTATTCCACTACAGAAAGAACCTAAAACCTCAAAGGAAGAAATCACTTTGCCACAGCTACGACAAATTTTTAAAATGTTTAATTGTTAGAGAGTAGTTGCACCATTACCCAGAGAGGCAGGGGACAAATAAAGTGAAGATGGCATAATTAAATCCTCTCCTAAAAATCAGTCTTATGTACCCCCAGGGCATAATCTATGAGCTCCATAGAGGGGATTTTTTTTTTCTATTACTATTAAATTTAATTTAAATTTTGAATTGTTCATTTCTATTAAATATATTGAAGTAGCTTTGCTTCTTTGACAAAATCATGCCTGGAGTACAACTGTCCGACGATCAAAGTTAGCTTGATTATAGGGTCTTCTAGAAATAGGAAGATGTGTTCGAAACCTGAGTTTTGAGGTTTTCCATCCCTGTTTTAAATGCAGTGGAAATTAGAGATAACTGATCTCTCACTAGCTTGGTGCAACTTTAGGTGGCATATCAGGTCTCTGATCTTTGTCTCAGTTTTAACACAGATTTACAGAGGAGATCTGGATTTTTCCAGTAAGCTCACAGCATCGGAGTTTCTTGTAGGCAGTGCAGAAGTGATTGTAGTTCATTCCCAACTTCTGATTAGGGTGAGCTATGCCTGTAAAGCTCTTTATAGATCAAATGAGCTATATGAGCTTCACAAGGGCTAAGGTAATGTTCCTTGACTGTGGATCCCCTCAGGATCTAGAGTATAATAAAAGCCTTTCCTATTGCCACAGCAGTAACTTTTGGTGCTGAAACAGACAGATGAGAAATGGGCTTTGTCCTCTCTCCAGACCCATTTGACCCTAGAGGTCTGGGATTAAAAGTCCAGCCTAAAATTGGTATTTGAAAAAAGAATGTCTGGTAGGCTCTGTAAGTCTGTTTTTGATGTATCATTGTCAAACAATGCCCACTCCTTGTTCCCCCTAAGGACAGTGACAAATGTGTGTCTGTGCTTGAAAGGAAAATGGTGTGGGTTTCCCTATTAAGGAAAACAACCCGTAACTTTTCCAACTACCCTATTTTTGAAGTGATACTGAATAGATCACCCACATCTGTGATGATTGTGGCAAGCGAAGGAGGGACTGGCAGCACCAGGCAGTGATTTTCTGCAATGGAAGTAAGTTGGACGCTTACAGTTCCAAAATGATTATGTTATACATCCTTTCTACATAAACCTAATTTGCATAACTGAATCATGAAGCATCTTTGTGCTAAAGAAAGCTAATATAAAAGACCACCAGAGCTTGCTTTTGCCTAGCTAGCTTGCTTTTTCTTTCTCTCTCTGTTTGGAACATCTGGAATTGGCAGTGGACAAGAGTGACATTTCCTAAAGTGCTCTTCAGAGGAGCAGTACTGGGAATACCACTCCTTGTTCCCCTACTTTCCCTTTTTTGCCTGTCAGTGATTTTTTCCTCTTCATAAGCTCCTTTTCCACCCTTGCTTTCTCAAAACAGGCCTTGAACAAAAAAGCCTTCCTATTCTTCCCCTTGCTACACAAGCAAATATCTTGCTTGGTTAATCATTTATCTACAGACTTCCTGCCACAACACCTTTTTGGTTATTTATCCCCTCACAGCACTTTTATGAGACTTTATGTACCTTTCCAAGCATGAAATAAGTACATGCATTTCCAGGAAATATATTTAACAGACCAGTGGGATAGATATTCTCACTGGAGTTAACAGTTCTATTCCATATTTGACTCATTATTTGAATGGTACTGGAGACAGCTGGCTTTCCTTGCAACATTTTGATCTTCTTTTCTGCCTGTTATTTTTTAATAGCAATAATATATGAATTTTTAAATTTATTGAAAATGTTCTGATAATAATAATAATTTTAATTTAAAATCCTAATCCCCTTGAATATATGGTTCCATACCTTTGTGTTAATAGAAAAGTACTTGAAGTTAATTAGGCTAAGCACTTTTTAGAAGGGTTTTTGTGATAAATGTGTCAAATACTCCCCTCTTTACCATGTAAGAAGATACATTTGGGAATTTTCCTTCAAAATGCATTCAAAACATGTAAAGATGTTTTTAAATAAACCGCATGTTAGGATTTTTTAAATCAATTGCTTAAAAAAACCCAAACAAATAAAAACCTCCAAATATGACAGAATCCATCATGGATGCCTCCTCCAGTACGAGAAAAGCAATGATGGAGCTTTCAAATTAATATACTAATCGGAATTTTGTCTGCTGCAAATTTCAAATTATCTGTCTGGAAGCAGAGATCTAGTCTTCAAAGAGCAAAAAACAGTAGGAAAGAGGTTTTCCATCAGAGAAAAATTTGAAACTTAGTCTGAGACAAATTATTGCTTCCCATAAAGAGACGTATATTTCTGCTCTGGGTGCCAAAAGAAATGACTGTGTTACTGAAGAACAGCTGTCTTGATTCACCCATATTTAGTGCATGTACTCAGTCATAAAGGGTGATCTGTGTTAGTTTAGCCTGTGTGGTTTGTAACTTGTAAGAGGGTGACAGTGACAGTCAAATGCTGTTTAAAAACATAGTAATTTGTGTCCATCACAGTTAAAAAGCTGTGGTTTGATAATTCTTATTTTCGCTTGGGAGAGTGGGATTCACCTCGCTACCTCCTTGAATTCTGGTGTTTTACTACGGGCAGTTAAATTTCCATGGCATATAGAGATGAATGTAAGACTTTTCTATCATGTAACTGGGCCAAGACAGCTGTTGTCCTTATGCTACTTAAACAAGTATCCACTCAATCAGCAAAGTCCATAATCCTGAAATGCATTTTTTTTTCAATATTTAAGCATCTCTTTTTCTTTAATATTTAAATATATACTTAGTTTTCAACATTAGCTTAAGACCTGCTGCTGTCAATATGACAAGAACATGTCACCAGATGCTTTCCTGAATGAGGGTTTTATCTCCACTAACTTTGTCATCATAAATATTTTTTCTAACACTGGAAAAATCTCCTTTTTGGAGATTTTCTTGGTCCTTACTTGTCCTTTCTCTTGTTACTTGGGAGAAGGGATCAACCCCCATCTCACTGAACTCTCATTTCAGGTGGTTGTAGGGAGTGATAAGGTGTCCCCTGAGTCTCCTTTTCTCCAGGCTAAACAACCCCAGCTCTCCTGGCCACTCCTCACAGGGTCAGTTCTCCAGGCCCTTCTCTAGATGTGCTCCAGCACCTCAATCTCTTTCTTGTAGTGAGGGCCCCAAAACTGAACCCCAGAGTTGTTGCCTCACCAGTGCCAAGAACAGAGGAATTACTGCTTCCCTAGTCCTGCTGGGAACCAGGGAATATATCCCACCAGAGACTCAATTAATGGTTTTTTGCCTTTCAATGAGCTTTAGTGATGCTTAGCCAGACCTTTAAATCACGTAGACAGAAATCTACACAGTTTTGCCATTTCAAACCTCTTGGTTATCCGGCTCATGGTAGCAATGGTGCTTTAAAAGTGCATGGGTTTAAGTACACAACTTCTTTATTTTCTCATTCACAAGTCTTTCTTTGGCCATTGCCAGGCGCTTGGGTGTGACCTCCTTTAGGTTTCTGCAGCAGCACACCAGTTTTGCTTGGGACACTACACAATCCAGAAGGAAAAAGATGCAGCTCTCTACAAAGCAGACTCACATGTCACACAGTGTGCTCTCTCCAATGACTCGAATCTTTCCCAGGGCTTGCTGGTGGGCAGAATGCATGCTGAGCCAGGGCTGCCTGGGCTGTGCCAGCGAGGTTGGCGTTAATTATTGTGCAAGTGTTTATGGATTCCCTGTGCTCCTGGCTCCCCTCGGCACTGCGAGGCATGTCCAAATATAGATAAATTGATTTCAGCCTTAAACCACAAGATAGAGATTGCTGTGAGCTTTGCATAAAAAGCACCAAATTGTTATTTCTTTTACTTATCTTCTCTTTATTCCTTAATTCTGCTTAGCCTCCCCTTCATTTCAGTGTTCTTAACACATTGCTCCTTTTAATTCACTTCTGGGGCCTTCTGGTTATTAATGTTTGGTTAATTTAATACAATAGTTTGAATTTGATTATCTGAGCGGCTATTACCCATGCATATCTCCATGGTAAAGAGCAGAAAAGTTCAAGTTCAAAATGGGTTTGAATGTAGCACTACTGAATTTCTTTGGATAAACTTGGACTCTTCCCTAAAACTTTTACGCACTGCTAGTGCAACAACTGACCCTTTAAAAAAAAAAAATCCAATTTTTTTATATGCATGCATAAATATGTGTACTCATTTATAAATGTACACTCACAGTTTTGTAATCTTCTCACAATGATAAGATCAATTCTCTTGGTATTTCCAGCTGGGATCAAAAGCAGTAATGCCAGGCAGCTTCAAGAAGATTGGTGAGATTTCAGGTCAGGCTTTTCAGACCAGATTTATACATTTGGGATATTTATTTAATTATACTAAAAGCACTATCTTTCATTCAAGCTATAGAGAGTCACAAAAGTTTCCAATCTATTGTAGTTCAAGAATTTACAACAGAGTAGGAAGGTACATGTAAAATGCAATTTTTGTTCTAAACACATCATGCTTTATCCTCAGCAGATGATTTTGTCCTGGTATATCTAATTCCTGGAGAGATTTCAGTAGGAGCATACTCCAGAACCAAAAAAGAGTGATGTAGATGATGCATTTTTGGAGAGACAGAAAATTTGAGTGAGAGGTACATTCTGAGTATTTCTACAAGAGGGAAGGGACAAGGAAAAACTCACCCAAAGGTGAGAAATGCAGACACTTAGGTAAAGTCTGCCTCTGAAAGCGTTAGCACCCAGAGAGTGTTAAATCCTCACCTGCATGACATTGACTTCAAGTAGAATTAAATACTGCAGTAATTATTTTTCCAAGTTCACTGCCAAGTAGCACCTCCGAGGCAACTCAGTCCTGCCTGGTGATGTGCTCCAGCCTCCTGTTCTGGATCTTTCCCAGTGAACATTATCGACTGTGCAGGACTTAGGCTGTAGCTCAGTGAAATGCTTTGGGCATCAGTGGCCCAGGCTGTGGATGAACCCAGCCCCAGAGGTTTCTGCTCTATCCCCGTGATGCTCTCAGGTCTGGGGGTAAATAGTGCAATATGCACAAGCTCAGCAACTTGCATCTCTTGCAGCGCACTCAGGCAGCTGCCAGCACCGCCCCATCCCCCAGGCCGTGGACTTATCCCATACCAGCACTGGTTTGGACCAGCCAGGGCGGACCATCAACAAGACCTGCACTACCACTACAGTCCAGGATTCACAGTCACCTTGTCGGATTTATGACCTCTGATGTGATGTTCTCCTCGTCCTTTGTGTCCCACTGTCATCCAGCACACAGAAATAACAGTTAATGCTGGGGGAAACTATTCCTTCACAATTCCTTCTGTCTGAAAAGGCTTTTTGCAACTCTTTGACTCAATTGAGTTCTGTCTCTTCTTGTGTCATAACTACTGTTTCAGCTTTCTTTCTGACACACCTCCATTTTGTAGCACTTTGTTCCTACTTCTTTTATTTATCTAATTTTTTCATTTTACCAACAAAAGTTATTCTAGTAAATGCCAAACTACAGCTACTTCCTTAATATCTGTGCACAATAGTTGTGTGCTTGTCATCTCCTCATGGGATGTCTTTCACTTTTATCAGTATTTGATTGTATTTTTTATATGGTTGCCCATGTCATAAATGTTCAGACCTCTGACTTCAATGGGACTTTACCCGAACATAGTAGGGATAAGGCCACTTACCTCTTTTGAAAATGGCTTTAATCTGGGGACTGGAAAAGCCTTTTTCAAAGCTCAATACTTTTCTTTCTTTTTTTCCCCCCAACTACTATGAATGAAGATTTGCAGGATGGGTCCTCCTTTGTGACAATGTCAACGATAAAATGATTCTGTCAAATACAAACCCATGAAAAGTTATTTCAAAATGAAAGGTTATGTGACACATCACAAAGAGGCTACAAAGCACAAACAAAACTTTCCTAAACATAGACAGCCCCACAAGATTAAAATAACTCTGTCTGACTTTGGTTCTCTCCTATATAATACGCAGGACTGTCTAAATGACAAATGGTTAGCAAAGCTACTGGAGTCCCTATCCTCCACCAGAGATAACGAATCACAACAGGGAATTAGAAGTAAGACCTATAAAACCATGGCATTCACTTTCCTTATAATTGACTACACTTTTGTCTGTCTGTGTGTCTTTTGATTTGGTTTGATTTTCAACATTTGATGGTACCCAACAAAGCACTGAGCTCAGGTACTATTCAGTGGTTGATTTATTTTTCCTGTTTATATACATACGTATATTTTTGGCTGCAATTTTTACCCTCTGGAACTATTTCTAATCGCTCTTATGGATATAAGTGGCAAATACTGTGCATGACAAAACCTACTAATATTGAGTGCCCACAGTGTAATTCCTCTAATAACTATTCTCTCAAAAGGTATGAGACAGTCACATAGCATATGCACAATGGTAGATTTGTAGTCATTATCTCCCAAATGTGTTTGTTAACAGCTAGATTCTGGGCAAGCAACCCGATATGCCTGAGTATATTCTGGCTCAAGAACTACCAATGAATGTCATTAAATCTCATCCTATTTCATCTCAGAGAGCTTTCGTTTTGGGTTTTTTGTTTTGGTTTTTTTCAATTTCATTTTCCGTAAACCTTAAAACCACCATTTTTACTTACTAGCTTATTTGGGAGCATGCAAGATTTGGAAGCAGAATGCAGAGTATGGGTAAGATCAATGTCATTTTTCTAGCCCAGCAGAGTTGCATTTCTGTAACATGGCATCGTTTTGTTTGACCCTCTAGTAAATAAATATCACACGGTAGCTTAGTAAACAATTTTACATTATACACTGCTGTAAAGTCTGACAGAATTAATTCCACAAGCAATCCAACAATGCCCAAAAAAAGCAGGTATGATCATATAAATACGTATACAAAGGCTTACTGAACTAGATAGGATTAATTCTATACAGGCAGTGAGATTAATTCCAAAGATAACAGTTTTTTTGATAGAGAGGAGGGAGCCGCTTTGAGGTTTTTTGTAACAACTACATAAAAGCTGAAGGTATTACCCTAGGTTTAAGCTCATGAGGACGGGTTCAGAATCTGTGAATTTCACGTCAGCTTTATCTGAGACCTAAATAATAAGATATGCTTAAGGAAATTCAGATTAGTTTTGTCTTAACATGAAAGCATGTCATACCTATAAATAAGAATTTGGTGTGCCTGTGTGACTTTCTTTCATAGCAGTTAGTGAGACTTGAAGAAATAACTCAGTAGTAAGAATTTTTAGTAGTAAGAAGCATCAACCATCTTTCTTTTCAAATCACCTGGGGTTTTTATAACACTGCCTGATACAGCAAGACTCTCTTGGATTTAGTATTTAGAGACAGCTCTCCCACCATAATGAGATGTGCAGACTCTTTCAAGGGATCCTTAATTATTCCTTTTTAATAATCATAACTGTCCAGAAGCTATAATTTCATTACAGAGCTCTGATCTATGTATTTACCTATGCATGCCTGAGAAGGCAGATGGATGTGAACAATGTGCACGCAAGCACATGCACATATTGACACACTCAGTAACTCATGCAATCACTAGGAATAGTGTATGCGAGTATTTTATGACAGATAAACACTTAATGGGTTAATTTCTGCAGGAAAAATTGAAAATACTTCCATTTCTTTTGCTAACATACATTTCAAAAAGACAGCAAGTATTAATAACAATAACAGCATGAATTGTGAGGCATGTTGTTCTTGTCATTATTATTATTATTATTGTTGTTGTTGTTGTTACTTCCTGGTAAAATAGTACACAGAATTCCAGTCGTGCAGCAAAAATGAGAGCAAAATATTAGGTCACTGTTAACAACTGAGAACTTACCTGTCTAATTTTTATAGAATACAGAATAACAATAACCTGCAGAATAACAATAACCTGACTCCATTCCTTGTAAATTATTCTTATGCTGTTTTAATTCATAGTAAACCATAGAATTCAAACTCCTTGGAATTCATTCCTCTGCAGCTGAAAATGTCAGCTTTTTTTTACAAAACAAGCAAGCAGGTAGATTTGGGATAGCAAAACAGTGCTGAATTTGAAGTACTAGATTGCAAAAAAACTATTTTTGACTATTCTGTAATATTGTTTTATTTTTCCTATTTTTGCAGCAATTTTCTTCCCTTGTACTTTAAAAATTTTTAATACAAAATTTGCAGAGGGCTGTCCTCTGTATGTCAGGCACTGTGCAAACACATGGTGAGAAAGAATACCCTCGCCAAGATGCTTCCAGTCCCACCTGGAATTTCTGAAAAGAGCTGGCTTCTACATCCCACAGCTATTCAGTAGCTCCTGTCATCGTTTTATTTAAACACCCCGGGAAAATTCACCCCAGATTTTTATCAAAGAGGGATAAAGAAGGGAAGTAGAACAGGTTGGGGGTTGAGGTAAAGGTACCTGGCTGCAAGATGCTGTTTAACACCAAAAGGACATTTGAGTGCGTATCAGTGTGATATCCTTGTAGCTTAGGGAGATTGAAGGTGCTGTATCCAGAAGCAGTTCCCTCTCCTCATTTTCAGATAATCCACCACAGCTTCACCTATTACTGTTCTTCTTTGGAGTAGCAGAGTGGGTTTGAAGCAAACCACATCCAGAAGCTTCCCTTTCAGTCCATAAAGTGCAGCCCACTCCTAAAGGCACAGGACGGTCCAAAATATTTCTTTTGCCACCACACAGGTTCCTTGTCAACCCCTTTCCTATTGCAAGAAATTATGGCAGAGGCAATTCTTTAGCAGAATATTTCCTTCCGTGCTGGTTGGATCTCATGTGAATTGTTTAAAATTAAATGGAAAATGAAACAAGTCAAATTTCTGCTTTCCAGGATAAAATGTGAAGGAATATAAAGGGAACAAAGCAAGACAATGTCTCTTACCTAATATATTTTAGTGGTTATATTTCCTTAAATGATATATTATGTTATATTAATCTAATAACTTAACAGTGAGAAGAAAAAGTTTATGAAACAGTTTCTTCTTTAATTTTTTTATTCTAATCAGAGTACGTTTGTGGTATTTATGATGTAAGTGAGGATAGAATTTCCTGAAATTAAATAACTGTTCTTGTCACCTTATAGATAATTTTTTTCTATTCTATTTTGTTCTGTTGTGTCTTAGCTATTGTTGATTAAAATGAATAGAATTGGCTTTGTGTAGTAAGAGGACAATTTTTAAAAAATTGTATCAGAGGCTATTTCATCTTCTGTATCCCAAGTGCTTTATATTCAGGAGTTACTTTATCGCTGAAATGGATTGACCCAGTTGCAGAACAGTGGGGAGCCAGAGACAGGGGCAAGGGATACCGAGTGGTTGTGATGTGCCTGTCAGAGAGGTCTAATCCCAGCCCCCTTGGACTCTGTCCTGCATTTCAAACATCTGTAAAAACACATGCATGCATAGTATTTTTCACTGCATCCAGGGAATTAGAAAAGTCTGTCTATTTAATCTGAAGTGTTCTTTCTGAATAGGTTTTGGCTGTGGAACTTTGTAGCTAAATTCTCTGTCTTTTATTGCAGAGGTGGAGAGTTCAAAGCCCAAGAGGTTTTAGTTTTTTAGGAATGCCTCATATCTATTACTCGTGCAATTTCAAACAGATAGCTACATTTTCAACACATAATTAATTTTGGCATCCAAGGGTACTCATCACGTTTAACAAATATATTTAATCTTTCTTTTATTTAAGCACATACTCATTATAGTTATAAGTTCATAAAATTTGACGAAAAAATAAAAAATAAATTTCTGCTATGTATCAGACACATCTGTATGAATGACAATCAAGGAGGTCAAAAAAAGAAGCTGGCTGGACACACAAAAACAAGCAGCTAAAAGATATTTTGTATGGCCAAG
This sequence comes from Callaeas wilsoni, assembly GCA_013398955.1. Taxonomy (NCBI): domain Eukaryota; kingdom Metazoa; phylum Chordata; class Aves; order Passeriformes; family Callaeidae; genus Callaeas; species Callaeas wilsoni. The sequence continues at coordinate 208,315 of VWPU01014970.1, forward strand.
AAGGAAATGGGAATTTTCTCAATTTGAGGGGAAAAACCCAACAGTTTTCCTGTAAAACCCTACACATATCTCACTTGTCAGAGAGCTAATACAAATCTCCCAGTGATACTGATGGAAAACTTCAAATGGCATTCAAAGGCCTTTAAATGAGGCCTTAAATCTCTTCAGTGTGGGCCACTAAAAGTCTCACATCAATCAGTTTGGGACTGTGAGCTTGTTTATCCCTTCCTGTTGTGTTCCTGTGTGAACTACCAGCTTTAACGCTGCTGAGGAAACTAATTAGACAGTCATTCTTTCCCCAGCAGCAGGACTGGAAACGGGGAGCGAATAGGTCTGTGGCCAGAGGAGATGGACAGAGGCTGCTTGGGGCTGATGCCTCCTGCAAAGAGTAAGGTGTTGGGGCTTTTTCCTCACTCTTTGCTGCAATCCAGCTGTCTCAAGAGAGAGGGGCAAAGGAGAAAATAGTTTCACAGTTCAATATAGTGAATCTTGAGCAAGCGAGCTCTAAACCAGGCCAGGCAATAAGGAAAGCGAATGTGTTCCTGATCTGGAGTCAGCCCAGGTCCAAAGTCCGGGTTGGCTGCAGTGGCTAAGGCAGTATTTCACTGCTTTTGCCCTGTTTAGCCATACTTGCCATTCTCCTGAAGGAGTGAGAGAAGGTGTTTTTGTTCTTCATCACTGTTTGCAGATATTAGGTCACTTTTTGCCGTGGAGCGGGTGTCCAGCATCCTTAAGAACCCATCAGGACCCATAAAATATTTAGATCTGTTCCCACTTATGCCAGGCCTTATCTTCAATTTCCAAATTCCCAGAGTGACAAGAAGAAAGTATGCACAGTCCTGACGCAGGCAGCTTTATCTGACACAACTCAAAGAGGTGGAGAGATGCAGAGTGTCATTTTACCTATAGCCAATACTACTATGTATGCCATATCCACTTAGCAAGATATTGCTGTTTGAAAACCTATTGATTCCATCCCTCCTTCAAAGGCAGCAGAGATCATAAGCCCCAAAGGTTCTGTGGGTTTACAAATCTCCTGCAGGTGAAATTCATAGAGGAAGTCTCCAGAAGAGAGAGCCTTACATTGCAGAGCATTGTATCCCCAAAACAGGGAGATGAAGGTGTTTGTTCTTGGATTTAGGCATGGCAGAGACAACAGATAAATACAAAAATATATGGATTTTACAAATGTCTTATCATTTTCATTCGCTTTAATTCTGCTACAAGAGCTCCTCCAAATCTGTCTTTCGAAAGGCATATTCAGAGGTTCTAGCAAGTTCACAAGCACAGTGAAGGAGACTCATTTTTACAGGAAAATATGCAATATCATAGGGCATATCTTGATGTGTGGGGACCCCATTTCTGAGCAGTGAAAGGCAGCTCACCTCACTGCTCTGTGTCTTGGCTTTCCAACTCTCCACACATGGGCAAGAGAGCCAAACTTACTCCTTTTTCGTGTCACTTTGAGATCTCCTGCCAACAAATGCTTTAAAATAAGTAGGATTTGCCAAGGATCCTAGTGGCGACCCCACGGTGACACAGTGCTGTTCTCTGTTATTCCCCATGCCAGTGATGTCTCTTGTAACCCATGTCCCTTAGGTGCTTTGACTTCTATAAAAGCAAGCATCTTTAACCTCTGAGGAAAGCCTATAATGACGTGGGCTGTCCTGAAAGCAGAGAGAGAGTTAGGGAATTCATGATTTGTCAAACAACAATCACTTTGCTGTATAATCTCAGTCCCTGAAAGTCCACTTAAGAAAGAAAGAGCCCTTAGGTTTTACCTAAAATGTAAGCTTTTTATAGTCCAGTAGTCTTCAGGTGATATGCTCAAAAGTGAAAGACAGGAAGACATTTTGATTCTTTTTTGCTCCTTGCATTATGATTCTTCCTGTGGTTGCATTACAATTCTTTTTGCTCCTTCCTGTGACATTTGAGTACATTGGCCAGTTTCAAAATAAATTTAGCAAGAGGGTAAAGACCTTACAGATATTCAGTTTCTGTAGGTTTCGTAAATGAAAAGAAAAATTATTGGAGACTTAGCTCAGATTAGGCATTAATGAATCTTCATCATTCTATGGATACAACAGTCTTAAAATTATGGAATCATAGTACAAACATGAGACAAGCAGTATCGCTTTATCATCCCCACATCACCCTATCCTTTATTTCAGCCTGGAAACTGCATCTCAGTTGACTGTCAGCTGACAGACCTCATAAACATGATGTAGGTGACCTTGGGTGAGTCACTTAACTTATTTTTTCATTTATAAAACTGATATAATAATAATAATAATGATCTAATATGTACTTCACAGGGGTGGGTAGATTAATTAATGTTTATGAAGTACTTCTAGATGAGATCTGATGAAAGCACTGTGCAAGTGCAAAGTATTATTATTTTTTATTATAGCTTACGGCTATGTAATTGATGAAATAGTCCAAACCTAATCCCACACAGACTTACTTCCACACTATAAACCCTGATTATCTTCATGCACAGACAGCTGATATTTGACTTGTCCTGATGACATTAACTGCATCAATGGTCTCTTTTTTTACTATTTCTATGTTCCAGTTGCTGACCTACTCCTCCATTATCTTTTTTGGCTTTAAACTCAAATTATTTGCTCCAGTCACTAATCAATGCCAGCAAAAGCTGGTTTTGGTATTAAATCATGTTTTTAGGTGGCAACTATCTTTCTTTAATGATTTAAATTACTCGGGCCCACAAAAATCATTTAAGCTTTCCTGAAATCTATGGGGCGATGCCAACACAAAGCAGTGGAGAGTCCAGGCACCTTCATTTTTACCATGGTGTCTGCATGGGAAAGAGTGGCCCCACTTTAACTGGGGAAGAGAGGATGGAGGCAGTGGACAAGGTAAAAACGTCCTTGCAAAGTTCCTGAAACTTAAGAAATGGAGGAGACTGAGTTAAGGGGCCAGACCATTGAAAGCAGATCACAATGGAGTCCTGGTCAGGTCCTTTAGGTGGTTTCTTCCCATTTATTTGCTGGAGTCCAGAATGCTGACTATGGCAACTAATAACTTAGGACTGGTGGATCATTGTCCGTGGTATCCCTCTTTGCCATAAGGGCAAAGGAAATTTTTTAATTGTTTTCCCGTGACTCAGATTTTAATTTGCCCAACCACTTACAGATTTATTACAGTTTAACACTCTCACTTCCCAGAAATTTTGATGAGGATATTAACAGGCATCGCTCAGGCACTGACCCACAAACAGCCAACATCTGGATCCTTATGACTTCCATGAACCAGAATTACTGGTTTCACCTATATGGGGAAGATGACAGGAATAGTAGAGCAAGTGATGCCAAAGGCTTGACAGTCCTTCATGAGCTTAAGAAAGGTTTCTCTTCAGAAGAAAACTGTGGAATGATGAAGTGCACAAAACCCTGGACTTAAACCAGCTAAGCTAAGTCCAGAACTGAGCCTTGTCCTCTGTATGAAAGCACCAGCCTGCTTGAAAATAGTGTGTGAATCTCTAATACAGAGCTCATAGATCAGTCATACAAACACCTTGTCTGGGAACACTTAAGATGGGCTTTTTCAAGGGAAAGAAGGATATAGAGAAAGATAGGTAGAAAATGACAGACTAATCAGGGTTGTGAGGAAAGCAAACTTGAATGCAGAGTAGTAGAATCAAAGCTCTTCTTGACCTTTTATCCAGTTTGCTTTGACACTGAAGAGCTTTCAAAGAGATTTATCTTAAGGCAGTAGCAAACAAAAATCTGTGAAGAAACTCCCAAGTCGCAAAATGAGCTCCTGACCTGTGTCTGGCATCTTTGCTGTCTTACGGATTCCAGTTGCTCTGTGTGAGCTTAGTGCCATACAAGGATGTCACAGAAATTACAGAGAGCAGCATTTTAACAGGAGACACTGCCAGGCATGCTGATGTTGGCTGAGTAATTCCTTCCAGCAGAAGGGAAGAGTGGAGCCTACTATTGCAATGCCAATTTCCTTCTGTGCCAGCACGCCTGTAAGAGAAGTCAGATTTTGTGGTAAAATAAGACTTCCTGTTCTTCCTGAGTGCAACGATGAGGTCTCACGATGGCTACCAGTGCTCCTGGCTTGGCCTTGTGTTGATGTGCCTACAGTAGGACTCTGCTGGGAATGGGAATAGGCAAGCACAGGCTTCACAGGGCAGCAAATTAAACAGAGTGTGACAAGAGCTTCTGGGTGTCCTGTTTATCTAGAGATTCTGAAAGAGTGTCCGAGTGCTGACAGCACCCCTACTGTGACTGTGGGTAAGTTTCTTTAAGGGTCACAAGAATTTATAAATAATCTTTCCCCCACCACTTCTCTGTGTGAGGAAAAAATTATCCTCTTGCTGAAAATACAGGAAAAAATGAAGTTTTGCAGTTTTAGGAATGACAACGCTACAGATTTTTACAGTCAAGTGTAGGTAATTACAGTGTTTGAGTTTACTTGCTTTATTTTTTTTTTTTTTGCTTCAAAAGCCTTCATGTCTCTTTAATTTGTTTCAGAGTTTACCTGGGCTCTTGTCACACCAGTCAATAATTTTCCTGGTGCCCTGTGTTCTCAGTATTTCAGGGGCTCCTGGGAACTTTATTTGTGCTGCCCAAATGTTGACTGAAAGGGAGTGAGGAAGGAAAAGATGGTTCTTTGTAATCTCCAATGGCAAACAGTCCTGACACCCTGAGAGACCCACAAACCTGACTGAAGAAAACAAAACGTCAGGATATACAGAGTGTCATCCTCAGAACTAACAGTGTAAAAGGGGACAGGGGCTTGCTAGGGGAGCTTAATGAGCTTGTTTCCATGGCAGCCAGTTTGCAAATCTATAACTAGCTGCAACACTTGTTAAGAAGAATTTACTAACAAAGATTTGTCCTGAAATCAGGGGAGGTACCAAAAGGTAATGGCTCACAAAGCAATTCTAACTGCAAAGTTCCATTTCCCAGTTACTGTATCCTCTTGCCCTCTTCACTGTACTGATCTCCTGCCAATCTCATAGATACTCAATTATTTCAAAGTAAAGGAGATGCAGAAAAGGCTACATGCAGATGTGTTCTACATATCTCCTAGGCAGAAAACAGAGCTTGAGGAAAACATGCTAAATCTTTCTCCATTCTGTACGCCCTCTTAGACAACAGGATTTAAAACAAGTGGCATTCAATGTCCCTTTTTTCTACAAATGCTAAGAAATTAAATATAATCTTAATTTTCCAATCATGTCTATATGTACCCCTTCCCTCTTTTTAGTTTTCTTGTCTTGCTCTCCTTAGGCAGAGTTGGTAAATGCTTGCATTCTCAAAATCCTCTGCTGCTTTTCGAAGTTATTTCCACTCCATTATCCCCAAGTTAAAGTGTCATAGAGAAATGCCTTACAAATTATGGGTTTCCAGTACTTAAGTAAAAAATTGAAAGTTGAAAGTTAAAAGTTAGGACAACAATTCAGCAAAGCAAAGACATTTGGACTACCTACCTCTTACTCTGCTTCAGCTACCACTGCCTTGGCTTTCCCTACAGAAGAGGATGTGTTCCCTTGCAGAAGGATGTGGGCAGACCCAAGCTTATATGCTGGAGTAGGTGAGGCAGTGCAAGCTGGACAGCTGCAGGGAGCTGTTGAGGTTAATGGCCACAGCAAGCTTCTGTCTTGCCCCTGGAGAGAGACAGTCTGGTGTCATAGCTCTGATCCAGAATATTTCCCTATGAAAAGTGCAGAAAGCCTTCCAGTGGCATAGGTAGATCCCTTTCTGTTCTTGCACAGATTCATTTGGTACCTTCTGCCAGCATTGTCAATCAGTTGCAGCCAGAGAAAAAAATAGCTTTTTGGGTGCTGTAGTTGATGGAGAGAAAATCCTCTGTCAGGTTTCCTTGTTCCACTCTCAGCACGAATCTTTGCTTTCTGCTTTATTTATACAGGGAACTCCCCTTGGCATCAAAAGGGCTCTCTCTCCCTAGAGAGAGCACTCCTATAGCAGTTGTGGAAGAAGCAGCTGGGCCTTGGATGAGTATTAATCAGTAATTGTAATTATATAATGAATATGGGAGCTGTTATGCTTCTGCAGGATACTGTGCCAAGCTCTTAGCCCTCCGACAATCCAGCTGCGGAGCTCTACCCTTCACTGTCTAGCCTGTGGGCTGAGTTTTGCCCCTTAGGAAGATAATCAGTCAGTCTTGATCCAGATTTTGCTTATTTTATTTTTCTTTTTCTTTGTATCTGTATTAAAGTATGTCAATAGTTCTCTTCCTGCAGAGAAGTGTTTCAGTCTTGACTAGTGATCATTACAGTATTCTTGTGAGCTCTAAGACAAAGTTGTAGAATTTGTTCTAGAGGAGAGCCTAGTGGTGGTCACGTCATGTCAGGAGGGAAGGCTGCCCACATTAAGTGACATGACATATTAATGGACCTTTTGATGGATCCCTTGATGGCCCTTCTTCCATCCTGTATCCCTTTTCTCTTGACTTCTGCCACAGTCAAGTCACCTGAGGTGGTAGGACCGTGTCCCTAACCCACAGCAACACAGAAGTACCCACTGTTTTGCTTCAGAAGTCCTGCAGAGGTCAGCGGGTTTTCCTGGGGAGTGTGACGTGCAGGAGGAAGGAGCCAGTGGGACAGACAGACTGCAATATCCAGGACTTGCACAACAGCACGGGCAGCTAGGACCAAAGCGGGGGCTCCCCCGTGGCCGTGAGTACCTGCTTGCTAAAGTCATAGAGAAAATTTATTGCAAAGAAGAGGTTTGAACTTGTTTCCCTCAAGCCTCAGAGTTATTGCCAACTGCAAGAGGATGAGCACTGAAAGTACCCAGGGACTTCAGTGTTCACTCATTTCCAAATGGGCCCCCTCCATGTCCGGCATGTCATGAAATATTACAAGCTCTATGCAGGTATGAGAAAACAGGTCTGAGGAGCTCTGCAGGGAAGTCCCTGAAGCAATTTCAGCCTGTTCCCTGAAGGTTGCCTTCATGGGAGAGATGTGTGTCAGAATTAGGCAATTCAGGCTCTTTGGCATTTATCTTTAGGTGCCCCAGGCAGAGCACACCGTTTTGAACGTGGTGCCACGTGGTGTCCCTGCAGTGGCACCTTCCCGCTTTAACAAGGACTGTGCTGAGCTCAGTGCCGTGTTGGCTTGCTGGTTTCTGGCTTATTGACAGGTTTAGCTACAGCTTGGAGGCACATGAACCTTTTTGTGGACTATTAAAATGTTTAGTGCAGGTCTTGATATGTGTTTTCTGGAGACGAGCAGACTGATACCCAGATGAAGATAAAACCATCAGTGACAAGCAGAACTAACAGTGGCTGCAAAAAGAAAGCCAGTCACATCTAAAATGCAATTACAGGACAGTATGTTACAAAAAATTGTTGGAGCAACCTAGCAAATCAGCGAGTGGACAATGTTCTGTCCTCATTTCATTTTTTCTTAATATATAGAGACTTATTTTATTACGCATAAATGCCTCCCTGTTTATAATGCTGGTTGCTTTTGTTCTCCTTCGCAAAAAAAAAGGAAACAATTTGAAAAAATAAATAACCTGATGATGTCTTGATTCGATATTTGCAGTGAACAGTCTGGGCTGATAGTACTTTTTGCAGAACAAAGAGGCAGACAAAACACGATGAATACTCAGAATGGCTGAAGCCCAAGGTATTTTGGACTCAGAGGCAGGAATAAGCTTTTAATTGGTGTTGAAAAATAAACCGGGCAAAGAAATAGAATAAATAATAAATACGTCTTGTGGCAGCACAGCAAGAGGCTTCTTGTTTGCTTGCTTCTAAGGAGGGCCAGTACATCGTGTTCTTCCCACACAAGTTCCAAACTTTGTTTGGACTAAGAAATTTAAATCCGTGTTTCTAAAACAAATTATATAAATATTTTTATATTAACAGCAGCACAAGAAAACTCAGCCTGCCTGCACTTTCTACACAGCAGCGATGTGTTATTGCTATTGTTGCTATTAATTTTGGCTGCTCTTATTGCCAGTGACAGCAGAAGACAGTCCATGGCCACTGCATCTCCTCCTCTGCTGGAAGAGACCATCCCTGCTCCAGGCAGGCTGTAGCATACAGATAGGATAGAAAATATTATACCCACAATTCTGCAGACTTTTTAAGAAAATGGTGACAGAACAATCTTACTGCAAACTCAAGAAACCCATCTCAGGACCACAGTCCTAATAAACATACAATGGTATTTGTATGCAAGTGTAAATGGCAGGTTTAGAACTATTGCCTTTAGATATAAAAAATAAAAAATAAAACCAACAGAACGTTTGTAAACTTGGCCCAAAGCACTTAGGCTGCTTAAACTATTGAGAGAAAAATTTTAAAAAGAAAGGTCATTTAGTCCTTCCACCAAAGAAGCCAAAAAGTAAGACTTAATCTAACTCTACAGTTTTTAAGGTCCCTTTAGAGTCCAAGCTGTGTTCAGAAGAAATTACATTTACTGATCAACTACATTTTTAACACATAAAATGGCTGCAGGAGCAACCATTGCACTGATGTAATTCAGTTGGTACGGTGAAATGGGGAGTGATGGAGTAAAAGTATCACTACATACCCAGGAGTGTATTCATCTCTTAGTTTTCATGCAAGCCCATTTTCTCTCCAGTTATAGAAGTTCATTTGCTCCTTAATAAAATCAGTAAATTAAAAAGAATCATTCCATCTCCTTTATTAAAAAAGCTGTAAGACATCTCATTTATTCTGAGTGTTGCAGGCATAAAACTTAAGAAAAATAATTTACTAGAGATGGTTGGATCTTTGGAACAAAACTCCTTTATCTCGAAAGGCGCGCTGATTTTTCCAATTAAATATTTAGCAAAAAGTTGAATGTATTCCTATTATTTTTCAAGCCTTATGAAAAGTGTTACTCCATTAAAAATTGAGATTCTTAAAATGATTATTGGAAGTGATTAGCAGGAGAGAAAACATCCATAACTATTAGACTTGATTTCTTAATAATGTTCACTGAGAAAATCTGCAGGTAAAGCTTATGAAAAAAAATATTGATGGCATAAAAAATTGCCCTAAACTTTTCAAAAGAGAACAATTTTTCTTCCTCTAGACCCTGTAGACTTTCATGTGTGTGAGTAGGCAAGTGAAACTGTTTTTAATGGTTTCCTCAAGATTTCTTTGTAAAATTCAACTTGTATTTTAAGCTAAGGGCAATTCCAGTTATTCCTTACATATCAAATGGCTCTTCTGTGAGGAAAAATATTTTTTCAGGATAACAGGAAAAGGGGAAAAAAAAGAAAAAATGAGGCTTTTGTGCATACCAGGAAGCATCTGATTAGCATAAATAACCTAATGGATCCAAGGCGTATCTGAGATGGGGGTTCATCTCCCTTGCTTTCAGACATTTGAGAGTTATCTGAGGTAGCTTAATTCTGTCTATAACCAATGGAGGAAGATGAGTCGTGGGCTGGCAATTCGCTGTCGTCAGGACATACGTACACTCCTAGCTTGGCTGCAGGTGGAACCTGGATAAATATAACTTTCAGGCGAATCCTTCCTTCTCTGTCTGCTTCTCTCTAGGCGTTCCTACCAGCACAGAGGAACCTCTGCCTATTTCTGTAGTGGAAAAGAGAAGAGAAGGTCAAAGCTACTTGAACAACAAAACAAAAAGACGTTGCTTTGATATGTACAGCAAAAAAATATGGGTAATGTTTCCCGGCTGTGGACACAAGTGAATGTATCTGTTTTGTTTAGATGCTAGCAATTTCTACTGACACAGAGCACTTCTCAACTGCTTCTTTAGCTGTCACCCTAAATTTATGGTAACTAAATATGCAACTTATTTTTCTTTGTAAATTTTCCAGCATATGCAGTAATTGAATTCTAAGGATTTTGCATCTTTGGTATGATAATAGTTCAGAGCAACAGATAAAGAAAGAAAATGCCCTAATGCCATAAATGGAAAAATTGTATGTAATCGTAAAATGTACTCTTTTATTAGTGAAAAGTTCTTACACTTGGGAATGTACTTCACAGGATGACTCTGAATTCTTTAGGTCTTCCCACCTTGCAATATTATTCATACATGCCTTGTCTGCCCCTTCAGTCCGTCTTCTCCTCTACAGATGACACTTCTTTGCAAAAGAGAAGCTGTAATAAAGTTATGCCTCCCTTTAAACTGACAATTCACAATTTTGAAAGACCCCTGACATCAGCAGAAAAAGAATCCGTCTCCCTGCTATTTAATTTCATGCAAATCTTGTTCCCTTCTCAGGCTTTACGCAAGCAGATCTGGACAGATCTGGCCTTTTGTTTTTACTTGCAGCTTGTGGTGCCATAGAAGGATGACAAAACCTCAACTTAAAAATCCAAACCCAATCTGTAGCCTTTAACTTTTTAGAGCTCCTGCTCACTGAGCCATGTATAACTCTCCCTGCGTTATCTGGCTGAGTCTGCAGCAGCTGCAGCCTGGGAGGCACACCAAGGTGTGGTGGTGGAGTTACTGCAGTGAGTCCTGTCCGATGGGCTGTGAAGTCAGCGGATTTCCATCCTGTGGGCCTCTACAAGTACCTTCCTCTACAAATGTGCTGAAAGAGCAGCAGTTCTTCTACCATAAACCCGGGGCATTTTTTTTAATTATTTGCAGAGAGAAAGAAAATTCTAACTACCATGCAATAATGTGGGCAAAAACACTCAGGCAAAGCCTGTTTATAACCTGCAATAAGTACACAGTCCCAGAACAAGCTATATTTACAAGGAAAATTTGACACAGGATTAAGGAAGAGAGGGATGAAGGTTCACATGCACATTCATACATGGCTGAAAAGAGGAAAGTCTTTGCTAATTGTGAGTGGTCCCGGGATTTGTGGCCACAGTTTCTAAGCAATGCTAAACACTTTTAAAACGTTAGCTACTGAGTGCACCTGCTTACCCCTACCATCATCTAAAAAATATGTCAAAGAGCTTGATCAGAGACTTGGACTATTGGATTATATTTTTTTAACTGTGGTAGAAAGAAAGATACTACTACCTGAGCTTTTGGCCACATAGTCATTTATCTCCCTCTCACCTTCCCTCATAGCTTTCAAAAGATAACTAATCCAGGTTTCTCAGGACACAGTCCTGAGTCTCCTTTGTGTGTAGAGAAGCTGATCATACAGCAATTTTTGTGTCTTCTGTCTGTGGTACCATCACAACATCAGGTACTGTAAACCCCAGACTGTTCTCCTGAAACATGAGAAAAACTTCTTCCCCTTGCCCTTTATCCCGAAGGGATATGCATGTGTGCATGTGTAACACACCTGGGTTTCTGCCAGGGGATGACCTTACTGGTAGTTTGGTAGCCCTAATAATATTTTGATGTCCTTTCAGAATAACAGGTGCTATTCTTAACTGGTCCCTGAGATTTAAAAATTTTATATGCTCTGGTTAATCATTTGGTTAATCTTTCTAGAAAAAAGATCATTGCTAGACTAATGTACCTCCACTTCTCAAAAATCCAATGAAAAACCCTATAAACGTCTGTTGTGGTCTAACCCCAGCTGGTAGCTAAGTATCCCCAGCCAAAATCAGCACAATTTAATAACCAGGCAATAAACAACAGCCATGACTATATCCAAATCCTCTCTTTCTTTGTATTGCCCTAAAACCAATAACAATAAGCAGTTCAATGCGGGTAGTATTAAAGTAGATTAGAAGCAGCTGTTCACAGGGGCTGAACCAGATTTGCAACTGATATAAATCAGGAAATAAAATCAATGGCTTTAGTGGAGTGTGGTGGATACCCTCTGAAGATTTGGGCTGCTGCTTTTCATGTCTGGTGGGTTTCTCCTTCCTATTTTAGATGGCTTATAAATGATTTATGCTTTAGAGAGAGAAGGCAGCAACAGTCAGCTGCTTTTGCTGGACAGAATTTGTGCCAAGGCTATTACTTCAAATGGTTTGCATCAGTAAATTTGAGAGGAGATAATTTTAAGGAGTTACTACTGATGACAAGCTTTTTCCACTGCTCCCCAAGAAGTCAGGGCACTTCCTATGTAGGAAATTTAGCAAAGTTTCAAGCTATTGTTTAATTAAATAGGAATACATTTTGGGGATGATACTGTATGTGAGAAAGATCTAATACAAGAGAAGAAGGCCCAGTCTAGCTGTTCCTTGTCTTTCAAAAAGCTGAAAGGCCTACCATGATTTTAGACAGTGCAAAGGAAGGGCTTATTTTCACAGACGACAACTACATAAAACAAACAGCTAATCCTGCTTTCTTCATCCATCTGGAAATATTTTAATGTTGGTATAAAAACCAAAAAGCATTTCCAACAGTAGTAACAGACATCTGCTATTTTTTGTATACCCTTCTGTTATATCTCTGAGATACAATTAGAAAAAGCCTTTAATGTGCAACTACAATTATTTATAATTTCACTAGGCTAAATATTTGCAAATGATAAAGACAACTCTAAATTTCTAGGCCAGAGCTGAGAAAGAGTTTAGCATTTGATTTTTTTGTTTAGGTTTTGGTGAGAGTTTATCTGTTGGGTTTTTTAGTGTCTTAAGGACGGGACTCTTAACCACGCAGAAAAGACTCTAAATGTATCTAGAAATTTTAGTCACGAGAACTTAAGTCAGATGGCAAATCTGTGCAACTGCAACTGTAAATTTCTTGTGTAGCCTTGCATAGGACAATTCAGATGGGAGGGGTTGTGGGGTGGTCTCTCGTTGAGCTTAGCGGTCAGAGCAACATGTTCAGGGCTTGATTGAATTACGTCTCAAACTTTCAAGGATGAAGACTCTGCAATCTGTGTTCAGAATTTTAGAATGGTCAATTATCTGCATAATGAAAACCTTGTCTACAGACCGTGGCAATCTGTCCTGGTTCAATTTAGGAGCCCTGTTTTTCCTTTCTTTCTAGACACCTTAGAGAGGGAAAGGTAGGACACAAATCCCTCTTCTTGGTAACCTCCTCCTAGGCAGGAGGTACCTTTGATGTCTTCCCCAAGCCTTCTCCTGTTCAGGATAGAATTGATTCACATTCAACTTCACTGTCAGTCCAGGAATCGCAGTTGTTGGTTTAGTTTTTGATTGGGGTGAGGGGGCTGAGGAGGAGTGGTTTCAAACTGACCAACAAAACTAAAATGTTCAGGAAATATAGCCCCTTTCTATCCCTCTGCTGTATACACCTGTCTGTATATAAATACATAGGTGTGTAATGAGAAGCAATAGTAAGCACGTGTTGTTAATCTTCTCATCTTGCCTTTTTTCCTGTCCTTTGTTTTTCCTTTTTTTTTAATTGTAAATTCTTCAGAAACTGAGCTTTCTAATTTGACCCTACAAAACTTAAGCCAATTAGGTGTGAGCACAATGAAGGTAATTATTAGAAACATCAACATTGTTTTATGACAGCAAAATCTTGCCAAGAACAAATAATAAGATTATTTCATTCTCTGCAACTGTCCCCAGCCTCTGTCACTGGATACAGCAAAAAGTCAGGAGATTACTTAGCCTGAAAAAATAATATTTAATCCAATTGTAGCTAAAGAGAGGTTTTGAGGTAGATGGAATAACTGCATTTGTCATACAGTATTGTGTTGTAGTCCTTAGAGCACTGCAAAGAGGAGGCCAGAGTATGTTTGTGTACTTGGTTTTTGTACTATTAAGTTGATATCTGCTAGGATACAAAAGCAGTCAAATATGGACAGGTCCTTGATGGCCACTGCCTTACAGCCCAGCATAATACAGAGTTATTTCATGTGAATATGACAAGCAAAAATGGAATGCATTATCAGACTTTCTTCCAAAAATGATGCACCTGTCAAGATCTTTGTACCCAAAGGATTAAAATATTCAAAATATTTGAAATTATCCAAAAATTATTTGTCTCACAGTTCCTTCTAAGTAGCTACATGACTTTGATGGGAGAGCTGGGAAATACAGGAAATTTCACCTGCTGGATGACAATTAATACCTTCTTTCTATCATGACCAAATAAATAAAATCAAGATATTTTATGTGAACTGCTGCTTCAAAGAAAGAAGAACTACCTTTTAACTTTAGAGACAGATGGTGATTCCTAAATTGGAAACCAGGTACCAGCTGTAGTCCTGCTGTCTTCAACCTGCTCTTCACTCTGCCATGGTCTGCAGTGGCTCCTTTGAGTACAATGGATCTGCTGATGGACTCAAGTTCTTTGAACACTCCTCTGAACACAGCCCTGCAGGATGAGGGCTCACACCGAAAACAAACATAATGGGGAAGTGACAATCACTTGGAAGGCCAGCCTCAGCTAGTCAGGTTACTCTGTCAAATTCTGAGCATGACATAAAACATATTTATGCCCGCACTTGGAGTAAAATGATGTCACTCTGTTCAGTATTGCAGTACTGAAGACATGCAAGGAAGGGTTATGGGGTGTACGAGCATTGTTCTGCAAATTCTCTGCAGGAATTCCTGCCAGTAACCGCTCAGTCCCCTCTGATCATTACTGCATTTAACACCAGCAGCACAGTTCCAGAACTTTCAAATAGGAAGGAAACAAAAGCACTGAACCTAACATCATCCAGCAGAAATCTTACAGACTCATTAGACAGCAAATTAGCCCTGTTTATAAAAATTATGATGCAAATATGAAACACGCTAATCAGCTACAGCTAGTAGCTCCAGTTAACTAATTGAGCAGTTCTGCAGATTAGGCATATCTATCCCACCCTTCAGCTTCAGGAGAGAAAAGGATTCACCTGCACTTCAGAGGCTCTGGAAGAGTCCCTGTGACAGTCTAATTCTGTCCTCACTGAGGTCTGTGGGACCAGTGGGAGCAAAATTACCTCAGCAACGAGTGCTATTCCTCACTTGCAGTTATCTGGCAAAGCAAGTACAGAATGAGGTGGTAAATTTTGATAACATAAAATTAAGTGAGGTGATAAGTGCTATGTGGAGTAGCAGAATCCCCTTAGAGTACTAAATGATTGGTCAAATAAATGGCAGGAAAAAAAGTTGTGCAGGTGGATGTAGAATAATGCAGACAGAGAAAGCCTGTCCTAAATACTAAGTATGTGCTGATTGATACCAAAATGTCTATTTAAAAAAAAAAAAGAAAACAACAAAAACTTCCCAGTCCCATAGCTGATAATTTTATGAAAATGTCAGCTCTTCACTCAGTCATGAGCAAAGAAAAGTCATTACCAAAAAACCCAGGAAAACAAAGCAGAAAACTTTTGTGTCACAATATTAATCCACAGTGTGTCGAAATAATGAAGAGCAAAAGAATTTCTGGTTGTAGCATCTTGAGGAATTGATGTGGCAGAACCAGAAAAGGTGCAGAGAATAGTGATAAGAATGATCAAAGTTATTAATGTTTTCCATTTGAGGGATGTGAAATAAACTAGGCCTCATCAGCATAAAAAGAGATAATTAAAAAGGGCAGAATACGGGGCTGTGAAATTATCAGTGGCAAGGAGATGATATGTGGGGAACCATTATTCACTGATTTTTGATAACACACAGATGAGAGGCCATCAGTTGAAATTATCAGAAGGCAAGTTCCACCTAAATTATAAGATTTTTTTCTCACCTTTCAGTTCACAAAGTGTTATTAAACCCAGAGGTTGTACTTCTGCCTTAGGAGGGTTTTGAAGTGCGTATCATTGGTTATGGGCCAGTGGATAAAGAAGAAACATTATATGCTTGCTCTGCTCTTAGGATTTTCCTTTACTATCCATGGCTAGACATAGCCGAAGACATTTTAGGGGCTAAATAGACCTTTGGCTTGACTCTTTTCTCTGCTGTTCTTAAATATTAGCTACCAAAAACTTTGCAGTTGAACCAGAATCAGAGCTCTTGTCCTTGCTATGAAGGCTTAAAATGAACTTCTCCATCCTAACATGACTGGCTCAAGAATTCCTGGTGTTTTGCTTCAAGCACTCAAGACTTTACATATAACTGCTGTAGACCTATAATTGCCATAGAAGTCCTAAAATCCTCATCCGCTCTAGGAACTCATTCCCTGATTCTTCTCTAAACAGTAGTTAGTTAGTCTGGAGTTAAGGTAGGCATGATGAACTGAAGTGAAAACTCTGCCAGAGATGCACAGAGTTTCATTTTGAAGATTCTAGGGGTGTGCTTCTTTCTTTTTTTTCTTTTCTTTTTTTTTTAATTACAACTTTTTCCTAATTATCATATGTGTGCAGCCTTACTGCTGCTCCTGTGAACCTCTTAGTGCACTTTTCTGGCAAAATCTTTACCCCATGGGGCTGCAGAGATAAAGTCCCTTGTTTGTGATGCCTACCTTGCTGAGAGTTCTATGCTATGTGCAGAGGAGCAGCACTTCCCAGCCATCTATTTTCCTTTTGGGTTAAGAGATATTTTACATCCATGAACCCTGAGAACTGGAATCATTGCTGAGACATATAATTTAACATCCAAAGCACAGTAGGATTTCTTGAATGCCCTCACAGTAACGCATGTGCAGGTGCACAGCCAGAAAGAAAATACACATGATAAATGAACCAGGCTTCTATTTCTGGCATCTGTCATTAGTCATGAATAGAATAATAACGGATTTGTGTTAGCAAACAGCTTGACAGGACATGTTACTTCATTTTCTAAGGAAAATGAAAGCAATATAATGCTAGTACAAAAGAGAAGATCATCTCACTGCAATATATCTTTGTACTTAGCTTAAGGCCTTGGTTCAGCTCTGCAAAATTACAGCTATGGGTTCTTGATTTACAAATATATTCCTTTTGTGCATTCTAAGCTGTGTTTTAGAGCCAAAAGTTAACACTGCAAACACAGCGCAAACACAGCGCAAATATGAGGAAAGGAGTTGAATTTTTCTCCTAACAAACCTGTCTTCGAGAAAATTTTTAACTCATTTCAAGTGGTGAGGGTAGAGTCTGCCTTCAATAATAATTTGAGATTATACAAGTTTTATGGCACACGGAATATTATTCGTGATAATGAACAAGCTAGACAAAAAGCAGCTGGGTTTTTAAACCCCAGGTTGTTTGTAGAGCTGACAGTTAGACAAATCTCTTTCTTTTTCCCTCCAACTGGCCAAATTGCTGTGAGAGTTACAAGGAGAGAAAAGAAGTGAAAATTAGGTCGATAGTCCTTGTATTTTTTTTTTAAAGAAGGTACATTTGAAGACTAAACAAAACAAAAAAAGGTGT
This sequence comes from Callaeas wilsoni, assembly GCA_013398955.1. Classification (NCBI taxonomy): domain Eukaryota; kingdom Metazoa; phylum Chordata; class Aves; order Passeriformes; family Callaeidae; genus Callaeas; species Callaeas wilsoni. The sequence continues at coordinate 225,420 of VWPU01014970.1, forward strand.
AAGAAAAGTCTCCTAGTTTATATTCAATTTTCCAAATCAAAAATCTGATTTTTATTTCCTGCACGGCTGCTATATTTGCTCACCACACCGGCAGCTCCTAGAGATTCCTTTACTCACCAGGTAGATGTGGGCATCTTTAGGATTCCCATGTAGCATTCAGAAGACCAAAGTGTCCTGAAAGTGCAGTGTCTGAAGCAAAGGGAAATAGGAAAGAAATCATAAACTTTCCTATTTTAGATGAAGGAGTGGAAACAAAACGTACAGTTCAGTGGCTCTTTTTTGCTATTCTTTATTTTTCAATCTCCGTTCCTCCTCTGAAGTGAAGCTCACAAAATACTTCCACATCCCACTTGTATCCATGGTATTAAGATCCAGACCCCTTTTGCTGTTTAGTGATCCCCTAATAGGCGCTTTTCCCATTCTGTTGCTAGGAGAATATTTTCCCCTTAACATATGGTTCTTGTTATGCTGTAATTTATTGTCACACAGCTATTTGGTTGTTTTAAAAAGTTATTTTTATTGCCGTTCAGAAAGGTCGTGTATGATTATTCTTGTCACTCTCCTTAATGAACACAGGTGGCTGGGAAGTTAGGCTAAATACAAAAAGTAGTAGTGAAACATTAATTTATTCAAATTTAGAAGGAAGGAAGAAAGAGAGGATATTTGTCAAGATACAGCACAACTCTGAGGTGGTTACTCTGTTGTCAGCACAGTCTGCTTCCTCTGCTGCTGTACAGCTCTTGAACATAGTGATGTGTTGCATGACATCAAACGTGCAAAGTTTCTAGTGTCATGTTATGGTTTAATTTTACTTCTTGACTCAGCAGTGCTAGTTTTAAGATTTATTTCTCCCTGTAATTTTTTTTTTCTTTTGGATGAACAGAAGTTCCCTTTTATACAGAGAGTGTGTACACTATTAAGTCCGTTATAAGAACTTTGTGCAGTGGTTTATAGCCATTTTAATTCAAAAATCTATTTAGATTCCTCAATTCAAATAAAAATACAAGCTCTCTGGATAGCAATTGCTCAGGAAATACTGATATTTCCAGTGGAAATGCATTAATTCT
>VWPU01014972.1:0-42584 GCA_013398955.1 Callaeas wilsoni
GGGCCCTGAGCCCGCCCCGCCCGCCGCGGGGAGCGCCGGACGCGCCGCTCCGGAGGCAGCGCCGTGCGGGGGGAGCGGCCCCGCGGTGCAGCCATGGAGCCGCTCCGCCGCCTCCTCCTCAGCCTGGCCGCGCTGCTGCTGCTCCCGCCGAGGCTCGCGGTAAGCCCGGGCCCGCTGGGCCGGGGAAGGGCAGGGGCAGCCGGGGCACGGGGAGGGCCGCGGGAGGGGAGGCGAGGGAGGCAGGGGGACTCCTGCCGGGGTTAGCGAAGCTTTGCCGGGGGTGCCCGCAGCCCGGTGATGTCCGCCGAGCCAACGCACCACCCGGTCCACTGTCGCTAATGCCCTGTGCCCCTGTGTGCGCAGGCGAGGGGCTGCAGCCCCACAGCCTGACCCAGCCGCACAGCCGTGTACCTGCAGCTGTGCCCCACCTGGCATGCAACCTGGACGTGCAGATCATAATCCTCGCGGTATAAAAATACAGTTAATTTCCCACGAAGCAATTGTAAAAAGTAGCACAGAGAAACTTTTGAAACAGTAGTACAAAGAAACTTTTGTAAACTGAAACTATGTAGATGGGTCGGGAACCAGTGAGACATGCTGGAAGGTCTGCTCTGTCCCTTGATAAGTGAGGGGATTTGTTTTCTCTCTGGAAAAAACCCCCACACATTGCATATGTATTGATAACCAAATACACGTGACTGGCTACATACCCTCTATACTGTCATGTCATTTTGATCATTCTGTTTGCAGAGCAAATGCAGCAATTTGCATTAATGTGCATGTGGTTGGTTGGGATCCAAACCCACAGTTTTAAATTCAAAGGTGAAAGACAAAGTACACAAGTCACTGCCCTACAAAACCTCTTAAGAAATAACGAGGTTGGTTATAAGGTATTGCAATAGGTGGAGCAATAAAAGTGCATGGAATAGGGAAACTGGTGCAAAGCAGATGGAATGCTGAGCAGATTATTTTTACAGAGGTAATAATTTTAAACAGTGTACTTTTCAGTGGGTGCTGTCTGCTGTGTGTATACTGAGATGGATAGCTAACTTCAAAAATTCACTTCTGAAAGGTGCTTTTGTTTGCAAGTTCTCCAGATCAGGAGACAATGAAAAGGCCATCTGGCATTCTCTGTTTCCATTATAGTCAAGTGTAGCACAGGAAAGCTTTAGGTTATGTTCTTTGATGGATTGTTCATTGTTACCTGAAAAAGCTACTGTAATATATGGGGTTCTAGTTCAGGTTAAGCAAAGCTGAAGGCTTTGTTTTTCACCTGGGATATAATAGCTCCACTCCCCTTCTTTAGAAGTAAAGTAAACACATTAGTAGTTAAACTGGTGACATATCTAGTGTTACTTCATTAGGAAACTGAAAAAAATTAAATGCAGGCTGTCAACAAAAATTACTTTGCAATCTTTATTGTAGAGTGCTAATGTGTTTGTCTTAGACTGGACTGTAAGGCTGGACTGAGGTATTTTCATGGTCCTCACAGGTTCGGGTTTCAGATTTTGCAAGGAAAATACTGATTTGCAACTCACTAAGTTTTAGAAACAGTCTTGAACAAAAATATTAAGAAGTATTTTTAAATACCTAAAATATTTTTTAAATCAACAGATTACTACTAAATTTTATATAATTTTACTTGCATAGTCATAAAAAACTGGACTCATGACCTGGTAGAATTCAGCCCATGTTTTCTCTAGATTTTCCTCTTCCCTTGGTTGCCCTGCCATCTCACCTCAGATCCGTGTCTGAGTTCTCCATTTCTGTTTCTTTTCTTGACTCTTACCAGCTCTGCTAGCTGTAGATCCTCACCATGACTTCCAAGTTGAAATTTATTCTGTCTTTCAGTCCCTTCTCAGAACTAGTTTTCATTTCTGTGAACTTTGTCCCAGTCATCTCACCTGTGATTAACCCATTTAACTGTGGAAGCTTATTTAAAACTATTTGTGCCACTTGAATAATAAATTCCCATGAGAAAGACTGGCATACAATTCTCGGTGTTGACATGACTTAAAAACACAAGGTTGCCTAAAGATTTTGCAGATCGTTTTTTCTGTAGATTTCTTTTAAGAGTAGTGGTGGTGATCTGCTGTTCTGTAACTTCTTTGGCTGATAAATACTCTTTGTTATCTAATATCCTAACTCTAATATTGTTATTTTATTTGTATAAGTTCATAAAAGGTCTTGCTTTCCTGTCTGTTCTTTACAGACAGGAAAATGCTGTTTCTTGCTATTTGGGTGACAGTTTACAGCTCTTGGAACTGCCCTCCAATGGATGGAGGCACATTAAAGAGGGTGAAATCTCAGATAGAGCAATGAGAAATGCAGTAGAGCTGTCAGTAAATTCCAGTTGCCATCAATATTACACAGTAATGATTTACAGCCCTCTTTAAAGTGAAAAATCCCTTGTTTTTTATGAGCCCTGGGATGTTCCAGACTGTGCTTGTTTCTCTTTTAACGTGGAGTCAGTGCAAGTGAAAAATACCAACCTCTCCGGGATTAAAGTAGCATTTGGAACATGGGTCTGTCCCCTCCTGCAGCCGGTGGGACGGGTTTCAGCGCTGGGTTACACTGTGTAGGCAGCACCTGACATGGAAAAACCCCGGCCTCGGCCAGGTGGTGTTTCTTCTGGTGTGTTCTTTATCTCAGCGTGAGGTGTTTGGCCAGGGAACTTTCAGGTGTGAAAACCTGTGAGACAGCAGAAGGTTTACAGAGGACATGTTCAAGCACTGTGTTGACTAACACATGTTTTATTTGATTTGCAAATCTCCTTGGTTACTCAAAAAAATAGTATAATGGGGTTTAGGAGGGGGGTTTGGTGGAGGAGGGAAATGTAAATTTGTCTTGCAGAGCTAAAATTATCATGACAGCTCTGTCCTGGAGTATAAATTCATGTGCTTATAACTCAACTCATTTGAGGTCTTGGTGTTCTTGTGGCTATTGAAATACATTTGGGTTTTACACAGAGAATCAAATGTGAAAGCTCAGCTGGAAGTTCCTGGTGGAGAGACCACCCCAAGGTGAGTCCAGGCAGAGAACAGTTGGAGTGGACCTCCCGTACTGCTCAGTTTTTCTATTGCAGGATGAATGGGTGTGCGAGTGAGAACTCACTGAGCTGGGTTACAGTGCGATGAGAAATGGCTGTAACAAAGACATGTTAGAATTTAGTTTAAGATTAAAAGATCTGTAGATTTGATTTAGCTTTCTAAAGAAGATAAAACATATTTTTTGTCAGCTCTCTTTCATATCTTAACTTCATTATTAGTTATAGTGGAAAACTTCCCCCAGTAGTTTACTGAATTTTGCAAAGACTTTCTTCATGGCCTGGTTTTGTCATGCACAGGGAGTTTTAGCCTGTAGCCTGGCAGTGTAATGAGATAGCTGTCAAAACCAGGGTCATGATTCATAGACTATCTGTGATGAATATGCCAAGTGCTTGCAGTGTGTGCTAATGCCTAAAAATATTTTGCTTTGTGTCCTTATTGGTTTACCAGCTGTGGTTCCAGTAGCATAAATTATAGTATAGGCCTTTTGTTATTGTGAGGGTAGTGTCTGGTGCTGTCAATGCTGAAGTTGGTTTTTAATAGTTTTTTAGTAAAATGTGAATGTATGGCCTGATGTATATGAGTAAGGCATACAGGGAGTTTTTTCCCTTGAGTGATAATTTGTATCTTGTCAACATTTTGGTTTGGTAAGCCAGGCATTATCAAAGAAATTAGAGGGCTATTATAGTTAGCAAACCATCCATCCTTTATCATCCATCAGCCCAACACGTTAAGTTTGGTGCATATGTATTCCTACTTCAGACTCACAAAAGAGAAAATTATTCCTCTGCTAAGACATGGCACTAATCTGTTTACTCGTGAGCACACAATTATTTCTATGAAATCAGTAACAGTTCTTGATATCAGCACACACCGTCACCCATCCGGGGTCACTAGGAAGTGTTTTCCTGTTCTTTATTCATACTTGAAGAACCTCTCGTGGTATCACCCCCACAGCAAAACATATTTCTGGGTTGCAGAGCTGTAACCTCAAGGAACTCAGTGGCCTGGTTTTCTATCTGCTTTTTCCAGTGACTTCAGTGGGATTCGTGCCTGCATGGTGACCTTCATTTCAAAAACGGTGTTTTTAAGCAGATGAATTAATGGACAAAATTATTGCTCTGGGGATCTGTTTTCTTCTAACACAATAAAACAAACTAAGGCATTGCTCTGCTAACCCTTATTAAAATTTGAGCTGTTGGGGTGAAAGATGTTATCGCCTTTGACACTGAACTGCACCACACACACACCAGAGCTTGTTCTACAGCTTTCACTGACCTTCGCTTGACTGCCCGGTCCTTCAGAATTGTTTTGAGTCATTTTGTTACTTGGATTTCTAAAACATTTTATCTAAAGATATGGTAGATCTAATCTGTGGGGAAGATTCTTATGTGAGACTTAACTAGTATATATAAAGTTAATTTCTTTTTCTATTAGATGGTATAGCTCTATTCTAGCTTAAAAATGCTGTTTTCTGCTTAGTCACACATTTTAGGCTGTTACAGATTATTAGCAGTCAGGTTTAAAACTTTTGTCAAATTTGAATCCAATGAGAGCTTGAAAATTTGTCTTTTGAATTCAATTACTAAACTGAATTCTAAAGCAGTCCCCAAGTAATTTCAAAATATTGTAAATCGTTATCTTCGTATTGCTGTTGATGTGGAAGATTGTTATGAGTACAGCCTGTCAAGGCAGTAGAAGCTCTTACTGAATTCCAAAGAGGGTAGGTGTTAAAATAGATGTTGCTGCAGTTTCAGATGAAGTGAAAGAAGAACCAAACCAGGTTTTCCTTCTGTCTCATTGTCTTTGATCACTAAATTAAGTTCTTTTTGCTTAGTTGCTTCATGTCTTGACATATTTTTCTTGGAGTCAGTTGTTGTATCTTCCTAGAAATAAAATTGCAAGATGAAATAGAAGTCTCTTAAGAATTTGTATTGCATCACAACAGTTGAGACCTCACCCTTGCAGAGAGGGAGGACAGGATCTGGTATTGACACTTTTTATAGAGCCTGTCTCAGGACTGAGATTATGTCTTTTTGTGGTGGAGAAAGCTCTTACATACTTCACGCAACAATGAAAACAAGTTTGTCTTGTACATACAGATTTTTATAATTTTTGTAGCTTTTCATTGCAATGCTAATCCCAGGCTTTAATTAATCCATTAATCAATTAATTACAAAGCTTTGGGTTAAAAATAAAATCTATTCAATGTTTGCAACTTTGATACTTCAGTCTCTAGCCACTGATAAAAGTCACGAATAAAATCAAGAGAAAGTGTTTTTAATTTCTCGGTCTGGGTGAAACACAAGTAATTATCTAAATAATCTGTTCGATATTCTGTCTATTGCCTGATACAATTTGAAAGAATAAAACCTTGTTTCCACGCTATTATACTAACTCCCTAGCTTTCTCCAAGTGACTACCATAGACACTGAACAAAATAAATGAGCAATATTGCATAGCAAAATCTACAGAGTCATTGGGGTTTTTTTAAATTTAGGTCAAATGCTTCAGCAGGGTCAGTGTGCTACTGAGCTGAGTAATGTCAACTGCGTGATACCACATGCTTTGAAAAGTATGAGTGAATAGAAGTTTTTTAATAATGGCATTTTATGTCTTTCATCTGTGTTCAAATACAAATTTAGAGTAAGGGAAGAACTAATGAAATTTGCCCTATATTCAGTGTTTCCCCCAAAGGAGATGGTATCTTCAACACACGGGGTTGCAGTGACCACATCAATGTGACTTCGATGGTTGAATACAAGAAAGCCCTTCAGAAGCAGTGCAACTTAAACCTAGGCCTAGGGGAGAGGTGAGGGAAAACATCAGAAAAGCTGAGTATTTTACAGGGCAGCAATGCATGCACGTGGCAGGATCTCCTTGCCAGAGAAATCCCAGTGCCTCCGGGCTGGTTTCGCTCCCTTGGGCAGGGAGCAGAACTGGGCCCAGAGCAGGTGGGTTCCCTGCCTGGAGAGACCTAATGGCTCTTCCAGGGTACTGTTCCCGTGGTGCCTGTGAATGGCACAAGCACTTCCCATCCCAGGGAAGTTCACATCTCCCCGTTAACCATGCCAGACACCATGGGATGGCAGCTGGAAGTGGTGCTTTTCCCTCACACCAAGGGTCCTTCACTGAAAAGCTTAGAAAGATCTGTTGTGATTTCATGGTCTTGGTCATATCTGAGAACTTTCTGAGAACTATCTAGAACTGTCTAGGCAACAGTCAGGTGTTCATTTGGTTTTCCACTGAAACTTGCATGAACGCTTCTTCAGCTCCGGTTTTCTTTCTCTGTTGTTCAGCTTGTGACTGGAGGGAAGAACAGAAATGTTTTCCTGCCGAGTGCAGCGTGCAGAGGAACTCTTTGCATCTTTGTACTTTCTGTTTGGTCCTAAGTGCTAGGAACCTGCTAAAATGCCAATAATCTGGAAGACAATACTGGTTACTGATGCTTTGATCAGAGTTTCAGAGCTCACATTTAATTCCTTAATTTCCGTATCCTTGATGTCACAATAAATAGATATTCAAATGTTAAATATGAAACTGTTAAATCAACAGTCTACAACAAGTACTGTTGTATACACTATGTATTCCTGGTGTGTGATACCCAACCATACTCATGGTGGTTATTTTACAGGCAAATTTTTTGTGAAAATGTTACATGTATTTATTTCTTAATCAGAAGACAGGAAGAGAACATGGTTTATGAAGAATATACTGATTCTATAAGATAAGAAGATGAAAGATAAGGTTTGTACAGACAATAAGAAGTAGCCTAGAAAAACAATCTTAAGTCTGTATACACAGAAGATGTGGTGGATTTGCTGTATGTTGTATTTTATTTGCAACTAAACTTCAACATTAGTCATTACATTCTGGGTGTCAAATTGCCACCTGCAATTTAAAGGAACTTCAATAGTTTTAATTTCCTGCCTTCAACAGTTGTATTTTCTTGCTCAGCGTACTCTGTTTCACTGTAGGTGCAGTTTCACTGTGTTCACTAAACTGAGCCTCACAAAGAGATGATTTTCAGCCCTGAAGGGTTGTGATAGTGGAGCGTGGGTCGTGTCTTCCTCCTCTGGTTGCAGAATCAGTGAATCTGGCTTGTTAAATGCTTATTTAAGGAAGTCTGGACTAATGATGGTAAATCAACTACACCAGCCTAGAATTTGTGTACAAAAAGACCTAAAGGATGAAATTTTTATGAATTACTTTGATACAGTGGCTACAATAGTTTCACGAAAGTAGTAATACAAATAACTGAGATCCCATAACTTTACAGCAGAGCCCCTCTTTGCTCTTACACCCAGTCAGGTTGTTAGACTTGAAAGGTACCGCGAGTTGAGTTGTGATCAGTAACATCTTGAGCTGCATTTTTATAGGGCAGCGTGAGGGGAACTGTTATACACTGTCCCTGTTTGAACAAACACTGCAAAATTTAATCCCAGATGTAAATATTTTATCTAAGTGCAGATGGCTGTGCAGCCTGCATAATTTAACACTGTCAAGTAAAGAATATTATATTTATGTGTTAGGATACTTCTCCCATTTTTTCTGGCCTTCCAGCAATTATTCCTGAACTATGGTTTGCATACTGTTGACTTGTGCTTTCATTTTTTCTGCACTGTTTTACAATTGTCTGCTCCAGCTGATTATGGCTGGAAAGAAGCATATACAATATTTATAGGTGCAACCTGAGCATTGGCTAGTTATTACTGTGTTAGATTATCCTTCCAGCTCTGTGCTTTGCCTGAAAGTATAATGCTTTAGTTGGATTGCATTAAAATGTGTAGTTGTTCAAAGAAAGTTATGCCTTGTATTTTAATTTGGCAATTAAGTATTTTGCTTTGCAGTTATTCTAACATGACCAGTAATTGGTTTTTTTACAATAAGTCATTGAAGACATTATTAATTATGTAAAATGAATACATTTTCATTTCGTGTGGTAGGTTAAGAACTATATTTAACTGTGAAACTGTGAAACATGGCAGGTGTCACACAGATGAGTGATGCAGATATAGCCTGCAAATGACAAGTCACTCGAGCAAAAACTCGAGCCCTGGGAAATGGAAATGGGTCAGTCTTAGGATGTCTGGGATCATCTTCAGGCAGGAAGAGAAGAGTAGACATTAAATTAACATGCTTGTTCTGCTTTGTGTGATGGAACACCTTGGTCTTAGCCTCACTGTTGCCACAATAACTGCGTAGTTGTGAGTCCTCCATGTTTGTGTGATGCCCTTTCAATAAAATTCCTTGTTCTGCAATGGCCAGGCTCAAAAGCTGCTTGGGCTGGAGGAAGGACAGTGGCACCAAACTGTTCCCCAGGGGCAGAATGAATTGGAGTGTGAAATGGAGGTTTGAACCCTGCAGCCAGCTGCTTTCTCAGAGGTGTCTGTGGATGTGCTCACACTTACGGGTCATACTCCTTAAACAGTCTTCTTTACTCTGTACTGCAGAAAGACAGTATTGGAGATAGGAGGTACAAAAACACAGTTAAGAGGTTTAACAGTATGGATCTTCTCCAGCCTTTGAGCTGCATCTATCCTAAATATTTTGCCCTTGCTCAGAGGTGGCTGACAATGCTTGCAGCTCCATCTGTGTCAGCCACAGTAGAATTTTGGTCATTGTTCAGTTGTATTTATCCAGGTTCCACCCAGCTGATTTCTCTTCGTTTCTAGGGGACTGAATCTGGCAGAGTATGTTCTGTGTACCTGGGAGGAGCGTGGGTTTGCCATTGACATGTGGGTTCTCTGAGCTGCTCTGAAGTTCCTTACTCTTCATAACTTACTGCATGGTCTTTTTGTCACCTTTCCTAGATCAGCCCTGTCTCTGGTCTCTCCTAACTCTAGTGCAGGAAGTCTTTGATATCAGATTGAAAATAAAGGTGGAGTTAAAGCATATCCCAGCATGTTTCTAGAGGAACTTAGCACAGTCAGATCCACAGTGTTAACAGCAAACTAAACCAAACCAAAAATCACTGAATTCAAAGGGGCAAGAAAGTTGTTCAGTCTGTGCATTTAAGAGAAGGGAGGTTCTAGCCCATGTACTGTCTGACAGTTATGAGTAAACTCTGTAGTAAATAATCCTATTCATCATATGGATTTTTTGTTTCCAGAACACCAGCTCAGTAACTGTGCCAGAAACCCTGTTGTTTGTTTCAACCCTGGATGGAAGTTTGCACGCTGTCAGCAAGAGGACGGGAGCAATCAAGTGGACCTTAAAAGAAGGTGAGCAGGAGGTGTCCTGATGCCCTCTACTCAATAGCAGAAATAGCAGTGAAATTAATTGGCAATTCCAGCTGTTGTAGGAGGTGGTAAATACTCTCTTTTCTTTTTTAATTTTGCTCCTGTTCCAGAATTGAGCTACAGTGTTTCTGGAGACATGTTCATCTTCGTAATTTCACTTGTAGGTATTTTCCAGGTTTATGTAAGGTTTTTTTAGGTTTGTGGGGATTTTGTTTGGTTTTTTTTTTTTCCCCTGGATGTTTAAGCTGTAGTGGTATAATTGGTAGGTATCACGTTTTATGGGAATGAGTGCAATATAAGCAAGCACAGAACAGAATAGATGTGTCAGCTTGTGGAACTGATGGCAAAGGGATTGCATGATTCTGTCTCTGGAATAGCCTACATTCTCTGGTGCAGTGCATATTGTGCAAGCCTCGGGGATTTTTCTATAACAGATGTTTAGGTATAGCACAATTTTTTAAATAAAAGAATTGCACTTGGGTAAAGGAATCAAACATTGTTCGGTGACTGGAAGGGATTTTGTAATTTTAATTACTGAGCAGAGATAGCTCTGTCTTCATGAAAAATTTAGTATTTGGTGCAAATTTTGTTTAGTGACACTCTGATTATGTATGGCAGAGGTGATAGTAGCACTTTCCCTTCACTTCTGGAAATAAATTAGAAGGTCAAATAGAAGGAGTTGGTGACTGCATCTTTCTGTCCTCTGTTTTCAAACCTGTCAGTTTAGGAGGTGAGCTGAAGTGGTGGGAAGTGGATTGTGCATATCTGGTGTCTGCAGTACAAACCAGTTGTTCTTCTTTGTGAAGCTGTTTGTATTTGAAAGCAAAAATACCAGACAAAAAGTTAGCTTTTTAAAAGAAGGCTTTTGTAGCTCTTCTTAGAGTAGAAAGGGCTAAGCCAAGTATTTTCTTAAAGGATCTTGGTTTTCTCCCCATCTCCTGTTTAAATTTAGACCCCTCCTTTTCCTCAACAGCCCTGCCTGAAAGCAAGTTGTCAGCTTCCTCATTTAGTGCTGCTGTAGGCTAAGAAAAACTTGCTGGTCTCTTTGTCATTCCACTGACACAAACATCCCCTGCCTAGTCCTGGTCTAGGAGGGTATCACAACTGGCATTGCTTTGCAGCCACACTTAGTAAGTGGCCAGAGGTTTTTTGAGGAAGAAATGAACAAACTTTGGTAACGAAAAGGATCTTGATCAGAGTGTGTTACTCAAGGAACTTTCCTTGTTTAAAAAAACATTGTTGCAAAACTCTTGTTGGTTCTGTAGAACTGCCAGACTGGATAATCTAGTTTTATGGCACTTCTTCTTTTCTCTCTGCTGCTGACTTCTGCATCTTATGTACATTGAGTTATACTCATTCGATTTTTGCAAAGCACTTATTGCTCCTTAGTTTATTTCTGTGCAATAGAGCAACACACAAGGGTCAATGAAAGAAAAATTAGTGGTAGCTATCAGTATTCCAAGATGCCTCCTGAGTTAACTTAGTTAAGTGGACATGGAACAAAGGCCTGTACATATAAATTGGTGAATTAATTTTTAATGGGAGAGGGTTATTTATTTTTGCAAATCTGTATTTGTTGGTGGTCACCCTGTGGGTGGGAGGTCCAACAGACAAGACAGTGTTGGAAACAAATGAAAGCCCATTCAGCTTTCTGCGCTGAATCCCTGGAGAGATTTAACAGTGCAGAATTCATTATTAATATTAGTGTATAAACACCGTTGTTGGGTACACTCTGTCTGTCGGCACCATGCTGGTGCTGTTACAGAGATTACCTGGTAGGAAGCTGCCTGCACTGCAAGCAGTGCTCTCGCAGGTGCCATTTTACCCTGATTACAGCAGATGAACACCATGTTGCAGCTCACATGCTTTGAGAAGTTGTGGAGGTCACCTGAAGCACTGCAGTGGCACTCACCAGGAAGGGAACATTTTATTACTGCACTTGAGCAGCAAGGTATTTAACAAAGGGCAATTCAGGTACATTTTATTTTCATTAGCGGAAAAATAAAAAACAACCAAGGCTAAGTTCATTATCAGGCAGTGCTTAAACAAACATGAATATCTTGCCGTGTGTGGCTTATTTTAATTTAGAACTGAAGCTTATCTTAGGTATGTGGAGTAAATGAGCCAATGATTATCACCACAATAACATGTTTGGTTTTCCTGCCTTCATGAAGTGCTGGCAAGAAAGGCAGTCAGAATACTTGTGCCGCCCATAAACCAGGCAAAAAATAGGTCAGTTAGGAATAGGAGTTTCCACTGTCAGAAATAAGCTGTGTCCCTGCAGTTACATGTGATGAGACTCTGGACTTACTTGTTGAGGGTGCTTAAAATCTTCATTTCCTGTTGGCTTCGATGGGTCCTGCTCTCTGACAGCTCTCGGGATTTTTCAGTGAGCAGGTAGCTGATGCTGCTCATTTCCTGGGCCTTGGAAAGCTGGCAAATGGTTGGAAAGTTTAGAGAAAAACCCATAGTCCTCCTCCCCTGTAATTTCTGAGAGGCACCTTTGCTTGTGCTGTGACCCCACACAAACAGCTGGTGTTGAAGGCACTCTTTGGAAAGGCTGTGGCTCACATTTCAATCAGAGGCTGAATGAGGCTCTTGGTGCCTCCTCTGATCAATACAAGGAGCTGTCAGCCGTGAGTGACAGTGGGACAGCCTGCTGTAGGCTCCCAACTTTTCTGCACTTCCCACTAGCAAGATACTTACTCAGCATCCTCAGTAAGGCTCCTTAGGATGAAACCTCTTTCCCAAAATTGATGGAAGTAAAACAGCTTCTGTCATTTCCTACAGACCTCTTTGAAAGGTACAGAGCTGCAGCACTTTAGATTTGTGTGTACACACAACTGAACAGAGAAAGAGATGGTCATGAGAACTTGTTGGCAGGGCAGAATCTGGAGAAAGCTTTCCTCCTTGCTGGCAGACTTTATTTCACAGTTCAGATTTCAGTGTGAGCTTTAAGAGTGTGATTTTAAGACTGTGCTGTTCCCTCACATCTTTGTAAAACTCACCTTGTATGTCTCTGTTAACTCAAGAGCTTGGTTCATTGAACATGATACTGAATTTGAGATGCTAAGGCTGCAGTGTTTCAAATTGTACTCTTGGGCAGGCTGTTCCCCCATTCTCTCTCTCCAAAGGAATGTCTTTTTTTCATTCACCAGCTCCTTTAAAGTTTTCCCTTAAGAACTAATTCAGAGTATTTTGCCAGAAAAATATTTAATATATGCAGATTTGGATCCTCATTTAGAGCCAGTAGAAATTTTGTTATGATCTTCAGTTCACTGTAGCAGTCAAAAAATGATGGCCCACAATCAATTTAAAAGGTTTTGATTTCCAACACATCACTCATAACCTGTAGCCTTCAGAGGGCTCTCATGATAAGACAAAGGTATGAAGACTGTATCTATTTATGGAATCCAATATACAGATTTTAAAAGGCAAATCTGAGGTCTGTAGGTCCTGCTTCAGTAACAGTGGTTTTTCCCAGGCAAGAAATAATATCTTTGTGCATAGCTGTAAATTAATAAGGATTGTCAAAACGAAACAATTGTAGAACAGTACTGTTTTCAGCAAATTTCAGAACACAGTTTGTGTCTCTGGCCTCATTTGCTGCCCCTGCAGCAGCAGATGAGGATGACATGGGTTTAAATTGGCCCGTTAGCCCAAACCTTGTGGTAGGGCCTCAGGGCAGGAAACCGTTTTTTCCACCTAATTCCAGTGGGGCAGTGCCTTATTCACTGTTTCAGTCTCCCACTTCTCCTTTTCGTCGTTGGCTCTAAGGGCACGTTACAGTGATGGCAAGATGCAACTTTATCTGGTACATTAAAAATACTCAGAGTCTGGTCAAAGGGCAAATTTATTTTATCATGTATTTGTGAAATATGGAAAAAAGTCAAATGCATTATATTTAGTGTATAGTTACAGTTTCAAAAGGCTTTTTTCCATATATGTATGCAAAGTGTGGGTCTGAACCATCTGAAACGTGTCGTATCCTTCTGCCCACTCACAAATATTTTCTGGTCATGATGCAACCAAAACTGGATTGGGACATCTGCCTGCTGCCAGGTCAAAACGTTAATTTTGAGGAAGTGTAATAGAGCCAAATAATTTACCAAATTACTGGACAGACATTATGTTAACAGGTTTCTAGTAACTGCTGTACTTGTGAATAAACTCTTGGAGTTCTACAATATATCTTTATAATGTAGGATCAATGTCCCTTTAATTTTTTTTTTTTCTTAACAAAGTTATTTTACAAATATTTTGCTAACAAAGGCTGTGTTACCAGTTCAGAAAGCTAAAGCTGGTGTGTGCCGAATTGTAGGTTTTTAATGTAGGAATCTGTAGCATAATCTGTCTTAGTGGAGGCTGCAGGAAAAAAAAATTGGAAACCCATGGAAATATCTATAGGAAACTCAATCTTCTCTCCAGCACTGCAGATATTTACAGGATGGTGTCCTGCTTCCTAACTCACCCTCACCATGCTCCAGAGTTGTTCTGACATCTGTTTTCTAAGTCTAGAAAGTGGAAAAAGCTTTCTGTAGAACCTTGCAAGAATTCGACTTTTCCCTGCTACATGGAATGGAAGCTTGAGGGAGAGGGAGAGGTATTTTTATCAGTTTTATCACATTTTCTGTCAAGCTTTCATTCCAGTATAGAATAGTTGCTGCTTTGTTCAGTGGTTATCACCACTGTTGTTGGTATTGGAACAGATCAGGCCTGTTAGAGGGACTCAGTTACAGGGAAGTGCAGTTCAGGGAATTTTGAAAGCGGGGTGATGTGGTTCCAGTCCCAGCACGTCAACACTTGAGAGGGGAGAAGGCCTCACTGCTCTGACTTGTGCAAGAACTTTTTCTGTTTGACCCCTTGTGGAGCAAAAGGTGACTTCAGTCACAAGAGGGCTCATTCTTTTACTGGTCTCTATTCAAGCATATGGAAACTATTGTAAGACCTGGCAACAGGTAACTGAACTTAAGATTCTCTTTTTATCTCAAAGCAAGTTCTTATTGCAAAACAATCTTTGAAATAGAGCTTGGAACAGGACCCAAACCACATGAAAGTGAATGTGAAGAGTTTGTTGTCTGTCTTCAAAGGATCTTTGCAGATCCACAACCTGAGTTTAAGATCATGAAAGTGTCAAGAAAATAAGAAAATTTACATCACCTCAGTAACTAAAAATGTAGTGAAAAGGCTTTCCACAGCCAGTCTTTCCAGGTGGATGGTGCTAGTAGTGACAGGAGAATTCCTTTCACTTTAGAAAATTTACTCCTCCATCCTTGTGAAGAGCCTCATGTGTGGAAATGAATCAGAAATCCATAAACGCTTTCTAACAATTCATACACAACACTTCATTGTGCAGGAAGCCATCAGAATAATCAGTGTTTTGGTTCATGTGCCACTAAGTACTGAAAAAATTCCTGCTGCTTTGTCATAACTTCTTAATCTGTTCGATCTACCACTTTTTTATCTTTGCTCATAAATCGCGTTTCAGTTACTAAGAAATCAAGTAAAAGCAGGATTTTTTTCACTTCTGATGAAGCACATGATGTTGAAGACATGGTGCTAAAGAGAAGTTCAAGGACTTTCGTGACAATGATGCCTCTGTACACACTGAACAGCTTGGGATTTGCCGTGAGACTCATTCAGATCATCTGATAGGCAGGAGTGCTTCAGGAAAACACTGCAAAAGAGAGAGACATTCACGAGACGTCTGGCATTGTTTATTAAAGTGTAGGAGACATTTACTGATGACATTGGAAACTGCTTTAAGTGACATTTTCCCAACAGCTTTCAGAAATACAAGCTTAGGGATAAAAGCTCAATGCAAGTAATTATTGCACATTGATATGTGTGGGTGTCCTTTCACTATTGTGGTACTGTGTGATCAATAAAACCATGCAAAAATGTTCAGATCTTTGAGATAATTGGAGCAGAGGGGAGCACTTTATATTGGTTGATAAAAATAGATTGCCCAGTCTTAGAAAATTAAGTGAAAACAAGCTATTAGCCCAAAAATGCTTTGCTGTATTACTATTCTCCTCTGTATTTTCAGGGCAGAGAGGGAGCTGTAGGGAAGCATTACTACCCAGACACTCCTGCAAATGTCATGGACAAACCAGGATCAGTTGCTAGAAGACATAATCTACCTTTGAAATTTCCTGTAATTGTTAATGTTTTCCTGAGTTTTGTTTGAAAAAACCCTGAAATTCTGAGATGTTTGAGGCAATCACACTCCGTGTTGTTCTGCTGATGTGTCCTGTCGGTAACAGTGCAGTTAGAAAAGTTGGAGATTGATTCAGATTGTAGTAGTTTTACACTGTAATTTCATATAACAACTTCAAACCACCATTTATTTCAGAGAAGAAACAGTCCTTTTATTAAAATTAAAAGTTTCTGAAGATTATTCTGACAAGAAACTACTTATGTTAGTTAGCCTTATGTTTTGCCCAGGTTGACTAGAAAGTGATTTTATAGAAAATCTGCATTGCTGTACTTAAACAATAAATATGCAGTCAATTGTCACTTCAAAAACAAGTTGTGCAGCTTTGTTACTCCTGATGATCATTTGAGGGGATTTTTAGGAATAGGGCAGAGTTGCCCCAGTGCTGCTGGTGAAGCTGCTGTTGTCTCACAATAGTCACTGTCACCACAGGTGGGAGTTTATTTTCTTACCAAGTGAGACACTCTCTGTGTAATCAGTTCATCAAGAGACTTACAAAGTTTATGTGGCTTTTGCCTTTAGCAATGCTTGTAGTATTTGCATTAAATCTTACTTAACTGAGCCGGGTGTCACTTGTTCTGATTCACGATGCTGTTTCTTTCACAAAACTGAGCTTTTCCTTCCCATGAAGCATTTGTGATTACAAAACCTCTTGCCTTTGGTCTTTAATGTCTCTCTCTTTTTTCAGGTCATTTCACCCAGACTTAGGGATACCCTGAGTCCATAAACTTGGTCTCAGTTTGCTTTTGGTAGTTCAACCCAGCAGCTCAACTCAAGTCAATCTACTTTATATGATGGGCAGCAAATGCTTTTTTCTTGCTTTTCTCTAGAGATGGGGTGCTGATGATGTAAGTCACCATGTGTTGTATTAGATATTATAAAGAAACATGACCAAGCAAACACTGAGAAATAATTATCATATAATCGAGTGGGGAGTCCCTCCCAATACATCCTGAAACCAGTTTCTTCACACAAGGGATAGAAATGAATTGCTTGATGTAGTTAATGGAATAAAGGTCTGACTAAGCAGCCTGGTCTGTAGAGACAGATACAGAAGATGAGTCACTAAGCTCCTTTGTTTGAATGTTAATTATTCTTAGGGCCTTTGATGTGTGTTTGGGTTCTCAATGAATTAAATGGAGTTTATTTTGACACCTTTGGAAATGTATCCTGGAGCATATTTTAGGCTTAAAGAGAAAAAAATTACATGTAGTTATGTTTTGAACAAAGCTGCTCTGAGAGTGTTTACTGTTGTAAGAAGAAATCAGTGAAATAAAGATAACTGTACTGTTATCCCTCATATCCTGCTTTCTTTCTGTCTCTGGCATTAAATGTGCTTCTTTGGGTGGCTGCTGCTTTCAGCTGTGTTGCAGCCAGAGATCTGTTTGGGTAGGGGGTTATGTTTTTTTAATCCATGTAAAACCAGGTCATCCTTGCAGGCCACTGCCATTAGACCCAGCAGCTGGTGTGGTGCCATGCCCTGCAGAGTGCTACAGACTCTGTAAGCCCTGTGTACTGAACCCAGAATTTCCTGTTCTTCTCTTGCTTAGCTCTGCAGATATCCCAGTACACTCAGGCTGCCCAGAATCTGTGCCAGTTTCCCAGTCAAAGGCTCTCAAAACATCATTGTTTTCGTTCTTATTTCCTTCCTGTTGCATCATGATGTTTGCACGGAGACAGAAGAGGTGAAAAACAGTGTTTGCTTGGTCATGTTTCATCCTCTTACTCAGACTCATTCCAGTGTAGCTTGATTTTCCCTGTGGAAGTGGAGATACTTTGCGGATTGCATCTTTTTGGCTTCTGAAGTATTTTCTGCCAATATACCCATTAATAAGCACATGGTTGTCTTAGAAATTGTAGAGTATGTCTTATAAATCAGGGTTATTCTATGGTGTTGGCATCAGAGTGAAAATCCCGTGATTCAGGATTTTGTAAGCTCTCAGTGATTTTGAGGTATTTAGTGTTGGTAAAACCAAGCAAAGAACTTCAGAAGACTTTCTCAGGTGCTTTGTATCTTCCCATTTTATGAACCAAGTTCCAGGAACAAGAAGAGGCTGCTGGGAGTTCACTTTCAAACTGTGCACCAGCCTTTCAAAAAGGAGTGAGATGTTGCAGGCCTGACTTAATCCTGTATCTGGTGAGTTCAAGGGATTGAATTGCCAGTATTTTGACTTTTTCTTTTTCTGTGTGTGCAGATCCTGTCCTCCAGGTGCCGATCCACGTGGAAGAGTAAGTCTGTTTCCTTTATCTCATTTACAGCTTGTTCGATTTTCACTGACATCTTGAAATTTGGTTTAATTTGAACCAAACCCATCTGTGTTCTAGACAAGCTGCACACCTTACAGAAGGCAATATAAGGTGGTTTGGGGAACAGATAAAAGGATAGAATTAGCTACACATAATAGCTAAGAGGAAACATCCTGTCTGCAGCCTGTTCTCTGGAGCCCTTGCTGGGTTTGGACATCAGGGCTGTGAACCGTGCCACGAGTGACAGGTGTGGAGTGACAGAGCCAGGACTGATTCTGGGTTCGGTACTTACCCCCCTCAAACAGAGACTAAAAGCAGTGAAACACAGGAAACTCCAGCCACCACCACCACCACCACGACCAGAATCTGCAAATGACATCCTCGAGCTGTAACTTCAGATTGGTCCCTGCAGCAACCTCACATTTAGCTAGAAAATTTGGGGCTTTAACTTTGTCTCTGAAGTCAGTGGTGACATCCTTTCTTTTTTTGACCATAGAACCATAGACATTAGGGTTTGAGTTTGTTTGGGGCTCTTTGTGTAGCTTGGGTGTAGGGATCCCTTTAGCTCTCAAATTTATTAATTCTTTTATTGTTTCTTGCCTTCCTTATGCTCTCTGGTTTTGTTTATTTGTTTGGTTTTGTTCTAATTCTGTGTCATTTTAAGAGCTTGTAGGTTTAGTTTAAAAGCTTTCACCTGAGTCACTGCCTGCCACATTTGGATCTTTGAGTTTTCAAATGCATTAGTGGTCTTACGTTTTATCAGTTCTGAAACTTCCTTATATTTTTTAATTTTCACAGTTAATAAATGAAACTTCAAAAAACTTAATCTCACATAAGCATCTCGGTAAAGCCAGCGCTGACCACAGTTTCTTTCCTGTTCTCTGAGAAGCACAGTACATTTTTTATCATTTATAATTGCTGCTTAAATCCTAGGCCAGCATTTCTTCCAGACCCAAATGATGGCAGTTTGTACACACTTGGTGGCAAGAACAGTGAAGGCTTGACTGTAAGTATGTTTTTATATTCTTTCCTAAAAAGTGCCCCAGTCAGCCTCATGCTTTTGCAGAAGGAAAACATACTTGTATTTTGTTAGAGCAGAATGTTGCCACCTTGTGATTGTCAGGATGTGATTTCTGCTTGAAAATATCAACACCATGTCTTGTCCTCTTGTGCAACTTCTCTGTAGCTTGCTGAAATAATGATAATTACAAATAAAATTTATGTTTTGTTATCCAAATTCTGAATAATCTCTGTGTGATTTGATGGGAAAGGTGTACCCAAAATAACACCAATCAGATGTGTCACTCTCACTCAAGTACTTAAATTTCTAAAACCATCTGCCAGAAGCAGGATTAATACATGCTCTGTGCTAACCCCTTTAGAAGGTCTTTATAGGATTTAGTAAGCGAACAAAAATGCTGAACCTTTCAGATTAGTCACCAATCCACAGCTACTGCCTAACGCTTGACTTTCATTTTTAAACTTAGTGGTGATACTCAGATAAAATGTTTCGCTTCCCACAAGATTTTTTTTCCTTAGCTGCTATGATTTCCCTTAGGAACTTCAGTATTGTTAAATATTTTAGTATTTACTCTGGCTGAATTCTCAGGTATTATAATAATAGAAATAACCAATAAAATTATTGTTTGTTTGTTTGTTTTTCCCCTAGAAACTTCCATTTACTATCCCAGAGCTGGTGCAGGCATCTCCCTGTCGCAGTTCTGATGGGATCCTGTACATGGGTGAGCTCAAATTTTATCTCCTTTAGATTGCAAGATGCTCAGCAACTACAAAATGTAGAGACTCCCAGACAGACTGAAGGAAATAGGCCTTATTTTGGGTATTAATTATGGTTTTTCATAAATCTTTCTGATGACAGAAAATCTGATTAATATAGAATGCAGTTACTGTGTGATGATTAAAAACCAATTGCTTTTCCTGAAGGAGAAAATACCTTTTCTAAGCAGTGAAATGCCTGTATGGGGATTTTTGGTTTCTTGAGATGCAGTCTCTCAACAAAATGTGACTTCTACTTAAAATATCCTTATGCTTATAAATGTCATTGACTGCCTGATAATTAGGATAAAGTTAGAAATCCCATTGCACCACAGTTAGACATCCTCCATTGTCTGAGGTACAGTTCATTTATAGGACAAATAATAAATTTATGGCTCACTCTCCTGACTCATTCTAATTGCAGATGGATTTGGGAGGAGAAAAGGAGAAGGAAGGACAGTTATTTCTTATCACAACAGTAAAATATGTGAAGATCAGACTGAGCTTAGTATTGGAGATTTTTAAATCTCCTAAAGGGCCAATGCTCCTTCTGGTTCTCTGCTTCATGTCCTGTCAGTAAATGAGAGAAAAATGTTGATTTGAAGCTTCTAAACATGACATACATTTATTAACTTCAAAGAAATTCTTAAGGCCATGGCTCACATAGTCTTGAGTGGGATGTTTGGATTACAATCCTTCAACAATTTGAAAGGTGTAGACCCTCACTTTTTTTTCCCCACCTCCTGTCTTTCACCGTGAGCACTTCAGTCTCCTCATCTGAGAGCTCCCAGGATCTGCTGCACTCAGAGCTCTGTTAGATCTTAAGTGTGAAAAAATACATTCAGCCAGTAGTACTTACTGTTCTAAATATTGTATTTGGGTTTGGGGTTTGTGGTCAGTGTTTGGTCAGTTTGGCCAGTACTGCTAAATGATGAAACTAAGCCTGACTATGAAAAACTGTGTTATTAAAAATGCTTTATTTGTGCTAAGTCCATGAGTCTGCTAAAGAAAAAGGAAGACTGAAAAGCTGAATGAAAGTGCAGTTTTTCCAACTGAATGGTAATGTGGCTTAAATTATGATTTCAGGTAAAAAGCAGGATATTTGGTACGTGGTTGACCTCATGACTGGGGAGAAACAGCAGACCTTGACTTCCTCTTTTGCAGAAAGTCTCTGCCCATCAACATCCCTCCTGTATCTTGGGAGAACAGGTCATATGCTTTTTTTTCCTGTAGTTTAAAAGAAAATTCTGTTTTTTAAAGTTTAGGCTCATAACAAATGACCCCGCGGTCAGTTCAGGTTTTCAAGTTTATTTCTTAGAAAAACTTCTGTAAATTACGATTTTAGACTGTACACAGAAGAATTACTAATCTTAGCACTAGAAAGATACTGTTTTTTAAATTTTGGCAGTAGGTCCATTATCCTTCTTGTTGACTAAGTGGTATTAGTATTGTAATTAATGGTGTATTCCAGTAGCAGCTGTGAACTGTTTGCTCTGTAACATACAGCTTTTTAAAAACTGTTTAAAGAAGATGGAAAAAGAGTAGATCCACTGACATCACAAGTGCAGTGTGCTAAATAACTGGTAAAGTTAGACCAACACCATGGAAGTGCTGACTAGAAACAGGGATGAGTGTTACAGACTTGTTCTTTAACCTCTCTATTAATGTGTTCCTTAAGGGGGATAGTGTAGGCAAAATGAAATGCTGACAGCAGTGAGTGCTGTGTGGTGTTTGAGGAGTGTCTCAGATTTGAGAAGATTGATTCTATTCTCTCATAGGTTTTTTTGCTTCACAGACTGTATGTTTTTTAACAGAGTACACGATCACAATGTATGACACCAAGAAGAAGGAGCTGCGATGGAATGCCACCTATTTTGATTATGCAGCTACTTTGCCTGATGAAGACATAAAATACAGTAAGAACTTAATTGCTGTCTCCCTCCTGCAGTGGAGTTTTTAATACAGGCAAAAATATTCTGATTTTTTTTGTGCAGTGCATGTACTTCTGCCCATTTTTATCCATCACATACTGCAATATCTAAAGCCTGTTAGGTAGCTTCAGGTAAATGGAATCCAGGAGGGTGCAGCTCTTGAAGGCGTGATTCCTTAAAATCAGTGAGAAATGGCAGGAGAGGCAGCAGATCTGAAGCGTGGTGCACGACCTGATTGCAACACTCTTGAATGGCAGCTGGACCTGTGTCAGCCCAGTTCTGGCTGAGGCTTTGCTGCTCAGCTGCTGTGCAGTGAAAGGTGTGATGGTGACTGCAGGCAGAACTGTTCTGTGCGTGATTAAAGCTGCAGGATCCAGGTAACTGTTGCGAATGGATGTGGGGGTTTAGCTAAGTCTCTGCCTTTTGCCCAGGCCTCTGGCAGCAGGCAGGAGCTTTATTGGGGTGGCCAGCACCTCAAGACCCACTTTCGCTCGCAAGTTCTTTAATAATGGCTGATTCAGTCTATTATAGAGCGACACAAAACTAATAGACATAAGACAAACTGTATACTACACAGGAATAAGAATAAAAAGAAACTACTAGTAGGTATATACACCGCGAGGTTAAAGGTACCATTAATTTTACAGCTAGCAAAGAAATAATGTAACTTAGGATCCAGTGTATCTTACCATCCAATTGTTGGTGGGGCACACATCGAGATCCTTTCCCTCAATTCCCAGGAAAGTAACCGCGGAATCTGCGTCCAAACTCCGGGGAGAAGTCCCCCACACTCTCAGGGTGTGTGTGTAGAAGGCTTCTGCCTCCGTGATAGCTCGTGTGTCTTTTATAGTTTGTAAAACAGTGTCTCTCAGTCAAGAATATCTCTGTTATCTCATCCCACATCTGCTCTCCAGACTGAGATGTTGATTCTGAGCTGGGGCTTGAGCCTTTTTGGTGCCAGAGAAGACCCCTTGCTGGGCCTTTCAGCCCCTGGGTTATCTCTTCCCTATCTGCACCAGCTATCAGTGGTAGAGAGAGGGAGGATATGTCCTGCCACAATAACCTCCACACGTTTGTGCACTGCAGAGATGTCCCACTTCGTGTCCAACGGGGACGGGCTGGTGGTGACCGTGGACAGCGAGTCCGGGGACGTGCTGTGGATCCAGAATTACGCGTCCCCCGTGGTGGCCTTTTACATCTGGCAGCGAGAGGGGCTGAGGAAAGTCCTGCACACCAACGTGGGCATCGAGACCCTGCGCTACCTGACCTTCATGTCCGGGGAGGTCGGACACATCACCAAGTGGAAATATCCCTTCCCAAAGGAAACAGAGACCAAGAGCAAACTGACGTGAGCCTGAGATTCTGCTGTTCTCACTGTCCATTTGACAGCTTTGTCATTAAACAAAACAGTTAAGGGTTGTGCTACAAGTTGCAACATGGTGGAAAGAATGTATAAAAGCAGTTCTAGTTCTCCAGGTGTTCTTTTATATAATGTTTGATCTTTTAGTGTGTAAAGTCAGAGACCAAACCAAAAAACTTATTAACTTAGGAAGTGTATATTCCTCAGTTTTATCAGATGTTCTGTGTTGAATAGTTTCTCAGAATGCGGAATTAAATTGGTTTTCCTAACATGAAGCCTTTCACACTATAAAAATGGTGCACAGCATTTTGGCAAATGCCAGTTACTGAAAAATGCAGAAATAGGACATGAGTTATGTCAAATGAGCAACAGTGCTGTGAATAATGAACCGACAATGCTTTCATAATTAAAAAAAAGGCTTCATAGTACAACAGTACTTCAAATAATTTTACAGATCAAGACTTTTCAAGATACAAATACTGATGATTTGAGAAGCTCCCGCGTTTGTTCTGCAGGGTTGTGCTGCCCAGGTTTTAGCTGAGATGGTAAAACATCCATTTGCCTGCTGCTAACAGTGACTGTGTTTCTGCAGCCCAACCCTGTACGTAGGGAAATACTCCACGAGTTTGTACGCGTCGCCGTCCATGGTGCACGAGGGAGTCACTGTCGTGGTAAGTGGGGAGCTGCCAGGTGGGAAAGTGCCTTTATGGAATTAGTGCTGTCCTGGGCTTGGAAAAAAGGCTGAGATGGAATCATGCATAAAATTATATTAAATTAAAATAGAAAATAAAACACTGACGACTGTACATCTACAGAAGTTTGAGGGTTTTACGGATTTCTGTCAAGAAATGCATAGCAAATTAAGTATTTCCTGAAACAATTAACAACCATAGAATGCATGACCATACTTCTGGAATCATTTCCAATGCTGCAAAGCAGTAACTGCAGCTCCCCAGGAACTGTGCCAGGCAGGCTCAGCAGGAGCAGACCTGAGGTTACTGCTATTGTTGGCACTTTGCGGTTCATGTTGAAATTGCTGGTTTGTTCATCAAAGGAACTCCCCACAGACAGGAAACTGCATCATAGTTCTGTTTTGCTCATTGTGGCTGCCAGGTGGGAAATACAGATCCTGCTTAGCTTTAGGAGAAAACAACAAAAAAAGGAGTAATCTCATCTCCCAGGCAACATGTCCCTGAAAAGGTTCAATGTCCAAGGTTGTGGAAGCAGCTGCTAAGGGCATAATGGCCGTGTTTACTCACAGTGACTTTGCTGCCAGTAATCTTTGCTTGCCCACCCATTTTGACCTCCAGCTTTTTAATTTAGTTGCCTATGTAAATATTCTAGGGCCACAGTAACAGTAATTGTAACACTGATCTCTCTGTAGCCCCGTGGCAGTGCCATTCCCTTGCTGGAGGGTCCAAAAACAGAAGGAGTCACCATTGAGAACAACGGCGAGTGCGTGATCACGCCCAGCACCGATGTGAAGTTTTCGGGCAGGCTGAAGGAAAAGCACAAGCTCAACTACTGGAATGACTGGCTGCTTATAGGTGTGGGAGGCCCTGCCTGGCCATAATTACTTAATTCTAGTAATAGTGTCTAATTCATCCTCATTTGCATATAAACTAATGTGTTACATATCCACCTTCCTTCTGTTTTTCCCAAGGCTCCTGCCTTATTCTGTGACAGGGTGAAGTGTTCCATATGTGGAAGGTTATTTGTTGCTTATTTGACCCCTCCCTCAGAGAGGGGTATAGTAATTTATTATTTACTGTAAATATTGTATTTGGGTCCATTTGGATTTTTTTATTGTACATGCTGTTACCTTAATTCTCATCATATGGATCAGACAGTCATGTTTTCTCCATTTTGTAAATGGATTAAAACACAGAGGCTGAAGATAATGTTTATTAATTGTCAGTCTGTCCAGTGGGTCCCAAGTCCCTGAATTTTGGAATTGACTTTTCAGTGCATTTACAATTTTGGTTCAAAAATGAGGAACTGTCTGAAGTTCAGTTTTAAGTGATGACTGGTGATAATTGAGTGATGTATGTGACAGGAGCTCTGGGGCAGGGACAGTGTGCAGCTTTCAGCTTTTTAAAGTGCCGTCCTTCTCTTCCCATGATCCCTTTTCTTGTTAATATCCTTTCTCCTGCAGTATGTCAGGCAGTTCCCTGAAACAGTTCACGTGCCTCTGCAGCTCTCAGTGACCTCTGCCCTCCATTTTTCCTCTCCTTTCTCTTTCCTGTTCTATACATGAGCATCATGTTTTGTGATGTTCTCACTCTTCAGCAAAGATGCTGCAATCAAGGATTTCTTTCCCAAAAAACGACAACTTTCTGTTTTAACAAATGTGTTTCATTTAAAGGGCACCACGAAACACCATTATCTGCCCCCACAAAGATCCTGGAGAAATTCCCAAGCAACTTACCAAAGAGGCCTGAAAACGTGATTCCAGCTGACTCTGAGAAAGCCACTATTGAAGAGGTTTGTGATGAGAATAATCCTCTTACTGCATGAGAGAAGAATATAAAGGAGTGGATTGGGGAAGGACACAGAAGGAAAGCTGCATGGAATTACTTTCCATTTTTTCTGTCAGATGTTCCTGTACTTAGCACATAGAATCACTGGTATGAGGAAATGTCATTCCTTGTTTCAGAATTACGGCTTTCCGCTGCTTTTTTTTCCCCACATGCAAAACTTTGACTTTGGTAGGTTTAGAAATGACTAAAAATGATGTAGCAGAAAGGCTGACTATAAATGCCTCATTACCCACAGAGATCCCACACTAACAGAGCTTTCTTTGCCTCAGGTCATTGACATCGTTGAAGGTTCCTCGACAGAAGGGCCTCCGGCTGCTCCAAAGGATATCGAGGAGACGCCTGCTCGGCCCATCCTGCGGCCGGAGGCTCCGGTGGACTCCATGCTGAAGGACATGGCCACGATCATCCTCAGCACTTTCCTGCTTGTTGGCTGGGTGGCTTTTATCATCACCTACCCAATGGTAATGCTGACCTGGCTTGATGTGCTTTTGAGTGTTGGGAGAATCAGTGCCCAGAAATTATACAGGAGTTAGTGACACACTCCAGGGATTTTTCCCTCTTCACAGATGTGCACTGGGGAGCAAAGGCACAAGTTTGACTTAACAGGAATTTCTCTGGCCATATGTGCCAACTCTGGAGAGATTTTCTTTTCCATCCACCAGTTGTGGTTTTTGTAGGTATTGCTCTTTTTGGACATGATCTTAGCACTATTGGCTTCACTCCTGTCTTCCTCACCTGAACCACTGTCAGGTTTTCCAGGTTTTGGATCAAAGCCTTTATCCTTCTGTGGTTTTAAAGACACCTGGCCAACCTAGTAACAGCTTTTTTAACCAAGCCATGTGATATCTCATCTTGTCAATGGGAGTCCAGAATGAAATAGAAATTGTGAGTGAACATTCCCCAACCTGTGTAGTTGGCAGGGACAGGGCAGGAGGGTTTGGCTCCCACCTTTTAGAAGTAGCTCCCCCGTAGCTGTAGAGTTGCCTTGCATGACCTGACTGCCAAATCTTCACTGAGGTCCTTTCTCACAGAGTGTCCACCAGCAGCAGCAGAGGCAGCATCAGCTGGAAGAGAAGATCCAGCTCTTGCAGCAACAGAAGCTGCCCTTTGGTGCTCCCAGTGACCTCCCGCCTGAGGCAGATTTCCTGGACACGTCGTACGGCCGGACGGAAAGCTCAGCTGGCAGCACACCAAACCTGTCCCCCAGAGCATCAAACCACTCTGCCTATTCCAACATCTCCACATCTGATGTTGGGAGCTGCCTTTCCACTGAGCAAGAAGAGGGAGGTAAAGTTGACCCAGTGTGGTTTATTGTGTCTCTATTCCCCAGTCCATGTGATGGTATAGTAACATAGTTATTGATGATACTTCATAGCTCAGCAAGATGAAAAGAACCATCATCCTCATTCAGGCTGAGCCCTGCACCTCAGCAGGGTTGTTGCTTTACAGTAACAGCCAGCTGAGGGCTTGTGCTGCCCAGGGCAGTATGTTCCTATCACTTGTAGCCATTCTAGGGAGATATTCATTTAAATAAAAACATATATTAAGATGATTAACTGGACTCGAGAAATGGGGATTAGGCAGCACAACCTTCCTTCCTGTGCACTCATTTGTCCCTTCAAAGGCTACTAAACCCACTTCAGTAACTGTCAGTCAGCATTTCCTAAATTCAACATACATAAACTTTTAGAGAGAACCACTCATTTCTCACAGCCATGAGCCATAAGGTGTGTGTAAATGTGTTTTGACTCTTGATGTTGGCTCATTGGGTCACCACAGAGTATTTGCCTACTCAGGGTAAGTACCAATGTGGACACGTTCATTTCTTTTGATCATATGTGTGTTAAATTTAAACATGAGCTAAACGACAATTACAGACTGGCCTCAAAGTCTGTGCAGTTGTATAAGGCTGCCTTGCCCCATCCTAATCCAGTGCTTGTTTTTCTTTTCTTGCTCAGATGAAGAAGCAAACCGAGTGATTGTTGGCAAGATTTCGTTCAACCCTAAAGATGTATTGGGACATGGAGCTGAAGGGACAATTGTTTACAGGTAGAAGAGAATGTGCGAATTAAACAGACCAATGTTGTGTTTGTATTAGGTCCTTTGAATTTCTTTTTTTTATAAAAGCCCTCACATCTGCTATGAACAGAAATGAAACTTTTTGCATGTGTCTGCAATATTTTCATGCATTTTCTTCACTAGCAAAAACTACTTTACTTCCCGAAGTACTTCCCTACTGGCCAAATGTACCTGTTTCCAGCACAGGAAATGCTTTCATTGGCCTCTACAATGGCATCTGTTGTCCCATTTTCTGTACATGCTCTGGCTCCAGAGTGTGAAGGGTTGTGTGCCTTCCCTCCCTGGCTGCAGGGGCTCCTTCGATAACCGCGATGTGGCGGTGAAGAGGATTCTCCCCGAGTGCTTCAGCTTCGCAGACCGGGAGGTGCAGCTGCTGCGCGAGTCCGACGAGCACCCGAACGTGATCCGCTACTTCTGCACGGAGAGGGACCGGCAGTTCCAGTACATCGCCATCGAGCTGTGCGCCGCCACCCTACAGGAGGTGACCTACAGAGCTGGCAGCATCTTCTCCCTGGAGGGCCTTCACTTCCCTTCGGCTTAAGTTGCTGAAGTGGCTGACCCAGGAGATGTTCCATTTACTGCCACTGTCACCTCTGTGACAATTCCATGTTCCTAGAACAGAGGTGTTTTCAGACCTGTAGAAAGACATCCCTAGCCCTGGACTGATTTATGGACAGAAGCTGTTGTCCTTTGATTTTTAACTTCTTGTGAAGGACTCCCTTCTAGCCATCCTCCCCCTCCTACCACGCAGCCTTTGAAGACTCTGTTCTTCTTTCTGGAGCACAGTGCTATACAGAACTGTAGCTCTGAATGAGACTTTAGAGATCATCACCTTCAGCCAAAAAAAAGCTCTTTGCTGTGTGTTACCAGCTAGCACAATTTACCCAGTCACATCTCTTTTGGGGGATGAAGTGCATGGATTTATTATTTATGCAGCTTCTAAGCAGTGCTGTGGCTGACTCCCTTGGTTCTCTGTTGCAGTATGTTGAGCAGAAGGCCTTCAGCCACCATGGCTTACAACCCATCACTCTCCTGCAGCAGACAACGTCTGGGCTGGCTTACCTGCACTCCCTGAGTATTGGTAAGAATGCCTCTCCTTTCAGAACTGGATTAACTGGGAAAAAAAGAGAAATTGGTCTGGTACTGGTCTGTTCACCTGGCCTATTGGAAGGTATCCCTGCCTATGGCAGGGAAGTTGGAATGAGATGATCTTTAAGGTTCCTTTGAACCCAAACCGTTCTGCGGTTCTATGACTTGACACTGGCCTTGTCCCTGCAACATTCTGCAGCCCCGGACTACTAAAGCAAGTCCTTACTCTTGGTGCTGGGTGCTGAGGTTTTTAGATAGGAATTACATAAAACATGATGGAATAAAAAAATGAGCCTCTACCCATGACAATCATTTGAAGTTATGACTTTGGTTTAATGGATGGTGGTTCAGCCTTGTGAAAGGTTAATTTAAAAATTTGTTGGGACTGCCTGAGTGGGTAAGTGGATGTTTGTAACAGTCCACAGGGATCTGAAGCCCCACAACATCCTCATCTCGATGCCCAACGCTCACGGGAAAGTCAAAGCCATGATTTCAGACTTCGGGCTGTGCAAGAAGCTGGCAGTGGGCAGGCACAGCTTCAGCCGCCGCTCAGGCGTGCCGGGCACCGAAGGCTGGATCGCCCCGGAGATGCTGAGTGAAGACTGCAAAGAGAACCCTGTAAGTCCTTGCCCTTCCCAGGCTGCCCAGGAACAGGCCAGAGCCCACAACAGGCAGCACTTGGTGCCTGGGCCTCCAGGCTGCCTTGCAGCTCAAATCTGTGAGTGTGAAAATTTCCTTCTGCTCTCGGATGCAAAATAACCACCCTGTGACAATCAGAGCTTTCAGGGGGAAAAGATGTGACTATAGATGTTGCTATTGAAGGCTGTTTCTTTGCAGACATACACCGTGGACATCTTTTCAGCTGGCTGTGTCTTCTATTACGTGGTGTCTGAAGGTGGCCATCCCTTTGGCAAGTCCCTGCAGCGGCAAGCCAACATCCTGCTGGGAGCATACAGCCTGGAGGCTCTGGATGCAGGGAGGCATGGTAAGGACTGCACTGCAGGGATCAGTGAGCTGCCCAGGCTGCTAAACACCAACACCAAAGACAGAACCAAGGACCACAGTTACTCCCAGCCTGGCAGAGATGAAAGTTGTACTCCTCAGGTCCTCCTGAAAGCAAAGGGCCTAAAGTTCTTGGAGTTAGTACCCCAGAGCATCTCTGGAATACACAATTTGGAACCCTGCAGTCTTGACTGTGAAGTTATTTTCTGTATTTAAAGGGTGGGAGAGAGCTGAACTTTCATATTCTTAGTCTTTGATATTCTTTCTATTGGTTGCCCAGCACATCTGTGAGGGCAGCGCTTGAACTAGCAGGACGGGAGGAAGCAGAGGCCATAATGAATTTCTGAAGTACAAAATACTATAAAATTACAAAATTTTACATTTTGCTACAGCCTAAGAATGTAGAGAAAATAAAACAAAACAAAAGAAGTAAATTTCCTTGCACGGTCTTCCTTGCAGAAGACATTGTTGCTCGTGATTTAATAGAGCAGATGATAAACATGGACCCTCAGAAACGGCCATCTGCCAGCTGCGTACTCAAACACCCCTTCTTTTGGAGTCTAGAAAAACAGCTCCAGTTCTTCCAGGTTTGTGATGACCTTTTCTCTCCTCTCAGTTCTCAGGGCTCCTGTAGACTTTTTCCAGGTCTTGAATTCAGTCTCTCTTTTGTGCCTATTTGAGGTCATAGATCCACAGCCTTACTGTGAGGAGTGAGTCAGCCCAGTGGTAAAACCTGGGTGGAGGTCCTAAGCAATTGGCTTAGTCTTACAGCAGATCTTTCACAGAGGGCCAGAGCTGATGTGACCAAGGGCAGTTGGTGGGAGGAAGGTCTCCTCTAGCAGCTGCAGTACCCACAGAGATGGTGGCCAGAGGGTTTTCAGGAACATGCACTTAGTTCCTGATGTTGGGTGGGAAGTGGCTGAGGACTTGAGATCCTTTCCAGCCTTACCTTCTCCTCTGTGCTAAAAAGGCTTTGGCAGAGGGTTAAACAAATAATCTCAGAAACTTCAGTATCCTGTTCCCAAGCACTGTCATGGAATTCTAACTTTACTACCAGGACAGGCTGTAACTGGCCAGAAGCAGCAATTTGAAAATACTGGGAAAAACTTGGAAATAAACCTAGAAATAATCTGAATGTCTCTTCCAGGATGTTAGTGACCGGATAGAGAAAGAATCTTTAGATGGTCCAATAGTCAAGCAATTAGAAAGAGGTGGAAGAGAAGTGGTGAAAATGGACTGGAGAGAGCACATCACTGTTCCTCTTCAGACAGGTAATGGACAGCATTTTGTCAGAGTGGGAATTACCTGCTGTTCCCAGTTTGCTGGGACAGGAAAGTAAGGATAACACTGTCTCAGTTTTGGCACATCACTGTTACTTGCCAGTAAAGTGTTTCTTCAAATGCAAGTATATATTTATGTACTGAAACACTCCTACAAGGACCTGTGGCTGCAGACACACATCCCAGCACATCACAAAAAAAATTTGTTTCTCTTGCAGATCTTCGAAAATTCAGATCCTATAAAGGCGGCTCCGTCCGGGACCTTCTGAGGGCGATGAGGAATAAGGTAAAGGAGTCTTTTCCTCGTGCACTCCGGGCTCCTGCCTCCGGCTGCTGTTGTTGCCAGTCTGTGTCAGACCCTGGTTTAGGTTCTGAGCTCCTTTACAAGAGACCAGTAGGAGGTTACTGTGTCCAGGAACACCAACAGCTCTGTTTGCAAGAGGCTCTTGAACAAACCCTCTGACTGAGCTTTTCCCTCTTCTGTTTTCCTCCACAGAAGCACCATTACAGGGAACTACCTCCCGAAGTGCAGGAGACCCTGGGCTCCATCCCAGATGATTTTGTGTGTTACTTTACAGCTCGTTTCCCTCGCCTGCTCCTGCACACCTACCACGCTATGCACATCTGCTGCCAAGAAAGACTCTTCCAGCATTACTATGCTGAGGACTCTGCAGAGCTGAGCCTTACAGGAGACACGGTTTGAGAGGAGAGGGATGGAGCTTTCTTCTCTGGGACCAACATTCCCAGCACAGGCCTACCCTTAGCAGGGAAAAGTGAGATCAAAGAGCTGAATTCTCTCTCTTTGAAGAAACCAAGCTTACAAAAAGTGCCTTGTACCTGTGCCTGTGCCGGAGCAGGAGCTGGTGGAGCCCAGGGCACGAGTGGTAAAGCGAAGAACCCTGGGGATGGAGTTACTGACTCCAAGGCAGTTTTCAAGACTGTGGAAATGAAAAGCAAAAGCTGGATATAACCATCACCCAATATCCCTGTACTGTATGTGATTTTGTAACAGATGTCTTTTACTACAAAAAGAAAAAAAATTCAAATTCAGTGATTGAAATCATATAATTACTTGGGACTGGGATGTGCAAAAGGAGCCCTTTAGTTGTAGCAAATCATCTGAACCTGCCATTGCACTACTGCCACATTAGGCATTAGGCACACCACAGTGACTGCAAAGGGAATCATGCATGATTATCCAAAATATGGTATGAAAGTACCATTTCTGTTTAATCAGTACTACCCTGGAAAACTAGTCCCTCATACTTGAGCAGAAACAATTAAGTTTTAAAAAATACTGACTTGAAACATTAATCAAGGTTTGCCTACTCTGAAAATAAGCCTTGTTGTTTAATATGAACCAGTGTTCGCAGAAGAGCTTGAGCAGTCCTCGCCTTAACTCGCAGTATGAGAACAGACCTGCACGAGTACCTGCAGCAAACACCGATGGCAGCGGGGAGCTGCCTGTGACTCATCAACTGCAAATGTCCCTCAAGGGGTAAGAGGAGGCCACAGCCACAGAGCCAGGGCTGAGACAGTCCTGGGGAAAAGAGCTAAACAGGAAGCAAGAGCAGTTCAGAGCAGTGAAATCAGCGCAGTGTTTAAGGGGGGGCCACACATTTTCTGTGTGTGGGGGCTGGTNTTTAAGGGGGGCCACAGAGCTGTAGAACCCCATTTTCTGTGTGTGGGGGCTGGTAATTCCATCCACAGCAGCCTGTGTGGTTAAAGATGCAGTATTTCTTTACACTGGCCTTGAAGCTGTGACAAAGCATCGTGTGTGCTAGGATGAAGAAATGCTGAATTCTTATGTAACTAGGGTGTTCTTTTACAATATATTTATTTAATGTATTTATATTTATTTAATTTTTACTACAAAGTGGTATCAAATCCAAGTGGTACAAGTATGAAGCATGCCAAATCAGTCTTAATCAGTCTTGTGTTTATATTTAATCATCAGATAACAACTGGAAGAGGAAAGTGATACTGCATCTTTCAATGGAATTAATTAAAGGAGAAATTACAAAGTGGGAATTTGTATGATTGTGCCATTGTGTCTTAAATAAATTATTGCCAGTAATATGTATGATGGGGTACGTACAGCTACTTTTCTGGAGATATTTACAGGATGTTTTTTTTCCTACTTTTACAATGTGCGAGAGCAATTTACCTAAGATGCCAAACTGTGCAGGTTACATGTTTCTAAAGCTTGAAAAAAAATGGTAATTTTACCTAAAAAGATTCAAAGCCTATTTCATATTTTTGTATTTCTCATGTAAAGGTCTTTTATAAATCTACTAAATAAAGACTTGTACTCAGCTTAAAACCCCACAGCTTTTAGTGACAATGTGTGCCCAGGGAACCCGGCAGGCGTGGTGCTGGCAGAGGGAAGGGGCCGAGGCCTGCAGCAGCCCCATCCTGCCTCCCTGGGGAAGGGACTCGTGCCTGGGTTTTGAGCCTGCTCGAACCACTGCCTGCTGATCCAACAGAGGATGCAGGAGTTGTTCGGATGGGGGGAGCACTGGAGCCTCGTTTGTTATTCTGACAGGCCCCAGGCAGCAGCCAGCTCTAGCCGGGTGGCTGAGGCAGGTGCACAGGGGAGATAAAATGGCAGGAATTTGTACTGCTGTGCAATAAAGAAATACCGATAAATAAATGGTTTCGGAGAAACTGAGCTGGTAAGTGACCACGTGCTTTACAGGAAACAGCAAGCCGCTAAGGCAGTTCTGAGTGCAGCACAGCCTTCCTGAGCCCCAGCAGCACAGAGGGCTGGGCAGAGGAGCCTCTTGTGCTCCATGGCTCTCCAACCTCTCCACTACTTGGTCAGGGGGCCTGGAGTGAATAGGTAGCTATTCACTGCTATAGGCAGTAAGTGTGGTGGATCTGAAAGTCTGAACTACAAAAAAAAAGGATAAATATACCCCCCCACCCCATATTCTGACACTTGGCTGGTTTTGGTGGGGCTAAGCCTGCTGGATTGTAAAGGCAGCACCACCCAGCAGCAGCACTGCTGCGAAGGGGGTGGAGACTTGATAGCTCACCGGGAAGGTTTGTCTAAAGCAGTTTTCCCCTTTTTATTTCCGGAATAATTTTTAAGAGACCCACAGGAGCTGCAGAATACCCGCAGTGCTCAGACGGCTGCCCGTGCAGAGCCTGGCACCACAGGTGTTGGAGCGGCTTCCCTCCCTTCCTCCTACGGAAACCCGTTCCCTGCAGGCAGAGCAGCACTGGAGACACTCGGCCACCCGCGGGCTCTGCGAGGTAAGCCCTCCGTGCGCTGCGCCCGCGGGGTCATTCTCAGCCTGGGGGTTACTTTGCCGGTAGCAAAGTAACTTTTAACGAAAAGTGAGGATGTCCCTCCGCTGTCACCCGCCCAGCTCTGTCCCCCGGCCACCCCACTGCTCGGCAGCATTGCCGACGGGAGCTGCTCGGCAGCACTCCGTGCTCGGAGCAGCTCGCAGAGGCAGGAGCGGGGCGCGGACAGCTCTGCCCCCCACCCCCGCAGCTGCACCCCCTCCCTGCCCACTCGTGCAGCCCGGAGCACCCAGAGCCCACTGGAGCACAAACCCGCTGCCACCCGCGAGTGCTCCTAGAAGCAGGAGGGATCAGGGACCCGCGGGACCCCTCCAGCCGCGCTTCCCCAGCCCTGCCCCCGCTCGGCTCAGCCTCAGATCCAGTTTCGATTCCCCGGCAAGGCTGCTCGCTCTGAAACGCTTCCTGACGTCAGCTAGCACGGCGGGCTGGGGCAGAGAGACAAGGGCGGGACGGGATTCACCGCAAGCCGACCCACGGTACAAGCCCAGCCCTGGGAGGTGGCCAAAGGCACTAAAAGACCAGTGTTTCAGAGACATTTTTAGCCCCCTTTCTCGGGGAAGGCTGCACCAAGTGTCAGTGGAAATCGGTCTCCCACCATTTTGATAAGCAGCCCGTTTACACTTACTCTGAGGGATGCCTTACACCCACAGCACATCAGGGCAGTCCCGTAACAGGCTCCCCCTCAGAGCCACCTGCTCAGACTAAAGCTACAGCCATGCTGGTGCCTCAGCCAGCCAAGGCTTCCACAGGGCTGACCTGGTGCAGAGAGGGTTAATGTGCACTTGTTGGTTTTTTCCAGCATACCCTCTTCTCCCAGAACCAGTATCTCCCCACACCACCACCTTCTGCTGAACTCACCTCCTGCCAAGCCCTGGTCCTGGGGAGTGAACGCTCACCTCCTTCCCTCAGTCAC
This sequence comes from Callaeas wilsoni, assembly GCA_013398955.1. NCBI lineage: Eukaryota > Metazoa > Chordata > Aves > Passeriformes > Callaeidae > Callaeas > Callaeas wilsoni. The sequence goes on from VWPU01014972.1 coordinate 35,036, forward strand.
CACCATTCCACTTAGCGATACTGTGGAGGCCGTGACCAGCTGCACTGCTGGCTGCTCCTTTTACACCTGCTGAGAGCCCTGTGTAGCACCACGACCTGCAGGGTGGGGCTGGCTGAGCTCCTGCACCTGCTGAACCAGAGAGTTGAGCCTCCACCCCGCAGTAAGAGAAGAAACACCACCACTTCAGTGCACCTTTCACTGTGCCCCCTGTGACCAGGCCATGGTTCGTGGGTGGTTATTGCTGGCTGTGAATGTCTCGTATCTCTGCTGTCACACTGAGCAGGTGTATTTAACCCGCTGCTCCTGCAGTACAGAACCGGCTGTCCCTGCTGCCACCCATCTCTGAACCTCTGCAGTGGAAGGATGTCATGACTCAGGCGAGGACACCCCACTGAACACAAAGCCTTCTGCTGGGTTGGGCAGTGAGTCGAACTGCTTCTGGGAAATTCTGGTAAGCACCAGAACAGATACGGGAAAAGAGAAGGAGCAGGGGAGAGTGTACCCTGCAAAGAAGGGAGGGAAAAAGGAGTGTGAAGGAACAAAAGGCAGGGAAAGTGAGAAAAAGCAATAAAAAGAAAGAGATAGAACCTGGGGGTGGTGGTGGGCCTCCTTTTCTCCAACACGTAACAGAAAGAACTGTTGGGCTCAGCTGTCAGCACAAGCTTCTCTAGCAACCCCCTATTTCTTCCACATCCACGAGTTTCAGAGGCAGGAGCAGCTGCCTTCATGTAGCCACACAGAAGCAGCATAGCCTGAACAGGCTTTCAGAGGTACAGAAATGGACCAAAAAGGTGGGGAGGAAGTTGGGAAAACAGAATGCCAAAGTCTGCTTGAACTAACACAGGAATGTTAACTGTAAATCTGAAGACATATTTTCCCCCTCCTTCTAGGGTTTTGTTCATTAACAGCAGGATTTCCTTCACCAAAGACAATGGGTATGTACTGCTTTCAGAAAATCTGTACTTTGTATGTAGCGATTTGCTTTTTAATATCTGCATCTGAAGGATTCATATCTAGTGAGGAACTAATCACTACTCCTGTCATCATCTTAGGGTTTGTATTGATGCTGTCCTCATCCCGCAGAAAATAATCAGACTCAAGTGGGTAAATTACCTACCCAAACCTGTCCAGTTTAGGGAATCCAGCCCTGTCAATTCCCATAAACCTTACCACATCATTCCCTGCAAAAAACATTCTGGGTTACTTCCTTGAGTCCCTTTGAGGATCACTTCCAAGTCTCCTTCCTAGTTTCCTGCTTTGCTGATTTATTAGTCTTGCACCAGTGTTTAGAACTGCTTCTGATTAAGGTTAAGGTTACTATGTCATCAGAACTGACATATTTGAGAAGTTAACACCTGCTCTCTCACTGTGACTGGCAGAAAGAAAATAATCTAACATTCAGTGTGGTAAACATTAGTTTGTATTAGTAATACATAATTTTAACTTCTAGATTACAAAACATTACCTGTGAATGAATGGGATGAGAACCACGTCAAACGCTGGCTGGAGTCTACTGGAATCAAGAAGGAGTATGTAGATATACTACACGCAGAAGAAGTGACAGGTCCAGCACTAATGGAACTGGATGAGTCTTTCCTGAGAGACTTAGGAATGAAGAAAGGCCAAATCCAGATCTTAATCCACAAGAGAAATGAACTTCTGCAGCTCCAGGACAATGCGCAGCAAGCTGAGGAGCGCAGCAGCACAACACCCGCCAGAGCGGATGCTCAAAGGGGCCCAGCCAGAGCCAGCAGTGCCCCCGCTCAGGGCACGGCCAGTGAAGGCAGCTCTGGGGCTGTGGGTACAACCAGCAGCGAGAACACAGCTCCTGCTGCTGGCAAGAAGCAAAAAAGAAGCAAGAAATCCCAGCTTCAAAGTGCTGAAGAAGTTTTAGAGCTCAGAAACTGTCGGCCATTTAGAAGTCAGGATACTGATTTCAAATATGTGAAAGACACAGTTCTTGCTCCAGAATCAGGAGTCAGTGATTTAATCATTCCTTGCCATGAATACAAATCTTTTGCCATTGCTGCAGAACTGAACAAATATCAACTGCAATCAAAATTTGCCTCTGAAGTGATACGATTTGCTTCAGCCTGCATGAACATTCGAACAAATGGCACCATCCATTTTGGTGTCATGGACAGCGTTGAGGACAAGGGCTGGAAACATGGACAGGTCGTTGGCATAAAGGTCAAAAACCGAGAAGACTTTGTTGATGCACTGGACTATATAGAAAAGTGCTTTTACAGTAATTTACAAGAAATTGCAAGGAAATGTATTCACCCACCTGTGTTCGTTGAAGTGATTTCAAAAGACTCTGAGGAACAACGATTTGTGGTGGAGGTTGACATTGAACCAACATTCAGCTTGGTAAAAAACAATTGTTTTGAAGTTTATTTGCCAAAATACAATGAAAGCAGCCAGAAGGTGATCCTGACAAAAGAACCAGCTCTCTACCAGAGATTAGGAGCAAAGTCTGAACCTGTGCAGCGCAACAAACTCACTGCTTTCATTCAGGCTGTGCAAGACAGGGATGCTCAACGAGAAAGAGCTGAGCTCTCCAGCACACAAGTACCTACAGAAATACCTCAAGATTTAGGAAGAAAGTTATCAGTTCTATTAAATGATGGCAAAAGCTACATGGATGATTCCCTGCGGTACATTCTTGTCACAAACAGATGTGAACAGGACAATCTGAACTACATCAACTTTTTAATGCACTTGAACATTTTCTGTGTCTTCGACTTTGATGAACATTCTAATGTGTCAGGGCTGTACAGCAAGTACAAAGAGCACCATGAAACAAGTTCTTATTTTTTACAGGATTTTTTCAAAGAAATTAAGACTGATAATTCTCCCTCTCAGAAACTGTTTGATCAGACCAGCTGGATATTCTGTAATGGGCGCAGTGACTTCCTTGGGGATGAAAAACCTTGTGATGAAAATACATGGATTAGAACAAAAAAAAAATACCTGAAGAAAGTAATTACTTGTATCTGTGAGGAAATTCTGCCGGAGCGCTCTTTCATTGTGCTTTTTCTATTGCTATCACCAGTGCAGAAACCACTTGTGGACACTTTTCAGGAATTCTATACAGAGATGAATGGCATGGAGTACATCATCTGCATTGCAGAGTCCAGAGAAAACTACAGAAAGTGGGCTAATCTAGCCCAGGAGTCCTGCAGCATTGAGACACTAGAACAATGCAGTGTAGTGGGTATGAAGCTCAGTCACGTAGATGCCACCATCCAGTTAATGCTGCCTTCCACAGCCCAACCCAGACACCTGCCAGCTTCCACTGGAGGCGTGTGCACACTTCCCTTGCGGGAAGAAGAAAAACTGTATTCCCTAGAAATCCTTTGTGCTGACCAATGTGATGATATCAAATTAAATCATTGGACTGAAAAACAAAAACAAGAAATAGAACAAAATTTTTACCGTGGGAGAAAAATCATGTGGGAAAACTTGTGGCTTGCTGATAAAAAACTCTGTGGGGATATCATTGAACGTGAAGCATGCACGGAGGCAAGCAAACTCTTGGATGGCGTTTTACGAGGATGTGGACAAAATTATTCTGTGGCTAAATTAAAGATATTTCACCATCCTGGAAGTGGTGGAAGCACAATAGCACGGCAAGTTCTATGGAAACGCAGAAAGCGTTTTAGATGTGCTGTTATCAAGACCTCATATTCACCTTCAACTGTTTGTAACCATGTGCTTGCACTTAGAGATTATGAAGAAAAGGAAATCACTCACTGTTTTCCTGTGCTGCTCCTGATTGAAGATTACGATGACGAGTACTTTGAAGAACTACAGATTGAGTTAATGGAGGCTGTAACAACCAGGAAGATGAATACCTCCAGGCCTTACTTCATCCTCATGTGCTGCAGACGATGCAATGACCCTGAACGGCTTTGCAAGGCTTCGCCACTGGACACAGTTGCTGTCACCCACAAGCTGACAGAGTCAGAGAAAAATCTGTTCAACACTAAGCTTGAAAAACTGAAGCAGAAAGATGTCAAGCCAGAATTCATACTTACGTTTGTGCTGATGTGTGAGGAGTTCAATAAAACGTACGTGTCAGACTTGGTAGCGCACATTCTGCACGGCATCGACCCTTCCTCTCGTGACACCTGCTTGATGCGTTACGTGGCTCTGCTCAACTGTTATGTACCCAATTCATATGTTTCACTGTCACACTGTGAGGCTTTTCTGGGGCTGGGGGCATACACAGAGAGTAAAGCAAGAGCGTACGATTTCAAACATCGCTTGAGTGAACAAGCAAGAATGATTTTTATTGAGCTAAGGGAAAGCACCACTTACATTTCATCTGTTCGGATAATACACTGCCTGGTTGCAAAAGAAATTCTGCATCAGCTTTCAGGGAATCAATCACTAAGTCAACTTGCAACAACTCTTCTTCAGGAAAAGATACTCTTTGAAAACAGATTTGGACGAGAAGAATTCATAAAGTTTATCAGACATCTGTTTATTCGACGTGATAAAAGAAGCAGGGGTGACAATACTGATACTCTCTTCTCCCCATTCATTGAACACGTCTGTGAAGCTGAAGACTGTGAAAAAGCTATTGCTGTTCTAAAAGCTGCATATGAACTCCTTGGAAAAGATCCTTTTTTTGCCCAGCAACTTGCCAGACTAAATTACAGCAATGAAAAATTTGAAGATGCTAAATACTGGGCAAAGGTCGCAAAATCTCATTTGCCAACTGATTCTTATATTTTGGATACAGAAGGTCAAGTCTACAGGAAATGGTTTAATTTCACTGTGGATAAAATGACAGAGGAGGACACCCCTGGAAGGATCACTGAGAAGATAGAGATTGCTCTTAAAGCTATGAAATGCTTCAGGGCTGCACAACAGGCAGCAAAGGAAGAACGTGAAACTATGAACAACGCTGGCTATTTTGGAGAAGTAGAAGTAGGTTGCCGCCTTCTTCGATTTTTGTCCACACTGCCTGTATTCCACAGAAGCCCACAGGGGGAACACACTGAGCTTGTGAAATATCTCACCACAGAATACATTCCTGAAGACATAAAAAGAACATGGGGAATGCTTCACTCCCGCTTAAAAGGCTTGCGCCAGAACGTGTACAATGCTCTGGAATGGATTTCAGAAGAACTAAGTTATTTCCAAACAGATAAAAACCAAGAGAAGGATGATGAAAATGATGATAAGGAAGAACAAATTTATAACCCCAGAAAATGGCTGAAAAGACAGTCAGAGGTATACGCTAAATTCTTTATCTCAGCATCACTTACTGATGACAGCAACAATGGCCCTGAAACTCAGCTCATGAGACGCATGAATATTTACAAGAATGGTGGAGGAAATGTCACCAACATCCTGTCATTCTTAACAGATAAGAAAGAGAACAGGTCAGCTGAAAAGCTAGAAAGGATCCTTAGTTTCTATCCAGAAAACCCGCTGAGGAACAGGCTGGAGGACAATGATCTGATCAATTATATTTTGTGCCACATCACCTTAGCCTGCGTAGCACCAGGATCAGCCAAACTCCTTCCACTGCCAACTCTTCGTGACCTCAGTCTAAAATTCTTCAAAGGAAAAAGACCATTTCCAGCAAGTGCCTTTTTCCTGCTCACCTTGCTGTACTGGCCAGATGAGGCATTAGACAAAGAGCCTAATCCAGATAAAGATGAAATTTTAACTTCAGCCCTTCAAACTCTGAAACGCTTATATGACATCAAGATGAAAGATGTTCCTACCAGAAAGAAAAGAATCTACACCCATTTTTTTCTGGGAAAGGGTTATGGCTTAAGTAAGATTGTGCACAAAACTAAAATTGATAAATTGATGGTGGGGTCCTTAGATGAGAGGAGAATGAAGTGGCTGCACGGAACTGTATGGAATATTTCCATAATTCGTGACAATCTCAAAAGAGTTTCTGGCTGGACCAAGGACAGAAATTTATTTATACGTGGTCATGTGAAGGAGCTCCGTATCTTGCCACTCCATCATGAATCAGTGCCTGCTGGAAATGAAAATGTGACCTTTTATTTAGGCTTTTCATTTAATGGTCTTGTTGCTTTCAATATTGAGGTTGAAAATGATCCAGCCATCAGAAGAACGTAAGGTATGTGGTACCTTACCATATGCACTGTGCTCTTAGAAGGTACAGCACTGGAAGTGTCCACTCTCACATTTAAAACTAAAAGCAGACTGCCCTGGGTAAACACCAGGCAACAAGAAAATCAGAATTAACAACTATAATACTGACCAAATAACTAAAAAAATTTGAAACTACTAGTAAAATGTACTTTGAGCCAAGCCTTTGATAGTTTTGGAATCACAGAAAGCAAGATTTCAAACCAAAGACAGCAATTCATCCCTTTCTTCTCACCTCACAGATTAGGATTTTAGGTTAATTTCTGCGTAGTCTTGATCAGTAAAATAATTTGTCCAGTGTAACTACACTTTTCTTCCTGAATCAGCAACAGAAAAGTGAACTCACAGCACATACACTGCTCTCTGACATGTGCCATGTATGAAATACAACTACCAACTGCAAAGCCAGTGTCAGTATAGAAGCAATTTTAAAGCTGACTTTGCCAACATCAGGACTGATAAAAACAGGTCTCGAATTCAGTGTAACTCCTACATTGCTTCTGTGTGTAAATATTACCTTACTAGACATACCTGTATCTGGGGTGGGCAGCAGAGACATGGATGACAGAAGATTATTTGTAAGCACTGTAATGTGTTCATAGTCCAAACAATTCCTGCACTTGGTGAAATGATTTTGCATTATCATCTAAGGAATGCCACAGAGTACAGAACTCAAATCTGTCTAGAGCATACACCCATGATTTGAAAAATGCAAAGGAGTTTTTCAGTGCTGTGTTTGCAACCATGATGTCATTCAGCTTCTAATAACAAAAGTGCTTGTTGTTGGAGTTTCACATTGTTTGATGTAAGATATTGTGACTGCCAAAAGTTGCCAAAAAACCTGTCATATAACTTGTTTTAATCTAATAATTATCTTTAATTAAGAATTACCATTTCTACGTGAACTTTATTGCCCTACCTGAGGATGTATTTCCAACAGTAGCTAGGTGTGATTTGCTTTTCCAAATGCAGCCAAGATCTGGGCACAGCCAAAAACTGTAGAGGGAGTAGCAAGCCATGGCGAATTCAGAAGAGGATGAAGCCAAAGATTATTGTCTAGCTCGAGCCTTCACATTCCGGCCTCAGGTAGCAGAAACAATTGCCAGAGGCAAGAGCGTTGCGGTGTGCCCAGTAGGAACGGAGCGCCTCAGCTCCTAAGTGGTATGAAGAGGACGAAGCGGTAACCGCCGAAACCTCCGCCCCTGAGCTCACCGCGTTCTCCTCCCCCTGACCCATCCGTCAGGGTGGTACCGGCCCCTTGTCAATCATAACCCCAGTTCTGGAAAGTTCCCTCACTTCTGTTCCCCCATTGGTTGGGTTTGGATCCTTTACCCCATTGGTTTTTTTCCCCCAATCGGATTTTGCTCCTCCCTCTTACCCTTCTCCCATTGGTTGTTTCCCAATT
>VWPU01014972.1:42636-137528 GCA_013398955.1 Callaeas wilsoni
CCCCCCCCCCCCCCCCAACCCTATAAGAGTCCCTGCTCTCCACGCCCTGGGGTTCTTTCATCCCTGGGCCCCCTTCGAGGCAATAAACCGTTGGAACTCCATACGAAGAACCTCTCTCGCCTCTTTGTCCTTCGCGCCTCCGCTCTGCCCCCAGCCAGCGCGGACACCCTCGTGTTCTCTGCTGCCGTGGTCGCCTCCGCTGTGCCGAGCTAGCCCAACGGGCAGCACCAACACGAGCGCGACACAAGAGAGCTGGAGGGCCAGAGAAATGGCCCTCTGCTCCCCAGCCCCGATGCAGGGGACAGGAGTATGTTTGAAAGGTAACTGGGCAAAGGCGGCTTTCCCAAGTCTAGCCTGGGGCATTAGGATGGCTTCAACCCAGAGCAGAAACAGGATATGTAAACTTAGTGAAAAGCACAGGAGTGAAAAGCAAAGCATTGACTGCTCACCGGATATACAACCTGCTCAAACACTGTGGCAGCACGGACTCTGTCAAAAGGAACTGTTACCATGATGAAAAATTACAGCCAGCTTGGCCAGGAGGGTCTGTCTTGTAACTTGTTTTCCGGCTGCACACACCCAACTCGACTCTGCAGATAGCGGTGCTTTGCCCTGTAGCCCCACACTGCTGCACGTTTGAGTCTTGTCTTTGAGGTATAAACAGGGGTCTTGCCTTTCAAATATGCCCACTTCTACCTCTAAGAAATTCAAAGTTTAGATTCAAACTCTTTACTTCATCCTCCCCAGCCCCACAGAAGAAAAAAACCAAGTTTTAGAGAGAAAGTGTGAACTTACAGATTAACTCTTGGGGTCCCACGTTGCAAGAACAACCAGCTGAGGCTCACAGGGCAGCAAGTACAGACCCACCCTTCCTGCTGGTCATCTTCACAGTGGCAGGCTTTAACCTGCCAGGCAACACACCACTGCCCTTGCTCTAACCAGCTCTTAGCACAAAGCAGCTCCCAAATGCCCCTCAGATTTCCCTGGAGCTGAATGGCCTGAAGACAAATGCCCATGAAGAGCTTCTGCACAGCAGCAGTGTTCTCTGAAGGGCCCTCTACTGCACCTCCTTGTCACACATACCCAATTCAAAATGCCTCAACTGGTCCACATCATAGCATCAAAATACCCATTTATCTTCCCTTTACCACCTCTCAGGAATTAACCTATGAGTGAACAGCAGTAGCTAAATAAGACCAGCCAGCCTAGCACAGTAATCCATTTTCATCCCGTACACAGGAGGTGCAAGGATACCCCTCTTTCAAGCTCCCTCCTCTCCAGCATTGTGCTCAAAAAGGGTTTGGAACAGAGCACCTCCCAGCATGCCCATGCCACCAACTTTTATGGAAACACTGTTAGAAACTCTTCCTCCATATTTCGACTCTTCCAACATCAATAGCCTTGCACAGTCTGCTTAGCAGCAGGACAGTGGATCAACAGCAAAAGGAAGTGACAGGTTGAGTTGTTAGGATTCACTTGTTTGTCTCCACTTTAAGTTAGCGCTCACACAAATGAGTCTCTGCAGCTTACAGAGAATCAAAAAGCTGGTACCAAGTTATTCCCACCATAACACCTGTTGCAATAATAATTTAAATAGGGTTCAAGAGGAGAAAAACAAAATACACAGAAACACTGGTTCACTTCTGTTTAATCAGAGACTGTTACAAAATGATTACACATTACAGATGGCTATATGTGCAATGACCCATTCCTGAAGAACAGTTCATAGAAAATTTCCAGTGGATGCAAATGATGTTAGCTCCGTATTTTCTTTCAATCTTCTTCGTAAACTGAGCGCTATAAAACTAAGCTTGTTACTGTTACTATTATTTGCATGCAGTAAAGTGATGCACATACTTACCAGTCTCTCACTTTCTCGAATTAAATTCAACATCAGTATTTTGCCACCACCTGTCTTTTGAAAAAGATCAGTAATCCCAGTCCTTTCATACCACTTAACATATCAATTGACAGAAAAAACCCCTTCAAACCACACTAACTTCTGTGGCCATACTGCTACTGAGAGGGGACACTATTCACTCATGTGCTTAAAGGTCCCTTGTGAAGGTACTGAGAACAGCTTGGAGTTTGCTCAGTTTGGGTTTGCTGCACAGTGACCAGAAACTCTAAAAAGGCAACTGGGAGTCAGCAAGGAGTCTAAGGAAACAGTGGGAAATGACAAACTATTCCAAATACACAGTACCAGAACTGGGCGGGAAGACTGCTGAACCAGGTTACACTGGACAGCTCCTCTAATGGTGTGTCACAAGCTACCATTTAACACTGCTCACCTGGTAATCAAAGTTCAGATTTCCAGTATTGTTTTGGTCCTATCTCAAAAGAAAATAAACTTTATTCTACCAAAAAGTACCATAATTAATTGCCATTCAAAGTTTCACAAAGAGATGATGTTCTACCAGAGCTCTGCTATGATCTGTCCTGGAGAAATGCACTTTTTTTTGGTTAAGACACTACGGAACACACTCTACCGTTATCCCCACTGGCTGCCAGGCTGGTGTACAAGCACACTGCAGGTCTGCACCCAACCACTGTTAAAACCAGGACTTGACAAGGTAACTGAGCAGCCAAAAGCAGTTACTCACTCCAACGTAGTACTGAGCACTGCCTTAGGTATGCTAGGGTCAACCACAGAAGGTGTGAGAAATATGGATACATCCTGTTAACAGGGTAATGGCCTCACAACAAGGTATCCCTTTTATTCTTGCACACCTGCAATTAAGATTAAGCAAACAGAGATAAAGCTAAATTATAAATATTACTGTACGACTTTCCTTTCTTTCCCCTTTTAGGAAGAAAAACCTATGCAACATCAGTCAGAAATTTGCCTACAGCTCATTTTGCAAAGAAAGCAATTTAGTGTGAATTACCAAGAACTGATGTAGAGAAGATGGCAGGCAATGGGCTGCAAGTGTCACTATTCTAAAACCTGGGAAGATACAATTGCCTTGAAACTGTGTATGTTTGTATGATGAATTCTATAGCACTGCCTAAGATTTCAGAATCCTAAAATAAGCAATTCTGCTGGAAGTGGCAAGTCTCTCATAAACCCACTCTAAACTCTTCAGATGAGCTGGCAAAACTGAAGTGTCTGTTCAGCTACCACATAACTATGACCTTCCCAGTACCCACTAAGTAATTATCCACCAATGATGTCAAAAGCCTCTCAAATTCAGAGTGGGACAACTTGGCCTTAAAAAGTGAATTAAAGCACAGTATTACAGCCCATCCAGCTGTGGATCTCTGCTCTGTGCTACAGCACAGAAAAAGTTTTCATCTCTTCTGCTGATATGCAGAGATGAGATACACAAAGTCTAAACAGAAATAAATGTATGCAGCCCTTCCAGAAAAAGCTGCATCTTTTATCCATTCACGAAGAATCTTTCCTATTTTAAGGTATAAAATATTCTATACAATAGAAATAATAGTACCAAAATTTCTGAGAATATGGAACAGGGCAGAACTAAAATAGTGGCAGAGCAGTAACTCTGGAGTAAGATAAAACAGCTGGACAAAACCACATTTGTAGGTAGCCTCGGAAGTGCTGAAATGAACTAACAAAAGTAATAATTAAAAAAGCATAGAAGAACAAGCTCCTGGCTTACCGGCCTAACAAAGTAAAAATCTGTTGGTAAGAAATGGTAATTAGCAAAGAAAATGGGAAGATTACAAACTGCTATGGATTCTTACAAACATAAATGCTCAATCCCCAACACAACAAACACAGGATCCTGCTGGTTTGCTGATAAAAACCAGCCTCATTAATAACTGGCATGTTACTGAAGAGATTTTGACTTCAGATTTTCACACTTTTCAGTAACATCAAAGGCTGCTTGTCAAGATTCTGTATTAAATTTTCCTTAAAGGTGCTTGCAGGTATTTTTCAGCTGTCCACAAGCAGAGTTAAATCCATTACAGATCTTCCAAAAAAAGTCTGCTCTGTTCACTCACTACTGTAATCAGTAGTAGATAACAATCACATTTCAGAGACGAAAATTCCCCTCAGGTATTTAAGTGGTATCATTTGAACAAATTATTTCAAATAGGAACATCAGGTACTTACAGATTAAACTAACCTGTACTGGCAGTTCTGTGGAATTTTTCTTCTCTACCAGTAAGTAGAAAATGCTGAAATTCTGCTGCTAGTTAACAGAAACACAGATTGTATTAAACCAAGGTGTTTAACCCATAATTTAGTCAAAAAATAAAAAAAAGAAAAAAGAAAAAAAAAAGCTGCCAAACTTCCATTACTGCAATTTGTTGCTTAAGAAAAGCATGTGAAGTAAAGGCAACTATAAAACTACTTACAATTTGCCCTTCTGATTTCTCATACATAACCCATAAGTTTAACAAGGTCACCTGTTTCCTACTACAAACATAAAGGAAATTACAATACTTACATTGCCAGGTTCCTTCATTAAAGTCTGAAAGTGTGTTTTCTTATTCTGGACTTTACAAGTGAAAGAGCAAAATGTGGTTTTTTTCACTTAAACTTAGGAGAAAGAAGCTAAAGAATTCAGTGCAAGTAACTCAATGAAAAAAAGAGAAAAGAAAAAAGCTCTGCATGACATCTTTACTGCAAAGCATTACGTAACTTCCTAAGCTGGGAGACAGTGAAATTGCTTCCTTTGGTTGTACTAATTAAAATTGCTGTCAGCAAAAACCAGTGATACATATTGGCTACTAAGAGCAGCAGAAGCTGAAATTCTACAACCCATGCTCCCTTTCTGAATATGGTACCTGGGAATATGGTAAAGATTTAGACAAAATTGAACGAAAAAAATTTGAGATGTCAGAAGCTTGAACCTTGTATAAGGCAGTTAGCTACCAGAGAGAGAACACTTTAACTGCTAACAAGAGAATTTATAAGGAAGCTCTGAAGCGCTCAATGTCATGTGCTTCTTTGCTTTTAGTTAAGATGATATTGGCATTAAAATTCTATTATTTTCTCAAAACTTTTTCACTTCTTTATATCCTTAAGAAAGACAAACCTTCAGGTAAGTTCAGAACAGTATTTATGCAGAAGTCAAATTCACTGCCATTAAAACAGCAGTGCAGCTGACTGCCCCTATTGCGAGAAAGTCCGTAAGAATTTAAGAGGTTATTGTAAACTTGTTCAGAAGGTGCAAGGGCCTCACTTCACAACAGTGTCCAGGTATACAAATACCAAGCCTCGCAATTGTTCATACCAGAGACAGTCAGAATTGACTCACCAGGATGCCAGGAACAAACGGCTTGAGGGTAACGCCCTGGATCCCGAGGTTCAGGACAGGATATGGCCGGCTGCCAAAGCAGCAGGCTCCAGTGCTCAGCCCCCTGACACACCCTCACAAGACTGAAGTAAAACTGCGTTTCCTTTAACAGAGCCTTACTGGGAATCTGTGCTCTGACAATCAAGACTGCACTAAGCTGCTGCTTACAGTGTGCCAGAAACTGCTCACCAGGTGTTTCTCAGAACTTCAAAAAGAACCTTATATCCATTACACCTTGCGACTTCGATTCATCTTGATCCCTTAAATGGCTGTCCCAAAACTTTCTCAATTCTAAACTACTTCCAACCTAGCCCAGCCATTACAGACACAACAGCAGTTGCTGGTAGCTGCGTTCTTACAGAACCCAGTCACTACCGCTGTTTCCCTGGTCTGATTATTTTGATTGCAAGCATACAGATTTTTAAAAAGTTCTTCATGTGTGGTATGTACTTTATTTACCACATCTCCAAGTTACTTTTCCTGTTTAATAGATCAGGTGCAAATTTACCCAATTTGGCAGAGTATCAGTAACTCCCGCTCCTTAAAATAGTCATGTGCCTCTACTTAAGCTTCTTAAAAAACTGAACTCCAAGACTTCATTTTGTTAACATCTATAAAAGTCATGTCACTGAAATACTGCCACCTTTAGTAAAGAAATTTCACTAACAGCAAGACGTACAACTTTGTGATACACAAACCGCTGCAATGAGAGCTGCAATACTGGAATGTAACCAAGAACAAGCTTCATCCCTCAAAATGAAGAGGCATTTGAAATTTGCCTGTTTTTTATTTGGAGTCTCTAAGAGATTCAGGTACTTAAAGCAAGAAGTGCAAGGCCCACCATGTATTGTTTTGGGTTAAACGGTTTCCTTAGATATTCTAGGGAAGTAAGAACTAAGCCAAATGCTCCTAAAAATTAAGCAAGTGAAAGAAATACCAGTTGCAGTGGTCTATCTTGAAGAGTTGTTCCCGTCTTAACTGTTATCCCAGGGAGCACCACAATGAGAATTAGCAAAGCAAGACTGTGCTCAATAGCCATTTTGAAACAGTTAGCACCGATGTGTCAATTTTCCAGTCAAACAGGAATTTTGGGGGGGCTTCTACAGGAAAAATGCAAAGGGCAGAGTACAAACAAAGAAGGGTACAACAGGAATGTGCAATCCACTCTTCTAAGTTAATTACAACTCTATCCTTGAATTAAAATTACTTGAAAACCCATTAGGGGTTGTTACTCAGCAAAATCTTGAAGAAATGAAACAGACTCTATGCTCGTAAAAAAACCTCACTACAAACTTTAAAAGTATCTTGAAAATTAAAAAAAAAGGGAAAAAAGTCAAACTAGACTCCCACACTTGTTTATTTACTATTTCACTGCTGATATGCTGCAAGACCTGCTTGGGCAAAACCTGCTCTTCTGAAGCTGAAGTTGTCTTTAAGCAACCTCAAGCATTCACGACCAATGGATCTGCAACAGTGAGCAGCTTTTTCTTCACAAAGGGTAGAAATTTTTGCTAGTCACTGTGTGAAAGAAGGAACTTCAAATGAACATTAAGTAAATTTTGAATATGCAAGAGAATTTCACAAGGTTTCAAAAAAAAAAGACTTTCAACTTTCACTATTGTTGCAAGTCAAAATATTCTCAAATTTGATGTATTTGAGAGATTGAGGAAAAGGTTCTCCCCAAAGCTGGCAAATTGAAAAATCTGCAGCTTTGGTTTCTCACTCTTCTATTCTGTGTTACCAGCTTGGATCTGATCTCTATTTCTTCACAGGGCTCTACATTAATATTTGCTGAGGTGCAGCTCACACACGCAGCAGTATTAACATCTCAACCTTCTTCAAAGAAACTGTATTCTGTGATTTGGCTACACAATTTTTTAGCAATTAACTTACTAGTTAAAACCTATCTTAAGCTCTTCAATAGATATATCTCCTCAGAAGAGAAAACATTAATGATTGGTATTTACATGCCACTAATTCAGAGACTACACCAAGTCAACACTACCAAACCCAAAAACAAATACAGCACAAATGCAATGCAGGGAAAGATGGGGAGGGGCAGTGTGGCTTAAGGACTACGTGAGCAGCCTCCAAGGAAATACATTCCATTAAGAGAAAAGGTACCCACACATCTTAAAACTGATTCCCTCCCCTTAAGACTCTTAAAAACACAATGATAATAAAAAGATAAATATTAATATAGAGCCCATCTACCAAAAGAGAATAAAAAACCTAAATTAAAATAAATTTAGGGGCCTTCACCAAACTTGCTGCAAGTTTGGGGACATAAATATCCAACAGCCATAAAGCTGTGAAAGCCCCCAGAATGAATAAAATAAATCCCACTTGCCTCAGACTGAACAGGGCAACACTGAGACTCTGCCTCAGCCTGTCCTATGGCAGGGCTATAGGAAGAAGAAAAATTTAAATTTTAGAAAAAACATGACCCAATTAAGTGAAAGACATGCATTCAAAATTAACAAAATTCCAGTGATCAAGCAAACAAAAGAAAATGACTGCTAGAGCACCTCTTTTGTTAGGCCCAAACAACATTTCTTATATTTGGTAGCTATTTCTGAATTGGACAGCTTGTTTTGCTTTGTATCTTGATCAATGGAACGCCAGTCAGTTGTCTTGGGGCATTTTCCCATAACTGATAGTACTTGTTGTACTAGTTCAGGAAAAGCTAAGTCAAAGATTCCATCAGCCACTGAAAATGTTCACCCTTGTCTTAGTGTTCATGTAGAAACTAGACCAGTACAATTATTAAGACATTTACTAAGAAGTGTCATTAGTTACCATTTTAAATTGTGGCCCCAGCTCACGGACTGGTGTATCAGTCTCAATTTAACTGAAGGTCATAATGCCCTTATTGCTGTTTATAAAACTGAAGTAATTTTGGTTATTTTAGTTCTTCACTTGTATGCAGAATTCTTTGATTCCTATAAAATAACTGTAGGTTATCTATCCCATTCAATTTTATCCATGTTTTAAGAGAGTAAGTTATCCAGTTCTGTGTAAGTACAAGAGCTCCACAGACTAAAATACTGGCAGAATCCATAGAAGGCAGATGCAGCTGAATGTGTTTCTAGAAGCTTGTTTATATTCTCCCATGCATGCACAGAGCGAGGAATAGTTATCCACTGTTATTAGATATACAGCCCAGCCTCAAATTTATTTTCAGCACCTAAAATCTCAACTATGGAAGAAAAAAAAGTAATCCAAAGGATTCATAAGAAATTTGCAGTCTACATATGCCAAATAAGTAGTATTTTATTTAAGGCAACTTTGCCAAAGGCAGAGAGCTATTCTAATGGCAGTATGGAAGAGTTATATAAAGGCTTCTAAAAAACTAACTCAGGCTTTTTTCAAGGTTCTTTCATGCCAGTCTTATCCATTTTGCCCTAAAGATCAGCTGCTTATTATGATATTGTGAGACCATGCATAAAATAATTGAGAATCTTCTACATAAATCCTAGATGCTATAAATTCTGGCATATTTTTTGTTAAACATATTTTCCTACCTGTGTCTGAAATTTTCTTGTAGCCTAATCTTTAGTATTCAACATTTGCATTACACTGCAATTCCAGGACTGGTCTAAATGGATTGGCAAGTGTGAATTTTACTGCAAGCTCTGCCATGGCAAATTCAGGCAAAAACTGAAAAACAAAGCTTCTGCCTCTGTAATTACATCACTAGAGTCCTGCAACAGCCATAGAAGATATGCTTTTCTGTAATCATAAAGGCTTCTGCAATCTCTTTCCAGGGAGAGATTAAAGCAAAACCCTGTTTTCATGGCTGCATTACATCAGGGATTTTGCTGGCAGAGCTATGTTGATTACACTTGGTACTGTGAACCAAGTCTTACTCTTTATACAAGCAACTATTACATTCAATGTAGTTTTACTGGTTTTGGGTAAATGCACCATAAATCCAACTCTCTGAATATTAAGAAGCAGTGTTCAAAGAAATGAAAGCAGGGACCAACAGACAACACAGGCACTGAAACACCTGCCTGTTTATAGAAGAATCACACAAGAGACAAGAGTAACTGAAGACTAAAGGCAGCCACATGACAGCTCTTATTGCACAGGAATGACAGGAGCAGGAAAGTATCCACGTGAAAATCACGGATAAATTGTTCACCTGCTTGTACGCAAAAGTACCAATGAAATATATGTGGCAGTACTTACTTGAGGGATTTTCGTAACATTACTACTAAGGAAAGATCATTCTCAAAATGCATTCAAGCTGAAGTCTATGCAGTATTAGCTACAAAATGGTACCGTTACCAGAACGAGACATTCACTGTTTAAAAGAGTGAAACTTAATTAATACAACTTGCAGAATATGCTGAGTTAAAAGTACATGCGATAAGGTTTTATCCCAGGAAAAGTAGGGCTCTGAAAACAACATAGGGAAAATTACAGAAAGACACCAAAGGGAGAAGGAATTTACTTGACTGGGGCAGGAGGGCAAAGCATCCTTAGAGCAGCAATATGATCTTCAGAAAAAGCAAGAAGTTTTACAGTCTTACAAGCAGTAGTTAAGATCACTTTATAATGTACGAATTTTATGTGTAATATTACAAAAAGGATAAATGTAAGACATTGTAAAAATCTCTTCAGTGTTTTGTAATTATCCTTATTAGGTAAACAGAAGAAAACCAGAGTATAAAAGCATTGCCTCAGCAAAACAAGTTTTATCTGTTAGACTTATGTCTAAAGCAAGATGAAGAGCTAACAAAAGAATTGACATCACGGCCCACTCAGCACATTTGCAAGCCAAATACTGCACATCTGACAGGTGATCAGTAGATACCAGTGATCAGAGAGAACTGCTTCTCAACAGAGGCTTGGAGTTATGGTCTTAAAACTGCTAAACAGAAAAAAGTGCCTGGCAATTCTTAACGGTTAAACTAAGGCCATTCAGCTGTAACTACATTGCACTGCATGCTCTGGTGCTTTTGAGACATTCTGTGACCACAGGTCAGAAGCTGAGACAATGTAGTATTTTAGCTGTACTGTATTTTTGCACTTCTAAGAGACAGTACAGAATAAAGCCACATGAAGTACTTTAGTGCAGCTAAAAAACCCCAAGACTTCCAAGAAACAGAGCCATAATGCTCAGTATTATAATTAAGTGAAAAACTTCCACCATCTCCAAAAACAATCTATGAATATAATGACATGAAAATGCTGATGAACTTTCTACCCTACCCTAAAGAAGAGATATCCCCATTAATTAAACTGCAGATAAGGCTTGAGGCTGGAACATGTATTTAAAGTTGACCTGCAAATGAAAAAATTCACCACTCCTTTTTCTCTGCTGAGAAGAGGCCGGAGAAGTTCTCACTTCCCTCCCCTCCAAAAAATCTCCCTTTACATTCTCATCAAAGGTATAACACAGGAACATATGATGTCAGACATTAAGAGAATTACAACCTTAACAGGAACTTATCATTCTACTCTTATAAACAGAGAAATGACTCATTCGTAGAGGGAAGACCTCTCTTTGATAAAAAGGTCACTTACTCCAGAAACTTTCACTGAATGGCTCAAGAAAACTCAGACAACCTCTGATCATAGCACTCAACAGATGGTTACACATGGTTCACATTTTAAAGTAAAAATACAGCATATAACACATTACTCTTGCCTGCTTTGTCTCTTCTGTGCGTTGAGAGGGTTAAGTTACTTTTTCTCTTTTGCAGGTCAACTTCAATACATCAACTGGGAGTCACTCACCCATGTGCCATGCACCTAAGCTTCTAGAAATCTAGAAAACCTAAAAGGCTCCTAAAATTCATCTCCATTTGCACATTAAAAAGGGTCGTTGCAGAATGAACTAATGGAACACGCTGGCACTAGGATGTATGTCAGAGCACTTTCACATCCTACAAGCAAGTGCCAGGACCAGAAATCATTTAAAATTTATTGAGGACAAGAAAGCACAAATAAAGAAACATATGCATTAAGAGAAGTTACAACTAAGAGTTAGGATGTGCCTCCTGCAGCCTCAGTTTTGAGGAGTCAGTTAATAAGTGTACAGGTCTTTGTCTACTCAGATGTACAGCTAAGGAGTGACTTTAGAACAAGGAATTCAGACTTTATCAAAACAGCACCAATCGTTGTGTTCATTACACCAATGGCTACCACGGCATGCATCTGTACAAACCTTTCAGGCAGTTGTCCACAGCTGGTCACGAATAAAAAGGCATATAAATTTTTCTCCTCTTTTATTACAATGAAGTTTATAACAGTACAGAAAAGTCACATGACCTTAGTGGGTCAGTTTACTTAAACCCTGGAACAGGAGGAACTCTAAATACATTAAATATTGTTACAAGTTCAGACTTTAATGTACAAGTAGTTTGGAACAGTTACAGCCCTCACCAAACTATGTTGGGGACATGAAGTCCAACAGCACTTGAAGTGCTGTGAAGGCATCATTTCACAAATAGCAACATAACATTACAGAACTTGCCTTTAAGGTGGTATGTTCATGTAATTCCAGCGCCTTCACAATTTAACGAACCATATTTACTATACTTCACTTCTAAAAACCTAGATGAAACATGAAAAAGAAGCCATACAGTATAAATTGCAACATCAGGAAAAGTTCCTGTTATTATTCCAAATAATTTTTCCCATGTAAAATAAGAATGTCCAATAGCTCCTTGCATGTGGGAAGATACTTATTTTTTTAAAGTCACAATGAAGCCTTAATTGACGGAAGCTCGGCTATATTAACAGCACAAGATGAGAAAAGGTTTAATCTCCAAACCTATTAGCGCGTGAGTAGGAGCATCAGTAGCGGCCACCTTGCGACATTACAGGCGGTCTCATTCCCATCGGAGGGCGAGGAGGTCCACTCTGGTACGGGGGCACCATCGGAGGTCCCTGACCGTATGGAGGCATTGCTCCAGGAAGATATCCTGGCATGCCCTGGTGATGAGCACCATACTGACCTATGAACAGAACAGTTAAGACGCAAAGAATAATTTTTTTATTATTTTTTTTAATAGTGAGAAGCGCATTTTGTGAAAAGCTTCACCCCTCCCTGCCAGCATAGACAACTTTACCAATCTTTTCAAAAACAGAAAGCTGGGAAACTTATGATTACCATGAGGTGGCATGGGGGGTCTCATTCCTTGTTGTTGTGGAGGAATTCCTGGCTGTGGTGGCATCATACCTCCAATTGGTCCAACTGGTGGATTACCCAGGGAAGCCTGGCCTGGTCGAGGAAGATTGCGCTGGTATTTAGGCAACTGTGCCCTTCTCTCTTCCTAAAACCAGAAGAGACAACCACAACACATTGTGTTAGAACTCACCAAATGCAAAGTAAACAGAGGTGCAATTTTAGATAAAGTAGATTATGGGTACTAAACTACTTTAACTATGTTACAAATTCGAAGACTACTAGTAACATTACACAGTAGAAGTTGGACTTCCTCCCCCTTTCTGCAGTCTTTCTGCCTTAATACATGTCAATCAAGCATTCTGTGTGGAACTCAGATTCTCCCCCTTCCCCCAACTGAATAAAGCCTTTTTCTCTTAAAAAGCTGAGACAAAACTGAACACAAATCTAAAGATCTCTAGACTGTAATTAAGGTTCATTTGTTTTATCCATAAATTCCATATTTCTAACTGCTGTAATAGCATCAAAACAACTTCAAACTGTTTAGTCTTTTGTTCTACACTCATTACCCAGACCTAGTTAACTTCAAGTCACATGTAGCGAAAAGTCCAAACTGTATTTTGGGTTGAGAGATTTCCCACCACCACCAAAACTAAGGCTTAGACTGCAGCAAGATCACTGCAATATGCCAGTCATCACTTTGCCATCAAAGAATTTCTCAGTTTCATTAGTTCTGCACGGCTTGCACTCTCACCATTACTAAAATACGCATAATGCAGAGCACAGACACAATTCCATTAAATCTGCCGTATCATCACAAATTGCATTTTTCAGTAAGAAAATGAAAACATATTAACTTACCAGTGATATATCCTCATCTGGATGGATCAACTTACTGGTTGCACTGGTGGTTGTGAGGGTAGCAGGCTTACTTGTGATAGATGTAGCTGGTTTAGCTGCAGTGCTGTTTGTCGTGCTAGTGGTTGAGGCCGTAGACTGTGTGTAAGCAGGGAATGTCGGTTTGGGGGGCTCCGTTGTTGTCGCAGGTGTAGAATTCAAAGGTTTGAAATCAGTACCAACTGGCCCTGGCACAGCCGCTGCAGCCTGTGAAACACAGACACAGGTCAATATTTATTTCTCAAAGCATAAGAAAAACTTAAACGATGACTGTTAGACCTCTGAAACCTTCCAGTGAGATACATAATTATAACAAGCTTGACAAAAGTAAAGTTCAGCCTTACTGCATACTAGAGCAACTGAAACCAAGACAAAATAAACCCCAGTAGGTACACATATACACACACACACACAGAGTAAAGTCTAAAATTTGCAGGTCAAAAGCCACCACAACAAAGGAACAACAAAGAAAAAACCACCCCACTATTTTAGCTCAAACTTTTATCTCAAATACTGAATTTGGCAAATGTGTAAATCTTTCCTGAACCACTACTTTTTAGGAACCTGTAAGTATAAATTCATTATTCTTTCACTAAATTAACATATTTCAGCAACCATTAGTTTAAAGTACAGCTCGAAGTGCTAGTATTCATTAAAATTAGGGATTTAAGAAATATTTTAATCAAATATTTAAGAAAGCTCTACTGTGTCAGGGCTTTAAGCATTCTCACTATAAAAAATGCAGTATTTTCGCAAAGTACTATGTCTGTCTACAGAACTTTAATCTCATTCGTGAATGAAGAATCAATGGAAGCAGGTAAGAGGTCCACTAGAGATTCCAATATTTCATCTCTCCTACTCTTCTGTTAGCAAAACTCTGCAGAAGTCTGTTTTACAAAGCTGTCTCTAAAGACACAGCAATCTCCAAAGCAAACCTTAGTTATGAGAGAATGCTTTTGCTTCTAGTCACTGCATACTTACAATTATCTCAACTTCCCAATCAAAACAAAAAAAAATTAACATTTTGCACATAATGCAAATTAAAATTTCCCTATGTTATGATGTGCCATATTAAACAACATAAACTAAAAAGCCTGCACCATGCACCAAGCTAACCGCTGCCCACTAAAATGCATTTAACTGCTTTCATGCTCTTTTAACCCTTTAGAACCAGGATATAACATTTCATTCTTTCACACTAAGAAAAATTGGGCACTTTGACACGCTTATTTCTGGTAAGATGCAACTCATAATCAAGGACTCTGCAGTTTTACCAGCTAAACATAATCAGGAATATAACAGAAATTATCTGAAGATGTTTAGTCAATTTTAGATTTTACAGAACGGTCCAAAGGGTTAAGTTGCAAAGCAATTTGTTTTAAACTGTGACTTCCTGCGTACTTGTGCTGTGCTAGGAAACAGAGCGTTAGAAGATGCTGACAGACTTTCTGAATTGGAGGAAGCTGCACTTGAGCTTGTGACAGGTGTCCCCATCTGTAGCATAAAAGAAAGGAAACAGTGAAAAGTCTCCAAACAAATGGGTGGAAAGTATCCAGATGAAAGGATTTCTTATACTAAGCCCTTTCTTATGAAAGGACTGTATTTTTGTAAACATGAATCTTCCCTGCAGAAGCCCGAAACGCAAATAGTATGCTACAAAGGCTTCTGCAACATACTTGAAAGCAAGTAAAAACTCCAGGACCTACACACAAGTGCATTCAAAGGGAAGAGGTCACAAGCCACTATCAATTCCCCACTTCCCTCCCCAGAACATTGAAATGAACTTTTCACGACTCTGACTTACTCCTAAACTGTTTGAAGGAAAAAAACCTCCTAACTCAGGCAATGTTTAACCAGTTTAGCAAGACTACAGAATAAATTCATCCATTTATGAGTAGAGAGCCCATTATGAGAACAGCTGAGAACAAGTCACATCAAGATTTTTAATTTGGAAATTTTAGGTAGAGTTCTATTCAATCAGATTCCTGTAGCTAACACATCTCTTCAAACACCCAAAGTTCCCTTAAAAACAACAAACTAAAGGCGTTAAAGAGTGTTTTGCCTACTCCCTTCTTCCCCAGTGCTTACAGAACTTCTGCCTGGTTTCACAGCTGTTTTAAGACAAACAAAAGAATCTTTTAAAATTCATTCAAGCACTACACTGAATTAAACTTAAACATCAACCCAAGCAAAAAAACCAGTCATTTCTTGGGCCTCCTCAATAGTAAATAGGCACTAATGCCACAGTGGCAATTTGAAGAATATAACGAGAGATTCCAGGCTCTGGGATACCTTACCTGCCCCGCGCTTGGGAAGAGTGGTTTAGTAACTGGAGGTTGCGGGGTCGGTGCTGTTGCAGCAGGAGCTGGAGGCCGGTTCAGAATGCCCGGAGCTGTAACAGGCTGTGCTTGGGTCATTGGAGGCATGCCAGGCCGAGGCCCGACAGGCGGGGGCATCCCTACAAACCACAAACAACAGGCGACGGATCAGGCTCCAGGAAGCACGAATATTCCTTCAGACAATCCTGTTCCCACTGTTCCTTAAAACAAAGTTTCCCACTACAAGATGTATTTTTAAGGCAACATTAAATGAAACATGACAAAGGGTAATGCCAGCAGTCAACATCCATGCACAGGCAGTAACCTCAAACACTTCAGAGCAACGCTGGATTAAGCTGTTTTCTAACCAAAGCTTCAATAATGAAGTTCACACTCTCAATAAACCAATACAATTAATGCAGTTAACTGTTTCTGACACACTGCACCTACACTGCCAAGAGCATGGATGAGACTGTTACAAAATCAAAGAGACTCTCAATCCTTTCTGAACAGTACTGGAACTGTGACTGAAACACTGCCAGCTTTGCTGGGCTCATCAGTAAAGTGGAGTGGGACACTTTGTAGTGTCACCACAACACCTGCACTTTGTGTGTGTGGAGCTCTAGGAGAGGGTCAGGTGGGAAGTTAACAGCTCCCACGGGTTCCATCAAGCAAGCCAGCAAATCTCAGTTCATTAACACACAGCTGCTGGTCAGGTGGAACATCCAGGGAACTTAGGGCTGCTTAAGAGCTGTGCAAGCTCAAGAAACATCTCTTCTAGCTATGGTAAGAGACCAAAATTTCAGTTAAGTTTCTTCACACTGCAGGCTCATTAGTTAGGTAAACCACCAACAGTATCCCCCACTTTACACATTTTCAATCATTGTTTTCCAACTGCAGCCACAGACATTAATTAAAAAAAGGGATGAAGAGAGACCAGGCAACACAACAGTGTGAGAAAGTGCAATAAAACAAAAAAATTATATTCTATTTTTTACTTTAACAATGGTATAAAAACTCAAATAATTATTTATAATCAGAAGCCATAAACCAACCACCTCTGCACAAGAGTGGTTTCTGTGGCAATCTGACCACATCAAGGTGGTAGGTGGTGGCATAAATCTGTATGTTCTTTATATAAATTCTAAATCTTAGAGGAAATAAGTAAATATAATTTAACTCTCACCATAGTACGAGTTCGACAACCCTGACCTACCTGGTGGCATACCAGGCATAAGAGGTGGGATTCCTGGGCCAGGAGGCATCATTCCACCCATCGGCATCATCCTATTGAACAGAAAACAAGCGCTGGTATGAACACTCATGATAAACTGTTAAGACAATTGGCACATACCTGTATCAGATAAAAAATAATGGTAAATAATTTCAAGACATTCTCAACAGAGGAAATTCCAAACCAACTGACTCTACAAGAATAAAATCAAAGCATAACCCAACACCCAAAACCCCAAACACTTTTTTGAACTTTAATTTCTCGAGCTCTCACTTCCTCTGTTATGAGATTTCCAGAACTGGTGTCTCCTGAAATCTCTCTCAGACTACTGGCTGCAGCAGAGTGTTTGCAAGAATCTGATCTCAGTACACTCCTTAAGTCTGAAAGCAGGAAAACCAGCTAGCTTCAATCACACTACGATTGCTGTACATCTGCTATTACTCCTCTCTGACACTAAGACTGACTGGCAGATAACCCAAAGCTGTAGAGCTACCAAAAAAATACTGACAAAAGCAGAGCAGAGACCATAGAGCAAGAAAGCTTCTGGAGTTTTAATTACAGTAAACACTTCATACACTAATGATAAAGTGGGATTTTGGTTTTTTAATATGAGAAGTCCTCACTGTAAGATATTTTTTCTCCATATTAAAAATGGGTTTGGTTTCTTTTCTTAGATGAGTATGTATGAGCCCTTTACATGGTACAAACAAGTGTAGCTTAAGTTTGCTTAATTTTTTTCAGACACTCAGAAATGGATTAGGGAAACAAAATAAAGGAATGCTTATTGCTTCAGTGAGGAAGATAAGCCCATCTGCAGCACTCCACTACAAACCAAAACCCCACTAAGAAACAGTTTCTGTTTGTATGACAGAGTCAAGAGACCTTCACCACTGCTGTTTTCAGATCAAATCCCATGAACAGGTGAGCATTTATCCTGGAAAGTCTGATTTCTGCTCTCAACTCATCTATCACTGCTACACAGGGAACAACCACTGCAGAAGCAGCAATGACTGGGAACACAGACCCATTGCCCCTTTTTTGGCTGGAGAAGGCAAAGTGAGTTTTGCCACCCAGCAGACATCAAAACAAGTGCTGGATGCTCACTGCCTGCTGCCCCAGAAGAATGACTTCTGAGAAACTGCAGATAGTGCTAGAACTGGTGTCACACTAAAACCAAAGCTGCTTCCTGTCTCTTAACTATTTGGTCGTTTTCTGTTTACAGAAGTTAATCAGGTTAAGTAAGCAAAATTTTAGATTAAAATAGACAAAATCATAACGCAACACCGCCCTCTCCTCCCAAAATGAAATGCAGTGATGTTTTGCCAAATTCATTTGTGTTTTTACAGGTGACATAACATTCACCTGAAGTTAACAAGGAATTTAAAGAAAACTAAGTGCCAGACAACCTGATTAAATTCTGTTGAGTTTCCACCCAGAAAAGCTAAAGTTTGATGAGCATCCACACCATGTTCAACTATGATACAATTTTTACAAAGATTGTTAAATCAGTATTTATGTCTCAGAAGAGAACGACCTTTCACCTCAGTGAACTTTAATCCAAACTGAGTTCCTGCAGGATGTCCTGCAGTGTGAAGGATCGAGCACATGGAGCTGTTCAAGGTCTGGTTCAAGAGAGGCTTTAAGTCTTTAAGGGTCTATGTGGTTAACATTTTGCAGAATGTATTTCACATTCAGTTTTGTAATATTCATTTAGATAAAAGCATAAAAACTTCACATACTATACAGTAACAAAACCTAACTAGATGCCTTCCCCAAATTCTTAGGCAATAACCAAAGGTTTTCAGTAAAACAATTTCCAGCTTATCAAAAACATGACATAAAATGGCATTATGAATGTACCTAGAATTACATTAATGAGATGCTTACATGTTTCCACCACAAAATGACTGCATGTATTTTCTCTGTTGATGTAATCTGTGAAAATTTATGACAAAATCAAAAATCTAACTGTGAATTTCCAAACACATTGTGATAGGGTATGGTGTCAACCCCAAACAAGCATAAAAACCAACATCTTTTGCCCAAAATACAAGAAAAATAGAAACTATCCAGTACTTTTTTTCCTGTTAGGCTGATGACTGATAACCAGATGCACAACATACGTGCAATACACAAGGGAACAGTGGCTCACAGAAGGCTCTAAACCAACACAACACAATTTTATATTAATATACTAATACTTAATAATTATTAACTCAGGAGAAAGACAACATACTGTATACATAAACTCTGTTTGGCCATATTTTAGATGTTGGTTTACAGCCATCCACTTCTTTGGTTAGTCTTAACATTTAGGTTACAGAGTTCACAATTCCCTATGTATCTTTTTTTAAATTAGCTTTACTTTTTCTGTGTCAGTTTAAAATGCAAAATATGAATATGTAATATTAAGTCTTTCTTGCTACTCACCCAGGTGGCATTCCAGGCATAACTGGAGGCATTCCAGGCATCATAGGTGGAACACCTGCCATTAATGGTGGTATACCTTAAAAGAAAAATAAATTTTCAACAACTCTGATAACACACAGTTGCTAACAAATGTCATCTAATAAGTTTACACTGGATAAACGCTTTACAGGAAGTTCTAAAAGATTGGGTTTTAAAATAATATTGCTTACAAACAGTGCAATATAAACACTATCTGCAAATCTGACTTTGATTGATTGTCCTTAGCCCTGCAAGATTGTGAATTTTCTTAGTGGTCTCCAAAGAAGACATCTTATTACAAAAAGAGACCATTCTTCACTCACTGATCAAAATTCTTTCCTCACTGTATCTATGGCCTGTGTATGAACAGCCTGCTCTGTGTCAACAGCCTCTAGATACTCAGCAGCCCTTCTGCTCTGTCTCCAAAGCCCTGTTATAAATACCACGAACAAGTATCACTGCTAGACTTCTGTTTGAAGCACTAATCCGTCTTACTAGCACATGCCTTCAATCTACATGCCAGCATTAGGTATCTGAATCTAGTCCACCAAGGAAGACGTGCTCAAGCAGAGAACAGGGGAAGAAAATGAAGCAACCGCTTATCTGCACCTCCCAGAACTATTCTGTGACCCCAGTGTTAAAAGGGCAGATTATTACTCAGTATACAAGCAGCAATTCATGTTTCTACTGAGGTTTTCAGCAACCACCTAACACACCCTCTCACCTGGAGGCATTCCTGGTGCACCTGGCACAGGAGGCAAACCTGGCTGTGCCATTGGGGGAATGTACCCCTGCTGTGGCTGAACTTGCTGGGGTTGAAATGAAGTTGAAGCTGCAGATTCATCATCTTCATATTCATCAGAATCATCCTGTTGTTTCTTTTTCTGGCTCTCTGCAGACAGTACAATGCATATAGTCAAATTGAAACGGATTATATTCCATGAAATTAACTTCACCTGAGGTATTCTAGGTGGAACAGCAATAGCAAAATTCAAACCTTATCAGTGTTCAAAAAGTCACAGAAATACAAAGAAAAAATGCTGTGTGAGCCCACCTACAGCCACAAATGAAGGGAAGGAACATGACTCACACTGCCATGACCCTGAAGGTACACAGGGATCTGCCCTCATGTCAATGTCACGCTGTCCAGCATAAACCAAAGCAGTTCAACCAAAGGTATACTTGAGCAGCAAAGAAACCGAAGCATTTGGGAATCATCAGGATAGTTTTACCTCTGGCCTTTCCTCCCCTTACCCTCACAAATAAATGACAATGCCCATATTCATTAGGTAATTGTTGTGGCTGCTCTGGCACAAAGCTACTTCTGAACAGGAAAGGAAAAATCCCTCCCAGCCTCCCATGTGGCTGGCAACTGCCTGGAGCTGCCGTCAGAGAATGCATTAAATCCCACCCTCACTGAGTGCCACAGCTGAGTAAGGAACACACCAGGGAAATAACAGACAACGTCACACCTTACCCTGAGTTTTTTGTTCAAGTAACCTTCTCCGTTCCTCCATATCTTTTTCTGGAATGCCCTCCATCCCATAGATTTCCAGTTCAATGTCTGTTCTTCCAGGAATAGCATTTGGAACAGCATCTATTGTTTCTTTATGTACCTAAAGGAAAAAAAAAAAAAAAAAAAAAACAAATCCTGCTGACCACAATTCAGGGTAAATTCTCTGTGTTCTTCGGGCAGTTTCAGCACAGAAAAGGAACATCCTTAATGGGAATAATCTCTCTGGCCAAGCATTTTCTTGATCTGTGCTTCCTCAGCTCTGGTAAGTACTATTACCTTAAAACCAGCTTACATAAACTTGCCTTTCAAAAACCAAGACAGAACAATTCCTTCACCCCTACAAAACTCCTGGCAAAGATCTCCACTGCACAGTGGCCACCTGCCTGCTGACACAGCAGGACTTCTGTGCTGCAAGTAGGCCATTGCTGTCTTTTTCTCAACAGTTTTAAAGACTCTGGAAGCCCCCAACCCCCACCTTTTTAAGGTCACTATTAATTTAAATTTTAGGTACTGTAAAGAAAAGCGCATGTAAATCTAAAACTCCTTACCTGCATGCAGTGTATAGCTAAACCAGGTCCTGTATACAGTTTCTTATGACATATATGGCATTTAAAGTGCTTTGCTTTTTGATGCTGTATAAGGATTTTCTCATCATCAAAATCCCTATTACAATACCTATTGAAGACTGTTAAGGAAACATTTAATACTGGAAGTAACCTTCTAGATAGGACTAAGGTAATTAGCACCAGTGTGATTTTTCCTGAAGCAAAAGAAAGGCACAGGAAACATCTCTGAGCATTCAAAGTGTGACAAATATTTCATGGATGTCTGAAACAAAACACCCTCATATGATCCAGCACACCTCTCTTTACACAGGTACAAAACCACGAAGGTGTCTGACCACAATCAGAATCATCATTTGATTCCATATTGTTTGACTCACGGTTTTTAAATCCTACCTCTTTTTCTCTTCAGGGGTATGAACGCTGCTAAATCATTAAAAGAGAAACGGACTCAGAATCAGCAAAAGGGAAATTACGCAAATGATTCAGAAGTGCCTTTTTAATCAATTACCAGTACTTAACAATCGTAAGAAAGAACAAAGGTTTTAGTTAAAAATTCCCTTCCTCTTCCAGTTATCCAGCTATCAATTTTTATGACACGGCATAATTTGCTGCAGTAACTGAAGAATTCTCTGCTTTTAAAAATAAATATTTTAAGCAAAGAACTGTTTGGGCATCTATGTAACGGAATAGGCAAACTGCATTTCCTTTCTGGGGGTCAGCGTTGATATTTCAGCAAACACTCTACACACATCTTCTTAGGTGATGTAGCAAATACACATTTGCTATTTATTATTAACACAACGGTAGCATTGCTAACATAAAGTGTCTCTTGCTTCCATCAAAATGTGAACTATGTTAATGCCTAAAACAAGCACAGATGCCTTCCAAGACGAACTGGTATAATACCTCAGAGTATCTTTTAAATTTCTTTATTAAGCAATTCTAGAAGACAGACGCATTAGAGAGAGAGAAAAGGTAAATTTGTAATCACTCCACAACAGTGAGTACATTCTGAAAGAGCGATCAAATGAAAATCCACCAGTATTTCTGGATACTGAAAAATTAAACCTGATCATGATGCAGCAATTATAAATTGAAAGCTTCCCCCGTCACAAAAAAAAAAAAAAAGCTTTCCAAAATTCTCTTTTACCGTATCCATCACCCCTCTGTGAATAAATATATTTATTAGCAGCAGGATTTTCTCCCTTTAACATCCTCCCTCACGAGGGATAAAGATCATTCTCCATTTCTCGCTGTCCCGGCTTTAGGAATCGGGCGGGAGGCCGCGGCCTCGGCGAGGGCGATGGGAGCGGGCCTGAGGCCGTGCGGGGGGTGGGGAGCACAAGAAGGGCACAGATCGGGCCCCATCCCGAGGAGCACAGGGATGGAACAGGGCCAAGCACCGAGACAAACCGTAAAGAGCGTGGGGAGAAGGGCTGAGCCCCATCCGGGAGGAGACGGAACGGGACCGAGCCCCGACGGCGCCAGGCCGCGCCGCTCCCCTCCCCCACCCAGCTCTCCGCATCCGCCGCGTCCCACAAAGAAGGATACCAGCACCAAGGCTTCAGCTGCTTCTTCTTCTTACGGCCCATGGCGGCGTCGCCTCGACCTACAGAGCAGGAGAGCGGAGCGCTCCGTCAGAGCCGCAGGGCCCGCGCGGCCGCCCCGGACCGAGCGAGAGGCACAAAATGGCGGCCGCGCTCCCTCAGGCGCCGCCGCGGCCTCCGAACTCCCAGAACACACCGCGCCAGCCGGGTAGCGTGGGGTGGGGGGGCGCCCACGTGACGCGCGCGCCGTCGCCCCCACCGCGCTGTCCCGTGACGCCTCACGGCGTCGCCGCCATTTTGTCCAGCCGGGCTGTGCGGGGTGGTCCTGAGGCAGTGTGTGTCACAGAGTATCAGTCACGGAGTGCTTTGGGTTGGGAGGGGCCTTAAAGCCCATCTTGTTCCACCCCTCTGCTAGGGGTAGGGACACCTTCCACTAGACCAGGTTGCTCCAAGCCCTGTCCAGCCTGACCTTGAACACTTCTAGGGAGGGGGCGGCAGCCACAACTTCTCTGGACAACCAGTACCAGGGCCTCAGCACTCTCAGAGCCAAAGAACTTCCTCCCAATCCAAACCGTTGTTTGTCTTCGTGTTTAATGTCACAGAGAAACTGTATTTTGCCCACTAAATGTTACTGGGCAAGAAGCTGGTGTTTCTGAGACCGGCTGCTCTGTGCAGTGTTTTGGTGCTGGCTGTGCCTGTGCTTCTGGGTGCTGACAGCGAGGCCAAGGCATGTGGGAGAGCCCAGCACCCTGAGAAGGCAATAAAACTGACTGAAATGTGTTGAGGCCATCGCTATCCTCAGTTACCTGCACCTGGCCGGGGGCTGGTCCCTCTGTTGCAGTCACAGTCCACCGAGATGTGTGTCTGTGTTACTCCCGTGGCTCTCCAGCTCACCACACGTACACCAGCTGCTTAGAAGAGAATCATTGAGGTTGGAAAAGACCTCGAAGATCATCAAGTCCAGCCATCAGCCAGGCCCAATCCTTTGCAGTGGCCCTGCTGCAGCTGGGGGTCACAGCTGCTCCCTATGGGGCTTATCTGCAACAGGAGACTGTGGAGTGTCCCTCTCTGGAGACATTCGAAACCCACCTGGATGTGTTCCTCTGTCACCTGCTCCAGGTGACACTGCCTTGGTAGGGGGTTGGACTGGATGATCTCCAGAAGTCCCTTCCAACCGCAACGATTCTGATTGTGATTCTCAAACCACCCAATTGCCACAAGGCCGAGCTAACAACTGTGCTGTTTTAACACGCAAAAAGTATTTC
Organism: Callaeas wilsoni; assembly: GCA_013398955.1. NCBI lineage: Eukaryota > Metazoa > Chordata > Aves > Passeriformes > Callaeidae > Callaeas > Callaeas wilsoni. Next base: position 66,839 of record VWPU01014972.1, read on the forward strand.
AGAAGCAGAACTTTTTAAAAGCAGACAGCATGGCTAATCCTGCCAAATCCCCTTCCAAGCCAAACCATTCTATGATTCTGGATGTGATTTGAGCAGGTCCTGCCGCTAAGACAGGGACCAGCTTTTGAAGGATTACTTGTACTGACAGGGGCACTGCGGCGCCTGTATTGCATTTTTCTGTGCATTAACAAACGAAGGAGCTGCAGCAGCCAGAGCCGTTTCAGCACGGCTCGGTACCGCCCTCGGTGGGCTGAGGACACGGCCCGCGCACTCCGCAGGCTCCTCCCAGCGCCGGGCCCCGAGGCGGGTTCGCGGCACGCCCGGCGGGGCGGGGCAGCAGCGGCCCGGTGGCTCCCCGCGGCACGGGCGGAGCTGCGGCCGCGATGCTGCCGGCGCTGCCGGACGGCGATGAGCGGGAGCTGGAGAGCAGCGAGGAGGGCGGCGGCGCGGGCGAGGAGCGGCGGCCGGAGCGGCACGGCTGCACCTACCACGGCCTCTATGGCTACCGCAGGTGAGGCGCCGGGTCCCCCCGCGGGGAGGCCGTGCCCAGGCCTCGGCCGTTCCCAGTTCCCTGAATTCCCTTTATTTTTTTTCCCCCTATCTCTCCTCGGTGAGATTCCTTCCCTCCCATAATGCACCGATTCCCTGGTCCTGCTTTTAATCGCCCTCGGGCCGTGCCTTTTCCCCGCTGCAGCCTCTGTGCCCTGTTGCGTGTCAGGGCTGTAAACTCACTCCCGGGAATCACTTGGGTTCCAGGTCCGCGCAGCAGGGAGCCGCCGGCGGGGATGGCAGTGCCGGCGGCGCCGTGGCGCATACATCCTCCACCGAAGACTTCAGGTAAAGCCGAGCTGCAGAACAGCACAGTCACGGGAACACCCCGACTGGAAGTCTTTGCTGTCAGATCACTGTTAGGTCCTCTGCAGTCCTTTCAAAACACAATCCCCTGTGAAAGCATTCTGGAGTCCCCATGGCACTTCTTCTGGAATACTTGGGGAATGGACAAATCTACAGAGCTCAAATAATGTATTAAACAGAAACTATCATCCTTGAGTTTGAACTCTCTCTTTTTTTGCTACTAGTACTTGATATTGCTGTATTGACTTAGTTCGTCATGTAGGTAACATACAACAAAAATTTATTAATTTTCAATGGACATCTTTCCATAAGCTCTGTATTACAGTTGGGGAAACATAGGAACAAAGAGGGCAGTGTCTTGTCCGTAGCTGCTGGGAAGGTCAGCATGAGCTGACACCACATCTCCAGACTCCTGGTGAGTGGGCAAACCACTGACTGCTCATGATGGGCCAAAAGTCACAGAGCTGCCTTAGCTGTCACCAGAGAGAGATCGCGGGGGCCCCCCTGCTAGAGGCAGGTTCTGCACATGTTGAGAGACACGAAACAGTAACATTTGCCTTCTGGTAATGATTTCTTCTGGTTTTTAAAGCCTCTCCTTGCTGGACACCAACCTACCAGCTGAAGCAGAGACGGAGTTGCGCGGTTTCATCGCTAAGCGTCTTACTAAAGGAGCGCTGTTTGAAGGAATGGGGAATGTAGCATCAGTGGGGCTGAGGTAAATTTTTGAAATTGTTGGTGAATGAAAGCTGTAAGGAACATTGGCAGCACTGCACATCTTGCCTGCCTGCTGCTGCGCTTACGTTTAATCCTGATTCCATGTTCTCAGTCTATTGCTGCTGCTAATAACAGCCTTACACAATGGCTCTTCCCTTTTTTAGGTAACTTTGACAAAAATGTTGTTTTAAATAATTTACTGATTGAATACTTAAAAATACTACAGATGTTTATGATTATTTCCTTTTAAACTACTCTGATCACACAGAAGAAAAAAGAGGTCTAAGAGCTCTACATTTGGCCATAGGAGCCACCAGTGCTAGCAGTTAAAACTACCTCAGAAATCATGTATGTCCGATTTTTGCACTTATTTATTGTGATGTATCTGGCAGAAAGTAATTTTTTTTCTTTTTTTTTTCTTTTTTCGTAGCATACCAGAAGGTAAAGTCGGTTGTTACTACTGTCGTTTCCAACAAGAAAGTCTTCTAGAAATGGCAACATTGGAATCAGACATCAATGCTCCAGAATATGTGGTTTGTTTCTTAGGTGGCTCAGAGAAAGGTCTGGAACTATATCCTTATCTTTACTTTTCTTTACCTGTATGGAGAGGACGATGATGTAAAAATTATCTTGTCATTTTGTCTGTTTCTACTTGAAATCAGCTCGTTTGTGCACACCTTCCAGTAACTGAAAATGTCATTAACAGCCATATACTGAAAGGGAAAAATACAGGTCTTAACTGATGCATCTTATTTTCCTTAAGAAGATACTTTCAGACTTGAGCTGGACAAATACGTTCAAAATCTGAAGATAAACTTTGATTTGGAGGTAAAGCGTAACTTTTTTTTAAGTGGTGAAAATTAGTATTTATGCTAAAACCATCTGGAAAAGATCTAATCTGTAGAGAAAAAATAGGTGTTTCAAGTACCGATATGAAACACTGGGAGCGATACTTGGCTCATTGTAGTACAATGAATGTCTAAGGTGCTGTCAGCCACACAAGTCAAAAAGAAAGGGGGGACTTTTTTGTGTCAGTCACAAATCTCTTAAAAGTCACAGTTAAATTCAGAGAGAAGAATAACTAATAAAAGGTCTACAAGAAAGTTATCAATGAAGTTATCAATGTCCACCTCTTACCAGTTCTGAATGTTAAGAAAGGACATTTGTGGGTTTCTTGTCACATTTTTCTAGTGGAAGTTCTGCATTTTAAGTCTCTTTGTCATCCCATCTGCTGTTGCATGGTCTTCACTCAATATATACCATAATATTAAAGTTCTGGCTGTTTCTTAAAATGCAAAGCCTTTCATTGCTGATGAAGTGAAGCTTTAAATGTCAAACTCATTATTTTAGTTCACTGTGGTTTGAGATTAAGAAGGTTGCAACATCCAATTACCTTAGGTTGAGTAGATTATTAATAGGTTCCTGTTAGTGTAGAAATGTGATTTGTAGTTAAAGTTTTAATGTTTCAATGCCTTACAGCAAAAAAACTTGGAGACCTGTGTTAGCCCCTACCTGAGGAGCTGGTTTGAGGATGCCATCTGCCCTATTCAGAGGGTCGTGCAGCTCTTCCAGGACAAACTCGCCTCTCTGCTACATGCCGTAAGTGTATTTAAAACTGGGTAGCTAAAAAACCTCCAGAAGGCATCTCAGTGAGTGACTCCAGCATAGTAAAAAGGTTTCTTGCATTTGCTTTCCCAGCAGGAAGAAATGAAAAATCCTTTTTTCCTTTTTTTTTTTTCGGGGGGGGGGGGGGCGTTTTTTTTTTGTTTCTTTTTTTTTTTAAAATTCAAAGTACTTTTCCCCTGCTTATTGCTAAGGAAGCATGTAACAATTTCTTCTATCACTTTCAAAAAAAATGTTACTTAATGGTGTCCGCACTGAAATTAGAGTAAGAAAATTAGAAATAGCATGAGCAGGCTGTCTATGCTATAATTCCTCTGAATGAAAAGGGGTGTTATATTGTGTATGTGCCTTGTGTAATTTACTGGAAACAGAAAAGAGTCTTATCCTAGTTCTAGTCCCTGAGTTTCAGGAGGCTCTGGATGGAATAGCAAACAGTATAACTGAATTTCTTCTGAGTGCAAAACCAGCTGCAATGAAAATAATACAGAGTACTGCCTTGACAAGAACAATTTTTAAAGTACCACATTATGTATTTATTACTCAGAACTGCAGTATAGCAACACAAGTAATACTGAAGTTGAATCCAGCCTTTCCCTTTTTTTTTCCCCCTTTTTGTTTCTTTTTTTGTTTAAGGCTCTGAGTTACACTCCTGTAGAAGTCAAAAATGCAGATGAAAGAACAGAAAAGGACATCAGCAGGTAAAGATACTTTGAGCCCAAGGAACCTTTGAGTGACTTGGCTACGGTGTATGACAGTCACCTTGGTGTCCAGGAGTCGTAAACGGTTGACAAGAGCTCTCTGTGTCAGGTTCCTGGCAGCTGCCAGCCTCCAAGGGCTTGTCCAGGAAGGCACGATGACCTCCCTGTGTATCGCCATGACGGAGGAGCAGCACAAGTCCATGGTTATAGACTGTACTGGACCTCAGCCCCAGCTGCATAATGCAGGTGAGATTACAGCTGTGAACACTTCGTGTTGCTCCCTTGGATCCATCGGCTGCTGAGAGCTGTGACATTAGAGGCAGTTGAGGATATTCAGAAGCTCCTAGGCTCCTGCCCAGAAAGTTTGGATTCTGGCTGGAAACAAGAACATCTGTTTTCCTGTGAGGTACCAAAGTAGTTTGTTATGCCAGACAAACTGGAACTCTGAGTTGAAAATGCTTGGTAAGACAATCCACAGTATATTTAGTTTGTGGACCATGAAAGTCTGACTTGTACAATTCAGGGAATGTGCAAAACTTTATTTTCCTGTTGTGGTTTTAACAAATGTTGGGAAAAGGGATTCAACAATCAGAACAGAGTCTTGCGAAATCACTGTAGCTGTGTTTGCTTTTCTTTTCCACGTGTACTGTTTTTCATTAATACTTATTTCCTGGCCTGGGTATATTGCTATCACTTGTTACGTGAGAGTGATTAAACCAGCTGAATGCAGCTGTATATTTATGTTGAGCTCATTTGCTTTTTCTTACGTCTTCTCTGTGTTCCTGAACATTTAACAGGAAGCAACAGATTCTGTGAGGACTGGATGCAGGCTTTTGTGAATGGTGCTGAAGGTGGAAATCCGTTTCTCTTCCGGCAGATTTTGGAAAACTTTAAATTGAAGGTACCTGTTCGTATATGTTGAAGACTTGAAGAAGATATTTGGGTTACTGATGGAGCAAATACTATATGCAAAATACTATTTTGCAGTGAATAAAAGTTTTAGGTTATTATGATGTCTATATGTCATTAACTGATTAACTCTGAAGCTTAATTTGAGGGCTGGCTTACTGTAGTGGACAAGAACAGCTGTAAAGTAGTGTGAAAGTTCCTTCAGTGAATGCTCCAAAGGTGCTTCCTCAAATTTAAAGTAAGACCCACCTTCCTTCTTGTTGTTTGTTTTCTTAATCCCATCTTTGCACACACAATCTCATGTAACTGGTAACATGGGTTCAGTAGCTAACACTTCTTAAGTGAGCTGCCATAATAGGAGAATTCTTGCTACAAGTTGGACACCTCAGGTTGTGTCCACACATTTTGCATCATTACAGTAAAAGCTATAATATGTATCCAAGACAATATTCAATTGTTATATTACTTTTAAGTAGTAATACAAAATTTCTATTGGAAATGCTTTTGCTTCTCCTGCTATTTATCCTTTATTTTCCACGATTGTGTTTTTGTTCCATGTAGGAGGATAAGAAAATGCTGTGTTCCTCTTTCCCCAGGCTATCCAGGACATTAACAACCTGAAGAGGTTTATCCGCCAGGCTGAAATGAACCACTACGCCTTGTTCAAGTGCTACCTGTTCCTAAAGAACTGTGGCAGTGGGGACATCCTGCTGAAGATTGTGAAAGTAGAACATGCAGAAATGCCAGAAGCCAGGAACGTAGTGACTGTCCTGGAGGAATTCATGAGAGAAACATCAGTGGCTTAAAATTATCTTATGTATAAATCATTAATTTCTTCTGTGCAGCTATTGCAGGATTTTTAATTTATATTTAAAAGTATTGCCCAAGTCAAACCTTAGTTGCAGTTTCACCTGCCTTTTCTTGTTTTTAGACAAAGGACTATGAGCTTTTTTAATGTGTAAATAACAGATAGTACAAACTCCTGCAGAGTTTTCAGATTCTCCAACTGACTTGCTTCTGTTCTGAGGAAATCATGACACCTGATTTTTACAGTCGTTGCAAAACCAAATCCAAATCCCTTATCTGGCAAACATTTCACTGTTTTAAATATTTTAAATAACTTTAAAATTATTTAGATCTGGCTGCTTTGTTTTAATAAAGAAGCACAAACATCTGGATAGATCTAGATAATAAATGAATAAATCATTTTAGTTTAGATAAGAGAACCTAGGTACCAAGTCTGTAGCTGGTTTCTGCTTTCAGACTGCTGGTTTGTTCTGCTGCCACTGGATAAACAAGTTAATTGGTATGAAACAGAGCTGCCTTAAGACTGAACCATTGCAGTGATGAGTTTGTGTGTGCCTGTATGTGTGTATACATACACATAACAGGTATCTGAAATTCCCAGGCTGTTTGATCTATCCCCTTCCTTAGTCTGAGATGTGATCAAGACCTTCTTTGTATGTTCTTACAGTTTTGCATAACTGTAAATAATCCTGTGTTTTTCAATCATGAAGAAACTAAAAAGTTTCCATATTTAAGTAGTAAATGAACTTCCCAAATTAATTACTCAGACTTTAAAACATTTCGCTATATCAGCAATGGATTCTTACCCACATCACGGGACACTGAGGCAGCAGAATACCTGAAGGAAATCTTTGGCTACAGGTGGAATAAAAACTCACAAAGTCTCTGAGTAACCTCACAAAGAGGGTGATTTCTGCAAACCTGATACAAGCAAAATTCCCTGTTGGTTCCCTTTGCAGCAGAGGGTGTTTGAACAATTCCCCATGAAACACTGCCTGTAACTGATGTGGTTCAGTGTGACTCGTGCTGGTGCTCTGTACTGTCAGGGCAGGAGTTGCTGCTTTCCTGTGACACCATCATGTTGATCCTATAACAAGGCTGACAATAAAACACATTGAAATCCTCAATAGTGCACCTATAGATTGTCAATGAGTGTGGTCCTTGATGTCTCCTGTTCGAAACCCTTTATCCTTCAATGCAGAGGAGCTGCAAGTGTGGCATTAACAGTCCAGGTGACATATAATAATGTACTTGGGTAAGTCAGAAAAGTAAAGTAGTGTGAAAGAAAACAAATCCCTCATTCAGTCATGTGCAGGAGCTCTGAGAAGTAACAAGTGTTTTCCTTCATGAGTGAGTAAAGCAGCAACCACTCAATAAAACGTTTGCTCCTTTGTTGCTCCTGTACAATTTTAATAAAGTTGGAGCACTGATTGTTCAGTTTTTTGGCTAATCAGGACACAAGAAAGAGCTCAGTGCTTAAGTAAGTTGGCTGTGAAGAATAGGTAGCAAGAAAATGTATGGTGCTATTGTTACAAAAGTAACACTTTTCGTATTAATTGACAAAAACTGACAAAACCCACCTTACCTCCTTGCTGAAAGTCCTCAGGTAATGAAGAGAGGGATTTGAGTGTCTCGGAAAGCTCAGTTCAGTGCAGAGAGCTGACAGCAAGAGCTGAGTCCCACACATGGTAGCAGTGATCTCTCTCTCTTAGGAGCAGCACACCTGATGGGAACAGCTCCTACATGCACCTTCATTCCTATAAATTACACTTTAACCCAGTGTTTCCCAACAAAAACACAACTTATTTTTCAAAATAAGCCTCCCCCTTCCACACTGGTAGAAGGGTTTTTATTTTAAGCAGTTGGAGGTTTACTGCAGAACTTTCTGGATATGTTGTTTCCACTCTTGATTCAAGAGAGGAGCATTGGCTCTCAGATTGAAAACATTCAATAGAGCCTGATGTTAAAAGAGCACAACCCTCCTCCCCCATAAAAAAAATTACTCAAATGTAAAAAAAAAGTTAAAAAAATGTAAAAAAACCCTACTCAAATGTCATCTACTTCCCTGCAGTTCTGAGGTCACTGCACTGAAGGGACAGCTGCCAAAAGCTGGGACAACACCTGAATTTCCATACAAGTCCCAAGCCAGTTCTGCATCCTCATTAGATCTTGTGGAGAAATGAAGCTGCAGTTCACTCTCCCCTTTACCTGTTAGACAGACATAAAAATGAGTTACCAATGTCCTTCTTTGAAGATTACATGGCAGAGCTCCAAACCAAGAGCTTTTATTAAATACCCTGTTAACTGTAGACAAACTTACAAAACTGTCCTTGAAAGTTCTTTCTTGGTTGGTTTTTTGGTATGTGATATAGAACAACTCAATTTTATTAAAAAAAGAAAAACAGAAAACAAAAAAACCACTGAAAAAAATTTAATGGATTCTGCGCTCAAATAATATTGTCACAACAAAAATATACAGAATGTACACAATACAAAAATATTTGGAAACATACAATAGCATCTTACCTTGCAAATATCGTTTTACTAGCCCTTCACAGGGAAAGTACCATTTGTTCAGTATTTTAAGGCAGAAAATTACATCATTTAGTGCTTTGTGTATAACACTTGGATGTGTTGTTAACATTAGTAGTGTAAGCAAAAGAAAAGCTGCATAAATCTGGCTTTATTTGCAAACTTAACAGACACTGTGGGAGTCAGGAGAGAGTCAGTGACAACGTGTCTATCAAGCTCGCTGAAAATAAGGTACTTTAGCTACTTAAATCATAGGGAATATTTTGTGCTCTGTGTTGTAAAGTACCCTGAAACATAAATTTTCTGTAGTCCTACTGGCATTTCAGAAATATCTCATTAGAAAGCTTTTTCCAATTAAAAGCCAATGATTAATGGTGACATTAAAATACATTTACCTTTAAATAAGCTTGGTTTCTGTCTGAGGTGTGATTCTTTTTTACAGAGCTGCAAAATGCAAAGTATTCCTTTATAAGGAGCTCTTGGCATCAGTGGTTAGAGAAGGAATCTACCACACAAAGCGCTGCAGAGCAGCCACTACTGTAAGAGGATCAGGAGGCAGCAATGTTCAGAGGTGCTGCCCTGGGTTCTCTAGTCCCAGCTTGCCCCCAGAGGTGGCTGGTGCTGAACTGCCTTGTCCACATTCTCCAGTTCCACTCCGGGCAAAGCCAATGGATGGGTGTTCCAAAGCAATTGGGCTGAGCTTGAATCCGTGTGAGCAGACTTTGAGCTCTTTACTCACTAAAGGATGTGTGAAAGTCCTGCCCACGATCCTGTGAGACTAAATATTGGCAGAGAACAGCAGCTGCCTTGTGAGGTCAGCAGTCAGCTGTCAGGTTAGTACCAGCTCCGAACAGTCAGAGTCCATCCTCCACAGCCCAGTTCAAACTGAAAGGGCCCAATCTGATCTAAAACACAGGGACAGTATAATCCATCCGAAGGAGCAAGGTGTTGGGATACAGAATCCCTGAGCTTTATTTCTAGTAACAATTTCTCTAGCTTCCCCCTTCCCCGTTGATAACATACTTCCCACTGCCAAAGGAGCAAGTAGTGAAAAAGCACAATATGCCACGTAAGTGCTAAGATTCCTCATCAACTGACAGGGAAACAGTGACACAAGATGTTGTCTTAACTCAGCAAAAGTAAATTCACCAGCATTCTTACGACCGCTACACCTCACTCAGAGATTGTTTCTGATAACCTCCTCTCCCACCACTGCACAACTCTCTCCCTCCTCTTTCCTGTGTTATTACCGCTGTGTGTAAAACTAATCTTTACCTGTCTCCAAGCATTTAGGAACAGAAGGTGCCATTTGCATCCCCCGTGGACTTTGATCTGCCCGGTTCTCCTGTTTCCTCCTCCTCCCCACGGCTGCCGGAGCCCCTAGTCGCGCCTGTCCGCGGGAGGCGGCCGCAGCCGGGCCGTGCTGCTGCCCGCCGCCGGCAGGTGTCCCCGGCAGCTCCGCTTCCAGCGCCGCCGGCCGCCCCGCTCCGCATCCTCACGGAGCGCTGCTGCAATCGGCTCACTGCAAGGGAAATCCACCGCACAAACGGCTGCTTCTTTTCTTTTCTCCCCCAGGTGTTGTGTCCTCACTCAAGGACACAGCGTAAAATAACGCTCCGAGGTGCACTGTTCAAATGTGAACATTGGTGACAGTCCTTGCCTTCTGCTCTAGCACTGCACAGTCACAAGTTTCAATAGATTCATGTTTTATCTGACGGATGGAAAATCCTGGCAGTAGCTGAAATAAAACCACAACAAATCACTGAAACCAGTCCCTCAGTGGGTGCTCCTTCAGGAACACGCTGCTGACTGTGACAGGTTGGAACCACGAGTGAGCAGGATGGAGACTATTACGTCTCCAACATGAGCCAGCAGCTTCAAGGACATCTGGAGGTAACAGAAAAGCCTGGTTGCTGTTAGCTCTGTGGTGCTGCAGCACTGTGGCACTCCTGGGTGCGTTAGAAAATAAGTAACTGGAATTCATGATACTCTGTAAAAACATGGTAAGTTTTCACACTGTAATTTTAATGATTAAAAAATAATTAAAATGCTTAATCACTTTGTGCTGCTTCTGGCTCCATGAGCGGATTGATTCTTAGCAGACAACAGGCTCTGTGCACAAACTGCTCCACATATGAGGGGAGATTTCAGCTCTAATGAGCAGGAATGTGAGAGGGTTTCATTCCTTCACCTACAATAAATCTAACACTGCCCTAAAGTCTGGCCTTTCTGATCCCCAGGGTTGTTTGTAGACTTGCTCAGGCAGGGAATGGGGACACAGAATGGAAGTCAGAAGATGCAACAGTTTAAAAGAACAAGTCATAAGATCAACTTCAGAGCTGTTTTCAACCAGTTCACGTTAACTACATTCATCTATGGAAAAAGGACCAAGGAAGGCTGTCTGGATTACTCTGTTCAGCTCCCTCCCACTCCTGAGCTGAGCAAAGACATGTTGGCCATGATCAAGCTGATCAAGAAACTGGTGGCTCTTGAACTTGTAATCTTGCTGCTTCACCTCAGAGCACACACTGGCAGGCACGGAAACCTTTACTGGGGAGAATCTCATGGGCAGTAAGTAGTTTGCAGCTGAGAAACCAAAAATAAAACTCAATTGATACACATTGCACTCTGGTAAATGATAGGCAAAATAATCTGGGTTCTTATTCAATTGAAATTTTCTACCAAAATTTTAAAAGCTCTCTTAAGACTTCAGGGGAACTCCCATTCCTGGTCACCTCTGTTTTCAAGGCATCTGTAATGAGAAAGGCTTAGCAATAGGTGAGGGAAGGAATGTCCTCCTTACTTGTTAACCATGTCAGAACTCTGCTAGCTCCCGCTCTCCTTCCTGCCTGCTGCTCCCGGGGGGATCCACGGCTACGACCCTCACTGGGCCAGCACCTGCCACAATGTGTGGGAACTCTTCGTGACTGCTGTGATCTGGACCCAAACTGCAGAGGTAAAATGGCACAGGGAACCAATCCCTTCTCCAAAATGAGCAGAGCTCTGGTCCTTATCCCTTCCTCTTGGTCCTTGATGAGGGCCCATGGGCAGTGTACTGGCCATGCAGAATAACAAAGGTGCAGTCGCCCTCAGAAATCTCATTTCTGTGCACAAAGGTGGCAAAAATTGTTTCTTTTGCAGGTAAGGCTTATTCCAGGCTGTAGAAACACTTATTTTCTCCCCCCTCCTTCTGAGGCAACAGAAGTTTTATTAGTGCATCTTGTGGGAGCAAACTTCACCCCTCAACCCAGAGTTATTTTCCGTAAGAGGCAAAGAAGGGGGCAGCTGATAAGCACTTATGGATGTCTCCTCTAGGACAGGCTCCTACTAGCTTGTGCTATCATCTGGCAGCATGGATAGCACAGCTGAGAGAATAAAGCCCACAACACAGAGACATTTTTCTACAAAGCAAACACAACCGCTATGGTGCCCGTGGGACGTTCTGTGAAAGACTCTGGTGGCTGGTGCCTGGGCACCAGCAGGAAATAGAAAAAAGGAAGAGAGGAGCTTGTCTGGAGAGACTTTTATGGCTGCTTTGTCCAGACCACTGAATAGGCAGAGAAAAGGAGGGCACCCACCTTCCTGGACCGTAATTTGGCAGCTCTCTAAAGTGACAAGCAAAATAAGCACCTTACAGAGAAAAGTACCTACAAGCACTGCTCGTGCTACAGATGTCCCCCTGTGGTCCCCAGGTCTGTGCAGGCAAGTGTATGGACTGTGCCACAGCCAACTTACAGATTGCCTGAACCTGGGCTTGGCCACGGTTGAAGAAAAAGGCATCATTGCAACTAACTGTTGTTTGGAGCTCCTGAACACCCATTGCCTCAGGAAGAGGCATCCTCAAAATTCAGCGGTCATCTTAAAACCAGTTTTATCCATTTCACAATGATCACTGTAGCAAATATCACCCTTTCCACTTCATTGGGAAACCAGTGCTACATACAAATTGATTTAACTCCACTGCCTTCAGTGGACTTGGCCCCAAATGGACTGTATGGCTGTAAAGACTGGATAGCTCCCACCCTGGGCTGCTGGATGTGATCATGGTCCCACTTTCCTAGTAAGAACTTGCTGGAAGAGTTGAGATCCTTGCTAGGACCTGACTGCAGGCCAGATGTTAGGTCAGTGTGGCCAGAAAAAAAAAAAGAAAACACCACCTGATTGTCATCTGATAAAACTACAAATGAATATTTGCCCTCCTTTTCTTCATCCCTCAAAAAACAACCCCTCCAAAAAACCCAAAAACAAACAAACAAAAAAATCAAAACAAAAAACCCCAAACATCCTAGCCACACCCTCTAGCCACAGTAGGCTGGGGAGGGGGGAAATAATTAAAATCAAGTGAAACATGCACAGTAAAAGTCACCTCTGGCTGGGTGTCCACAATACTCTAAGATTCCCAATGTTTATAGTGCAATTTCATTTGACCTGTAGTTGAAGACCAGTCTCCATCTCTTTGTGTGATCAAATTCTGCTGATTCCTTTGAAAGTTGTGCAAGACAAGTTTCACTGTAGGCTAAAATATCTTAGCAACCATTCAAGTAATTAGACAGTGGCACTGGTATGGCTGAAGTCAGACGTGTCCAAAGAAACCAGACTCAAGCTGCCTTGTGAGTCCCTTTGAGTCTCTAATTAGTAAATATCTGCTCTTTTTCACTTTTAGTCTTCAGTAACATTGAGGAAATTCACTCAACGATTGGCCATAATTCCAGCACTGACCTGGAAAATAGAAATATCTCATAGAAAATGTTGATGTGTTGGTAACAACCCAAGCAGTCAGTTCCCAGGTGCAGGGCAGAAACTGCAGGGCATGACCAGCCAGACTTACAGAACCTGCTGGGTTTGTGAACAAACTGATCAGCCCATTCTTTCAGGAGATCTTTAAGCACCTCCTCCAGCACACTCGTGTGTTCAGAAGAATTATCCTCCCCTAAGTTAAATACAAAAATAGATCCTCCATCTTCCTTCATTTAACACAGCTGACAGATGACTTCTGCTCTCCAGTTTTCTGTCCCATGTCTTCAAGGAGGGGGAGGTAGCTTTAGATCCAACAGACTGTAGGCAAAAATATTCCAGAAGATGGCAAACAAGACAAAAATTACATAAATAGAAAGGAAGATCCACCATAAAGTCTGATCTTGGAGTCTCTGTTCATAGTTCCTCAGGATGATGACACCAAGGGTGATTCCAACCATCACCCCTCCCAGGTGAGCCATGAAGCTGGGGTGGGGGCACGGGGGGTAAGCGGAGGGGTGGAATCGCAGCCACACGGCTCTTCCAAATTCAAAGCTCACTGGAACCAAGAATAAACAATAAATTAATTGTCTAGGTTTATCCTTTCTTAAGTCCATGTTGCAGGCGGCACTACATCCCTGAGGAGACGGAGAGGGAGAAATTGCCTTGTATAGTGAGCACAGGGAAGCTGTGGCTATGTCAGGGCTGTGGCACACAGACATGAGGTCTCTCCAGTAGTCTGGGTTTGTATAGTGTAGATAGGCTGGGGAATATTCACCTTCTGGAATTTATACCAAAACCACAACAAAAATGAGTTAGAATTTGAAGACAGCTGTCTGTGATGAACACACTGTTTAGTTTCCCTTAGTGTGCCCCCCTGGGGATATGGCTGGAAGAGAATTCATCTGTGTGGGTGTAATGCTGCTGCCATCCCAGATAGGACATGCTCTGGGAAACCCAGGTATTATCAATATGAAAGCACTGCATGTTTGAGACTGCAAAGAGAAGATGTTTAAGTCCCACTCCTTCACAAACACCACAAGCTACAGATGCTGGCTAATGACAAATCCTTGTTTACAAATGCTTGTGTTGAAAGCCAAAATCTGCAGTGGAGAGCAATGTGGTTCCTGCTGCCAGAAGGTCCAGCTGCAAGTTCCTACCAAAACTGCTGCAAAGTCAAAACCCTCTGAATCAGCATGAACTATTATGACAAGGACAAAGAAAACAGGACTGGCTGCACGTGTGCCAAGCATTGTATGGTACTTACTACAGATCAAGGCAACAGCCATGCGCAGCAGCTTGAATTGGCACTTCATTCCTGACCAGTTCTGGAAAAGAGACAAGGAAAACAAAGTAATGCTGCACACAAACCTGAAGGGATACTGTATTTAGGTCTGTCACTTGTCAGGCAACTTAGTGCATTCAAGCCCTACTGTGCTTTTTCAATGCTATTTTCTGTGCCTCAGGCTCCCTGAAATTCTGCAGCTCAGATCTTTGGCAGAGCATAGAGAAACGATAAAGACTTCAATAAAAGCGTATCAAGGAATCAGTGCCATCAGAAAGCCTGGACTTGGCCTCCTCTGTCTTCAGGCTTGGTTATTAATCAGTTTAGTGGAATAAAAATCTCTGAATTATAATCAGAAATCATGGGAGAAATATTAAAATTCCTCCTTTTCCACTGACATAAAATTTTAAAGCAGGAAAATAGATCATGTTTTGAGAAACTCAGATGTATGACAACACTATTATTATCATTATTATTATTATTATGTGACTAAATGAAAATTTTCCTATTGAAGGCAGTCTGAGATACCAAGATAATCAGGTTTCTTGTGAAAAGCTCCCTATTTGTCACACTGAAGAAATAAAAAGAATGCTTGTAAACTCCTTAGACTATCTCTAATGTCACTTGGGATGGCAAAAATGCAACCTCCACAAAATAAGTAACCCATTTTCTCTCTCCACAGAGAGACCTAACCCAGTCAGAAAGCTCTGAGCTCATGCTGATTAATATTGTGCTGCCTCCTTCAATTTTCATTTCCATGTAGCTGCTTTGAATCCCTCCCCTCACTCTTTTCCTTGGGGTGACACGCTTTATTGCTTCCCCCTGTTGGTTATTTTATGTATTTAATTCCAATAATATTTATCTTTGCAAGCAGGAATGTTTCCATTTCCTTTGGTTACCAGGAGGCACGAAGGAACAGAAGATTCCAGAGACCCTCCCTGCCACAGTCCCTGCTCTCCCCAGCTGTGCCAGGCTGAGCTTTGCCAGCAAACAGCCAGCGCGTCTTTCAGCGCGCGGGAGCATCGCATCCAGATAACAAGTGTGCACAGAGAGACAGGGGGGGAAAGAAAAGCAAAAAAAGCCCTCCACCAGAACTGGAAAGGCAGCAAAAATAATTTCAGATGAGAAGAGAGGCATAATGGAGAAATAAAGATGCTAAGGTAGCAATTGCTAAATAGATTTGGAGGAGGCCAGTGAGTAGGGAAATGACAGATCACTTTGGGATGTTCTAAGAAGTCTGAGAAGGTAACTGCTGAAGACTCCACACACCTCTGGCAGAGCCTCTTCCTCTGAAGCAGAGCAAAATTTCCTCCAATGTCCCCCTCTAACCCTGTGAATTGTGATGTTAAAAAACCCTGTGTCTGCATTACCACCCTGAGAGACAGAGGAAGCTCCCTCCTGCTTCTCTTGGCACAGTGGCAGGGAACACAAATCACACTGAAAATAACTGTATATAAGAATGCAATTCCCCAGCAGAAACCCTGTGGTATAGGGCAGCCCCTCTCCTCCACTCCCTACCTCTCTGCCAGCCACTCAACTGCCTAATTTGCACAACAGCCTCAGCTCATTCATGCTCTGAAAAGCTTGAAGAGGGTGAAGGAGACCAATTCTGCTCAGGAAATCTCTCACTTCCCAGCTCCCAGCCGTTAAAAGCTGTGTGGAGCAGCACCACTGTGGGCCGCAGCTGGAGCCTGCTGACTTCCCTGCAGACAAGCATCAAGTACAAGGTTTCCTTTCAGGCTGGGCTCCAACACCACCACACACACACACACACACACACACACGTCTTCCAGCACCCATAAAACAGATCTTGTGTCTCTACTGCAGCCAACCCACATTGTCTTCCCACTCAGACCCAGGGGAGGAGCATTATCCTCATTTTTATAGCTATTCTGCTCTGATATTGCTGGCACAGGACAGACATGCCACCACACATGAATCTTCTATCAGCAAAGCCTTTTTTTTCCGGTGTCAGCTGAGGAGTCCCCTGGGCAGCTGTGCTGGGCTTTGCCACCACCTAGCTGAGGGCTAGAGATGTTTCCAGCCTTTGAAGAATGACGATGCTGGCATTTCCTCACCTTTGTAAAGTATTTCATTAGGTGAAACATCAAAAAGATGCATCACTAGATCACCCAGGGTTCAGCTTCAGTCTGGGTTTTACAAATGGAGATAAGGAATATTCCACACATGAATCCACTGAATGCTAAATTTCTTCAGATACTCACTAAAATTACAGAGCACATGCAGACCGAAACAGGTCTGCCACTTCTGCAGGGCCAGTCTGCTTTTCAAACATTTGTCAGCCATTGCATGGAGAGCTGATAGCCTGGAGAACACTGATAAATCTTGGATTACCAACATCTTTAGGTTGTCCTGGCAAACTGCCCGTCATCAGGGTACCAAGCCACCAAGTGCAGAGTAATATTTCCATTCCAGGAGCACACCACTGAGACAAGACTCTTAGCTGGGGCAAGCTCTGAATGACCAACAGCTGGGTCAGGCCTTACTTCCAGCCCGTTTGGGCCACTGGACGCGGCTCACTCAGAGCTCAGACGGTCACTCTGGTACTCACCATCACGATATTGGCCAGGTGAGCGGAGACAAGGGCATACACACCTCCAGAGGAGCCCACCACCGGCGCCCTCATGTCAGCCACTGACACTGCCAGGGACCCTGGGGGAAACAACAAGGCTTTGTGACAACTGCCCACCAAATAAACACACTCTCTCCTACCCTACATCCCTGCTACTGCCTCTTGGTGCTAATTGCTGCAGGTCAGGAATACGGAAAGAGAAGGAGGGGGAAATTGATTGACTCGTGAAGCCAACTCAGTCCTGTCAAGGCAGTGACTGATTGATTCCTCTGCACCTGCTTTAAAAGCAGCCAAGCTAGGCAGCAATGTGTCTTTAAACTTGTACTGCAAAAAGGCATTTATTCCCCGATTGAAAGAACAAGGAAGCAGGAGACAGACAAATGTCTGTGTTTGGTTTCTCACCTGAAGATAAAATAGAAGTAGCTCCCATGTTGGCAAGAAAAATATTTGCACAGGGAGAAGGAACTGAGGACTTGTAACTTAGCACAGGCCTCTGATCAAAGCACAGCCTATGACTTGTAAAACTTCAGAGTAAATCTAGTTAAAAATAACCTGGATGGAGGCAGTAGGCACATGACAGCAAAATGACAGGTCAAGTACATAAAGGCACCACTAATAACAATACAGCCAAACACAGACATTGCTTCTTCTTATCCCAGTTGGAGGCTTGGATCTGCTCAAAGCTCTTTTCATTGCCGACTTTAAGAATAATTTAAGCGATAGAGGGAAAGGCAGATTTGGTGTCACAAGGAAGGGATAATGATCTTTGTGATGAGTGGGAATGGGAAAAAGACACACTGGCAAATATTGAGAGAGTCCTCGGTAGTACAGAATCTAATGAACTTCTTTGCTAATTGCCCAACTGATTCCAGGTCAAGAAAGTGCTGAGCTTCCACCAGCTGACTCTGCTGATAGCTCCCTCCTTCCTTGTATGGCCCTGAGACTTCTCAGCTCTTAAACACTGCCATTAAGGAAAAAGTTAATGAGAAATAAAGGAAGGAGTAATAAGAACTTGCAGTTAAGTCCTCAGACACTGCACTGAGTGCCTCAATTTCCAGTCTTAATGTGTCGTCTCAGTAAAGCCCGACAAATGAGAAAGAACCATAAAAGTTGTGGCCCAACTACATTTTACTGTCTATTCCTGATTATTTAGGAGTTACCTTTATATTGCCTCAGCATGAATATACCCATTTCCCTCTCTCGTGGCACATGGCAAAGAATAAAGGATGTTTCATAAATGGCTAACATATCAGTGAAGCCCCGGCGTTTGGTAGGTGTATCTGTGTAGAAAAGCTGTGTCTGGAAAGTTGGAAATTGGGCACCACCTTTTTTAGTGCTTGTTAAAGTAACAGCCAGGGCACAGTGGAGCTGCTCTGCTAACTCCTTTCTCTGCATTAAACAGCATTGGTGTTTGTACCATGCCTAGTCCTGTGTCCTAGTCCAATTATTCTTTCCACAGTCTCTCTCCTGGAATGCAGGATTTATTAGTACCCAGTGCAACTCATTCTACAAAGGGTTTATCTGCTTATTATGGAAAAAAATAATTATGTGGCTGGAAAAAAACAAACAAACACTATAAATCTTGAACTAAGGCAGTCAATCGCTGTCTGAGTTCCACTGTAAAGCTCTTGGTTGTTTTCACACTCTCCTCCTGTTTTAATTAGATGTTGATCTATTGCCAGCTAACTTCCATCACCTCCAAACTGCTGGAAATTCCAAACATAAATAAAAGCAATTCGGCACAAACTAAAAATCAATCAGACCCCAAGGCTTAATGATGAAATGAATTTTCCAGATTTCTGTGCACTGCTCACAATCTGCAACCAAATACTTCTGGCTTACTTAGGCTGTAGAAAGGTGACAGACAGGACAAATGGAGGTAGAACTGGCACAGGAACAGCATGACTCCACATTCAGGAAGATCATCTAAAGCAAGGCTATTTGAAAATAACAGGTAGTTGGTGCATTTTTAGCGAGTCTCCTAAACAGAGTCTATGGCTACATAGAAGTAGATGTCACGTTGTACCATATCTTCTGTGTCCAGCCCACCAAAAGATTTCAATGCACAGAAGATTAGTGGAATGCTCCTCTCTTAATCCCAAATATCACAAAATATTTCTCCTATTCAAAAGTCAGCACAGACCATTTTCATTGCTTCTCCATGTGGGGCTTGCAGAGGTGTCACCTACCTGCCACAACTCCTGCAACGTACACAAAACTGATCCTCGCAGCTCCGTGCACCATTTCCAGAGGAACCCCAACCAAGAGCTGAAGGACAACATTGAGCCCAAGGTGTTCTATCCTGCAGCAAGGAAAAACAACAGTTGTCCTCTTTTCCAACTCTTCATCTCCTTTCTCTACCAGTGAGACAGGTATATTGCAAAGAAAATCAAATAGCACCTGCTTCACATAAGTAGACTAAGGCTGGGGAAAACAGTGATTCCAGAAAAAAACAGACCCAGAGCTGCAATGTTTCTTCCCTCCTTGCTGCTTTTATCTTTTTTGTATCCACTCAGGTCCTTTCAGCCAAAGACCTCGTACAATGTTTGGTTCTTAGTCAGACATTTTTTTCTTTTTTCTTTGTTTGAAGAAGTTAAATGACGTGTCAAAAAAAAGCAGCAAGATGGCAGCAGAGCCTGGAACAGAAGCCAGAAATTTGACCTGCTCCTTTCTTCTCCCCTCCTAAGGATTCCGCCTTTCCCTGTGCACATCACGCTGCCATGATGGGGAGTGGTCGTTAAGTCAAGCCCGAGGTGAGCACAGAAGTTCCAAGAGAACTGCCACTTCCTGGTGCCATAATGCTGCTTTACAGTAGGGGCTGTCTGACCCTCACCCTTTTCTGCTGTGCCTCCTTCAACAGTCACATTGGGAAGCAGAGGGCATTTTGATTTCTGCTCAAGTACCCAGGTGAACTCACTGATCCTCTCTTCACCCACCCTTGTTCCCATTACAGCCAATAGCAAAACTCCTGTTGAACACAAAGGAAAAAGCTGGGCTGAGGGAACTCTTGCAGAAAGCGCCACTATCACACTGTGCAGGACCACTTGCAGCCAGCAGGCAGAGTGTGACAGCTCAGATGTGCACGTTGGGTAACGACTCCAGTGCAGCAGATTTCCCCTGAGCTGAATCAGTAGTTTCAAAGCAAGTTCTCTGTTGCTTTAATCAATACTGCTTAAATAAACTGTCTTGCCACTTTTCAAAGCTCTATACAGATATTCATCTGTAGCATCTTCCGGTGAGGTAACAACAGCACCAGGCCCCGAATAGGGTCCTCAACACTCTGCTGGTGTCTGAGATTTACCCTGGGCTCGCAGGACTGTGACCTTACTGAATGCTGACATCCCACTGGAGCCAAGGGTATCCTAGTTTTTGTATGAAGAGAACCTGCTTACAAAACAGATGGATCTAAATGACACAGCAGTACTCTTAGCACAGAAGGCCTGCATCTTTTGGGGAAAAGAGAGCAAAGTACCTAATGTCTTGAAAATATACATCCCATTTTATAGAAGAAAAGGTTTGTTCACAGGCAGGCACTAGCAAACTTTGGTTTAAGTTATATGCATTCCCATTGTTTTGATCTTTTTCACGTTACCATAGCAATTTCCCACATACAGCAGAGAAAAACACTGATGGTAAGATGCAGTAATGACAGAACAGTCTCATAAATGAGAATTTAAATTTGGACTGCAAAAAAGTGCTAGAAATGATACTGCAGAAAACAGTCCTCTCCTGATATCTTAATAAGTTTGTTTCCATTGAATTTCTCTCCAAAGATGAATTTTCCTCCTGCACAATACACTCAGAACTGCAATTTTTCATCATGGGAAACTGCTACATGTAACAGAGTTCTTTTATTACCTTCCTCAAGCCTTTTGAAGCCACTAGGCATGGTCAGCACTGTTCTGATCCTGCATGCTCACAGAACGTGGGGAATTAAATTAGGAACAACCAGCAAAGGTCGAACTGAGATCACTGAGATGAGTCAAAACATCCAAGTGCCCTTTCACAGAGGGGAGGGAAGAAGCTTTGGCTGGCACACAGTCAACATCATGAGGTGGCACCTGACATTTCCACACAAAGCACTGGGTCTCATTTTTCAAAGGAAGCTTTTGTAAGAGCTCAGCAAAGTTTATCCTGGACTCTGAAGTGATTGCTCTGATTCACAGCTGTTCTTAAAAGACTTCCCAGGAGCAATCCCATTCACTTCTCTTCACCATCATGCTAAGAGCTTTGAAGGCACCAGAGTCAATAAGAATCCATAAAACATAATTACCCTTTGCCAGTGCTGAATGTGTCATTCTTGAAATGACAATTTCATTGATTTATTAAGGACTTTCTCCTTCCCTGGGACCAAACAAATGGGACTGAGCATCAATGCAAGTCATTAGTTATGGCAGCGATACAAATGTGTGGGCTTCAGATATCAACGTCTGCTTTCCATGAAAACAGAAGGGCAGAATTTACAACTTTGCCTTTTCAGCCCTTGACAAAGCTCCCTCCATCAGAACCAACACACAGCCTGTACATTTTTGGAATCTTTCTAGAGGCACAGCCAGCCAAGCCTTAGCAACTGCTGCCTTCTCAAACACCTTCCGGCTGCCACTTGCTCTTCAAAAAAAGACCGAGAGCACTAAATTCAGGAGCAGTCCACATTACCATTTAAAAGTCTCAGCTGGAAGCTGGATAACAATAGACCCATGGCATTGTGTTATCCTCTCATTTGAAAATGAGAGGAGAATGATGGGTGTCCACTAAAAAGCATTATTACCTTTCCAAGATTTATCTGTTTTCCTCACAAGAAAGAAGCCTAACACAGAGAAGTTAGAAATAAAGGAACATTTAGCTTAACTCCAGATACTGCAGATAAATCACAAGGTTTATTGCTCCAGTGGGACTCTCCATTGTTTTGAGGGCTGTGTAGCTAAAGGACTTGGAATCCATCATGACTCCCTGCTCACCACCTTCCATTGTTCCACTCTGAGCCAGCCAGAGGTGAAATAAACCTGAGGGATTTTTTGGCCAGTGAGTGTGAAGAATGCCAGAGAACTGCCTGCTACAAGGGTGAGCTGGCACAGGTTAGGAAAGCATGCCACAGAAAGGCATTTAATGCTGGAAAATTGTCCTTGTGCAGGTGTTTCTCCTTCAATGTATCCTAAAGCAATCTGCAGTTATAAAAGCTATATAGTAAAACACCACCACCACAAGAAAGCCCAAATACAAATTAAGTAATATTAGTTAAAATCAAGTGTTTCTTCCTTTTACAAGCCCAGTTTTCCCCACATTCTCAGCAATGGAAATTTCCACTTCTCATTTTATGTAACCAGCCTCATGTCTCAGCCCAGTAGTCCCCACTTGCGGGATGAAACCTATATAAAATGAGGTCTTTGGAGAGATTCAGCATGCAGAGTACAGATGTTGCCACATTCAGAAGTTTCTTCTAAAAACTTTTCCCTACTCTTCCCTTGGGTGGAGTCTGTGTTTATCCAGAGCTCTGGGGCACATCTTGTGCTCCACAGCAATTACACACCAAGGAAGTTATTCCATGGCAGGAAAGAGACATCAGCATGTCTTCCATCAGAGACATGGAAAAAGGCAAAGATCAATTTTATCTTTCTGGCCTTTCATGGAAGAACATTGACTGATGGAAATATAGGCTTTCTGTTTAAGAACAAAGGGTCCTTATGCAGTTTCAAACTCTACACTACTGCTAAAAGGCTTGCTGCTGTCATTTTTCAATGACAGAATTATAGAAAATTGCAATTATCTGCCAGGAATGTGTGAAGATAATGATCTGAGAAACTACTCAGAGGGGGTAGAGTGTTTTGTACATGGATGAACTTTCCAGTGACACTTACTCATCACCATGGCATCAGAAACATCACATAATTAAGTCTATTTGAATTTTGTGAGGACTAGCACAGCTGAGAAGAACAGAGTTAGAATCCCCACACCTTGTATATTCTTCCCAAGTCTGCTACATACCTCCCATGAGATGAAGGAGGATTCATTTTACTGTGCACCTGCATTTTGCATGAGATGGACTGCTCTCTGTCCATCTGGTCACTCGAGATTATCAGCTCTTCAGGAACACTGCTGTTTGCCCAGTGTGTACAAAATGGGAGTTCAAGCTCAACTCAGGCTTCTAGGCATTATCTCAGTCCCTACAGAAGGCACAATATTACTGAGTGATGGCATGTCTCAGGCACAGGGAATTTAACTGACTTTTCCAACACCTTGTAGTTTTTAAATACCAGTCCAGCATCTTTGCAGACTTGTTCTGCCACCTGCACAGCTCCTTTAGTGGAACACTGGGCTTTGATCTGGTTTTAGGAAGTGCACAGTAAGACGAAAGTGTGGTCCCAACACTGCTGGGGAGAAGAGCAGCATCTGTTAAGTTCCTTTTGTTGCCTTGTCCCTTCAGGGAGCCGTGAAGGTTTGCCCCTCATTGCCCTACACTCCACAACACCTTCAGATTTTTATACACAATTTGTAACTGAGTTTTAAAACTTTAATTCTGAGCTGATTCTGTCAATTCCTCTTTCTCTCTGGGGAACCTGAACTGTGGGGAATCTCCAGTTTGTAAGTACTCACCCTGCATGCATGAATATGTAGGTTAGGTACCTCCAAGCCTGGGCCCGAAGCTGGGGATGGTACAGTAATGCATTCTTCAGGTACAAGGGGTGGCTGACTTGCAGCACAAATCTGTCTAAGACCACTCCATTATAAAGAAAAAAGGCAACCTAGAAGAGCAGAGAGATTCATTGGTTAGCAAATGCCTTTTCTCACCAAAAAGTACCTTTTAGCTCAAAATAATGGAGAAAAAAGTAATATATACAAAAACTTTTCTCCCATTTGACAGCTTAACACAGCATGAAAATTCCCTGTTTTGAGGAACCTGTAACACATTGATATAACTGTATTTGTGGCCTTCTGTAACATACCAGCCCCTGAGTCAGAGGAACCTGCTCCCAGTCAGCACCTTGCTATCAGTGTCATATTATATCCTCCTCTGTATTTACCTGAGCACATTACTTAGCAAATGTGCAAAGATCTCATTTGCACAACACGTGAGCAGGTCAGAATATTTAACCCAGAGGTTCTCTCCCCTCCTTTTTCTCTCCACTCACAGAACAGAGGTAGCCGTATAGAAATTTCTCTTCTAATTCCATTGACTTATCCATTTCTCTAGAACTGTTCTGTTTTCACTCCTCAAACAGTTTTGCTCTCGTTTCCCAAACTGTGTAGTCTCATATACAAATTATTCCAATGACAGGATCACAGTCTCCACTTAAACACACCCCAACAAGCAACCAAAATGGCCACCAGCTTCACATCTGTCCTTGTCCAGGTCTGAACGAGTCCCTCTCTAACCCTTGATTGTGTCCCAGCAGAGCCTTTGGCAGGTGGGGAGGTTCCCAGGAGGTCCTGAGGGCACTTGCCTCTACGATAGTGATGGTGATCATGAACCAGGGCGGGGGGCAGCAGGTGTAGCTGTCGTAGTACCACTTGCGGTCGATCTCCCGCGGCAGGGTCTCGTACGCCACGTGCCGGATCAGCCTCTGCGAGAGGCTCAGCCCCGTCTCCTCCAGCAGGGCCTTGCTGCACAGCCTCCTGTTCCCCTGGAGGATGGCTTGGCGGAAACTGTTCGACCTTTTGTTGCTCATCTGGGTAAAAGGGAGCGAAAGAAACCATGAGTACAAAGTAAGGCCTGGCACAATCATCAGGGAGAGTAGTGCCAGTTTGGCAGCACCAGATCCAGGCGGGCAGGAAAGCCACCACCAGGCTGAGCTTTAGGAACCAAGGCTCAGGACAATGCCAGGGTGACCTGCTTGGGGTGCAAGAAAAACCAGTACCAGGGTCTGCCATAATGATGGCTGTAAATGAGGCAAGGCAGAGCAGAGGCTGCTGATGCACCTGGCTGAGCTCTATGGCCCATTCTCAGCCTTCCATGCACTGTCTTCACCATCCGTTATGACAATCCATATTCCTGTGTCCTCCTTCCCTCTGCTCCCCCTGCTCAAGCACACTTCCCTACAGTCTTGGGGCAGAAAATTTCTCAAATGTAGCAGCAGACACTTTCACAGCACATCTAACCCTCGTGGCAGGAGTTAGCTCTGGGCAAAGAAAATTATCTCTTTGTGTAAAACAAAACTGCCTGAGCAACAGCAACAAACAACAAATTAATTGGCTGTACAGGCTGTCTTAGCTCCTGTAAGCTTGCAAGTCTTTACAAGGCTTCTTTTATAAGTTATCCTCAGAGGGGACAGGTTCTGAGATGGCACAGGCTTACAGCTAATCTGTATATGCATTATCACCTTACATGCATAGATTTAGCTGTCTATCTTTTTGAGCACACACTTTCCCAGTTTGGATGCATAATTAAAGCAATTGCATTTGCAAATTAGGCAGATGGAATTTTATGCTTAGCCTGCTGGGGGCGGGGGAACAAACCAGGTCTGAAAGAGCTTGCTCCAAGATTTGGATAATTGTTAATTAGCCCTGATATCAAACAAACCTGCTGCATTAGAGCCACTGTCTGTACTGGCTGAATGTTTGGCAGGGAGCTCCAAAGGCTCACTGTGTACACAGGCTGCTGCAGGAGGACCTTCTACTGTAACAGGCAGCAAAGCAAACACGACAGCCCGGTCCTTCTTCTGACAGAACTAGCTGCTCTCAAACCACCAGCACCTCCAGCCTCCCAGAACCAAACAAGAGACACTCAACGGCATTGGCTTCCAGTCGTCTTGGATCATGCTGGTTTCAGCTGATATCCCAAAGCCAGCAAAGCCCAGAGCTTGTGCTCTCAGTGCCCAGGCAGTCAGGGAATTGCTCCAAGCTGGACCAAGCTGCTTAAACACAGTAATCAGTGCAGGGAGCCACCTCCTGTTAATCACTGGAGGAAGGCAAGGGGCCATCTGAGGTGATGGCACTGCCACCCACTCTGCCCGTCCCTCCTTAGCCTTCATTTGCAGCTGTCCCTCCAACACAGAGGAGAACTGACAGTCAATTGATGTTCTTCTATTTTTTTTAAACTGGGGAAAAGTTTGTTGTTGTTCTCCTTGTTGTTTTAGTATGGAGATGTTTTACCCTAACAACTCTCTCTGTTTTGGTATTTCTCCTTTGCTCTCTCTTTCCTTCGTTCATTCAGAAAACACTTGTAAAAGAACATTTCTGGAAAAAAAAGCAGAAAAAGCAAAGAAGAAAAATAAATGTCCACAAAGTCTCTCTCTCAGTCTTTTCAAGTCTATCGTCCAAAAGCCTGTATCTAAAACTAGGGAAGATGAGGAGAAAAAAATTGTTGGTGGGCCTCTGTTGCGTTAAGAAAGCCTGCTCATACTGAAAGACATTATTTTCCTAGAGAAACATCCAACAGGTACAAGGCTTTCCTTAGCACGTGTGAGATGCCTTTTGGTAGGTAACAGATGTACCTCTGTTTCAAAGATACTTTTAGCCACCTATTGACCTCACTGTGTCCACAGAAGAAAGCTTCACTCCAGGTTAGTTCAGAACAGCCTTTTGGAGATGTTCTGTATGTGCTCCCTCACAAAGTTCATTCTGTTCTCTCTGGCTTCGTCCCTCTTATGGGCAAGAATAAATTCAGACTGAAACTATAAACTTGCCTGAAGATACCAGACAGTTGACTGGAGCTGCTGATCTGCTTATTCCAATTATAGTGATATATGGGATTTCCTGCCTACCACAAAACAGTCAGTGCTTTTCCCTGCTGCAGCACTTCAGTGGAAAATATAATCATTTCCAGAGTCAAGGAAAATCATCATTTCAGTTCAGCATCAAGAAGTGTTGGCCACCCTCAGCAGATGATCACCTCATCAGTGCAGAGACTGCTGAGGGAGATGGGCAGGAAACTCCAAAGGCAGCTGATATCCATGGTTAGGCTCATAACAAAGATTTCCTTGAACCTGTTGAGCAGAGGATCCTAACAGAAGCACCCCATAACTCATCTGTTACTGTTGAGTATGACATAAGGGACTGGCTCAGTTCAGTCACCTGAACTCAGCACAGCCCCATCAATTCAGTGTCCTCTCTGCAATAATGCTTGTGCTGCCCATGGAGTGGAGCCCAGACAACAGCCAGGGCACTGCAAATTCATCACCATGACATTTCTGAAGGCGTTCCTCAACACACAAAAAACAAAACAGAAGGGAAAGGTCTTCTTAGATTTAAGAGCAAAATATTGCAGGATCACTGTGAGTCATACCTCAGATGACCAAAGCCTCCACTGGCTCTCCTGAGGAGGTGGGAAACTGGACTTCTGTTCAGCAGAAAGCTCTGCCTTCCTTGTTCCAGAGAGGAGAAGTCACAGGACCTTCCACACCCCACACAGAAGCTAACATGGAAGAGACATGAAAATATTTGCCAGACCATCTTTAGAGCAAAGGATACGGAAAGAAGGTCCAGGTTCTCTCCACATGCCACAGTCTTGGCATGGTTTTACACACTGATGAAGCAGGGACATGGTGTCAGGAGTGTACCAGACATGCTGAAAAGCCCCCACAATCCAACAAGATGTGGATCAGTAGATGTACTGAGCTCTTGTTAAAATTAGGCCTCTCAGGAAGGAGACATCCTGCTGGTCCCCACCTGCACTCATTGCCCATGGCACCAAGGAGGAGATGATCTCCAAAGAGACAACACAGCTGACTGCCAGAGCTCAAGCAAACACAGCAGTCCTGGCCCTACTTACATAACCCCACAGGCTTTTGGATCAAGCTAGGAGGAGATGGGCATGAGGAGAGACAGAGGATTAAGTCACTATTGCTGCTCTCACCAATTCTTGATGAGAAGTCTATTTTGTTCCTCAGACTGACTTTGGAAGACTCAAATCTTCCCAAACTGAGTCTCGCATATGGTCACAATTTGCTGACTTGATTTTGGAGTTACATAATATTGGTATTTATGGGCCAAGTATTTAATCATCAGCTGAAGGAACACTAGGCCCATTGTTGGCCTGCAAATTATTATGGCTCCAGGAGCCCAAGGCAGCCCATCCCACTTCTCTTCATGCAATTGATCTAGGACATCTTTAATGAGCATGATATTAAAGCTGCAAGCAGATGGATACAGCAAACAGTACGTGGAGAGAGAAGGTAGCAGTGGGGAACAACACATTCCCTTAGTCCTTCCTGCCTGCAAAATGTTATTATGCAGAGAGAAAGCAATTTCCCTTGCAAAAGAGCCAAGCTGAGCTGAGTGGTACCCAGGTGCTGCCACCTCTGCCCTTTGGTATCACCACACCAAAACAAACCAAGGCTTAGTGCCACAGCTCTGCTCAAAAGCTGGGTTTGCTACCTCTGTGCAAAAGGAAAATCTTCTCCTACTTAAATCTGAACCTGTCTTCAACACTGAAAATGTCATCATTTAGGATGAGTCCTTACTGTCAAGCGTAGCACAGTGACAAACTTTGATGAAGCACAAAGCCCTGCTTATTTTTAGCACACATGGCACCCTAAAATTACTCTGGGATAATCTGCAACTTGCAAAGGAAGTTGTCCATCCCCACTGGCAGACCAATTTCTCTGTGTTCCTTGGATATCTGTATTACTGTGGCTACCTCAGATAATCAATAGCCAAGTCATGTAGTATTTCCCCCATCTCCAGTTTCAGGGCTTGTGTGAGGCACAGCACCTTTCTTACGGTTTTATTCAGACTCACTCAGAAGGTTTGGAAAAACATGGATTTCTGCCCATTATGTATTGGCATCTTTGAGACTGGTCTTGAGCTATTTTTAAACACACACAGCTCTGTGACAGGCAATGCATTCAGCTCTCCAGAGCTGATCCTCCAAGACACAGAACACTAAATCAGAAGTTAGCACAAGCTTTTTAAAAGCCTCTGCCAGCTCCAGTTTTATAACCCACTTTACTTACAAATGCAACCTCTCCAATCAATTTTGCTTTCAAGATTCACATTTATTTCCTTCCCTCTGCCCACACTTCTACAAAATGCTAATGTGGGTAGAGACAGCTTTTCCCAAAATGCATATCTCAGCATCAAGTTCATCTGTCACAGATGTTCACATCCTCTGAGCCAACCTGGTAGGCACTTTCCCAAACAGTATCAAAGGGAAAAAAACCCAAATACCAAATACCAACATTTTGATTTTATTTGACCCAGCAGTGGTTTACTCTAGGGATTCAAAGAAAGAGGTAGGAGAGACAAAATAAATTATCCCTGCTCAAGGTTTTGCCTGATTCCTATTAAATGTGCCAGGCTTAGGCCTTCCAGCACTTCCAATAGAAAAGGTAAACCACTTTCAAATTTCAAGGTGACTTGAAAGAACATTGCTCGCAGAACAAGACTAACATTGTGGTTCAAGTAACACTGTGTCAAAACATAGCAAGTTGGAAACTGCAAACCCCCTATACCTGTTCCATTTTCCATTGATGCTGGGAAGGATTCCACCAATGAAATGAATCCAGATCCAATTTTGTGAAACAATTAAAAAAAAAAAATCTTTATAACATTTCTTACTCATGTGTGTATTTTAGATATGTACACAATTAAAACAACCATTTAAACTGATATTGCAGTCCTCAAGTTTCAACTGTATGTGATGGAAAAGAGTTGAGGTTAGGGACGGGAATTTCTATGCTAAGTTCCACTTTAACTGGTATAATGATTATTTGCCAGAGTAGTTCACTTGGAAGAAAGTTCTCTCTTATGCTGCTACTTGCAAGCACTATCTAATTAGATTTAGGTTTAATCATCCTTGAATACAGTGCATCTTAATGTATCTTTCTACACTGCATTACAAACTCCTACAAGTCTAGGCAACTGTTAAAACTAGACTGAGATACATTCTTTTCCTACATTTTTTCTTTAGCATGAGACATACAGTAAGTTCCTACAGACTGATGAAGCTGTAAAATGCAAGTCAAACCCTCCACTGAACCAGCTTGTTTCCCACGTATAACATTCTAGGATCCACTTCAGACTTTTTGTTTTTGTTTGTGGACTGTAACACAATTCCAAAGTATTTTATCCCTTCAGCCAGTCCCACTCTCTCTTCCAACACCTACAGAGATCCCCTGCCCAGGACAGAAGAGCTGGCATCTAAATCTTAACCTTTGTATTTCTACAGCATCCAGTGGCACAGACACACTGTAAGACTCTGGATAGGCACTTCATCTCCTTCACGCCCCCCCCCCCCGGCCCATATTTTATCTTATTTTTAAGACTCCAGCAATATTTTGGCTGCTCCTTTGAACATCCTGCTCAACACCACATAGCACAAGACACCTTCCACGAACACCTAATCATATTCCAGCCTCTTGCATGAAGTAAGAAACTCCTGCAAAGATCTTCCTCTCACCTTCTCTGGTGGCCAACAGACCTGTGTATGTGGCACTCCCAAGAAGGAAGAGCAGAGGCTGCAGATTTCTCAGCCTGCCTCTCCAGTTTTATTTCTTTACTTGAAGAGGCAGGACACTGAGCAAGTCAGAGAGAGAATCACAAAAACTAAAAGAAATCCTTCTCTGAAGGATAAAGTGTGCTGGCACCAGAAATGTCTGGATTAAGGTGACCAGATTATTGTTACACAGTGCTTCAAAAACGTGTGTTGTTCACACTACAAATGAGGTAGAATTAGCCTGTCCCTAGAAGCCAGCAAGGCCAGGGAAAACAAAGCAGGTGGTGATTCTTGATCTGGAAAACAAAGGATGTGCATTTAATTAGCTAATATATTTTGCTCATTACTGAGATGCTACATCAGCTTCAAGTTACTACAAAGTTACAGCTAAACATTTCTGTTGGAAGTGGCAGTGTTTTGTTTTTCCCAAGTCACATGAACTCTGTCTTAGAGCTTACTACTTGCTGCAAGCTCTATTACAGTTCACAGGATATTATGTGAAGTAATCCAGGACTGCCAACAGCAACTGCTGTTTAGCAAGAATCCCAGCAAATAACATCTCAAGTATAATTACCTCCTGGCTTGTCTCTTCTCTAAAGTAGCAAAGTTAGTTAAACACCAGTTCATTATCTCTTCCCGTGGCCCATGCTGTTCATAGCCAGAATTTTTCTGTGCATCTCTTTTCACAATGCTGCAAAGCAACCAGACAGCAGAGATGCACGAGATGTCTCCACTTGTACAGGAAACAGTTTTGTTACCCTGCACTCTCAGACGCAGCCTAAGAAACCCCATCTGAAACTGCTTTCTGATGTTATTACAAACCACAGTGCAGAAACAGAAATGGGTATGATTGCAGCATTGTGTTTTACAACTACATGAGCTGAATTTCATACACACAGAGAAGTAATTTCCAATGAGTTGCCTATCTGATTTTTTTTGAGCCTTTTCTGTTTGCAGATCACACCAGGAGTTTTCATCTTCCCTGAATTTATTCATTTCTCAGTTTATTTCCTGAGTGCTTTCTGGGGTCTATTCTCATATTTTAAAACCTTCAATTTCATAAATTTAAGTTGCTTTGCTGAGTTGAGAACAGGCATATGTATGGATGTCATTATTAAGGTGAGAAGTCCTATAATTACATTTTTGATGTATCTAGAAGTTCACAAAGCATTTTGGACATCAGAGGATAACAGCTTAGCTCAACAGCAGTCCTTTAGCTGGGGATCACAGTGTTTGAGAGAGCAGGCAGAGCTCTTGGTGCTCATAATTATGCTGGAGAAAAGGAAAACCATACATACAGAGAGCTGTGCTTGTAAAGCCTCTGGTTTGGTAAAAGGTCAGCCTTTCCATCCCCACACCCAGCACCATCATTTTTGGCAGCAGGTCACTTCTTGCTAAGCTACTGAAACAGGCAAATTAACCTGAGCGTAAAGCAGAGAGGGCTAATGATCATCAAGGACAAACATGCACTTAAACACCACCACACCGAGGACTGAAAGCTATGAAGTGAAGGAAATCCCTAATTTCACAGTGATTATCAACTGTGCTGTTTCTTTCCATCAGGAAGTTCAAAAGAAAGTTCAAAAGGCAGGGAAAAGAGAAGGAGCCCTAAAAAAAGTTCGTATGTTGGAAATCAATAGAAACTAGAGAAGTGAGAAGAGAGATGTCATTTTTAAGTAGTTTAATGTTTTGGCATTTGCATTGCCTATTGATTAGAAAGTGCAAAAAACGCAGACAAGGATAGAGGGGCTGATGACAGGAAAATCAATGGCTTCTTTATAGGAGTCATTCAATAGCAGTGAAGGAAATTTGCTGTTTTGCAGAAACCACATCAGCTGGGTGTGAGCTGGCACGGCCTCCTATTCCCAAAGGAGGAGAATGTCCAAGCATTTCACCTCCCACCTACCTCTCCTTAGCTTGTGCTGCTCCCAAGCCCTGTGGAGCGAGGAGACAGGAAAAAGCCCAGTTCTATGCCTGAGCCTGCTGCCAATGTGTTGGCTGGCCCGAGGCCACAATTTCCGTAAAAGAAATTTGATGATACCTCTTCCTGCTACCTAAGTGTTGTGCAGCCCAATTAGTGAATGCTTGCATGGTACTTTGAATATCCCCAACTGTGAAACAAGCAGCTGTTACTATAAATACTCTGCTGAGCACTGAGGACCACACTGTTTGTTATGCTGGAGCTGAGAAAAAACCTCACACTGTGTGATCTGTTTAAGAGTTGCTGCATTTATTTTACTGTGTACCTAGACACAGGCAAGGGGCTAACGAGACAGCCTGGTTAGATACAGCAGGTTTATGTCAATCCATCAAAGTAACTTCACCTTGACACTGCCCACAGCCTGATGGAGGTCAGGACCCGGGTCCTTGACAGCTGGGCCACGTTATCATACTTTTCAGATTAATGTGAAAACAGAACATATGCAGGACACTTTCTTTCTAAACTAAGAACACACGCATGAATGACCACGACAAATGAAGGGATCAAATCCCCACGTTGTCTGCAGAACACACAGAGATGCAAATTCCTGTCTCTGCATCAAAGACACATCCAGCTTTCCAGAGAAACCTCAGAGATGTCACCAACTTCCATTCCTCTTTGACTTTGTCACTCAGGTTTATATTAATATTGCACTAAGTCTGCTGGGATTCAGGTGTTCAATGACAAAGCAAGAGCAAGGCAAAGCCCCTGAATGGCCAGTGTCCAAGATATCCTGCAAACAACATTTCTAAGCCATCCTGGGCATCTGATAACACATGTCTACAATTGTGTTGACTCAACAAACTGCCTTGACAAGAAACAGAGTCATCCCTTCACTAATTGACTCATTAGTAGAGATAGAGAGGCATCCAGATCATGACTCATGCACTCTGAGACACCTCACCTGGGATAAAATGAACGTGACCTAGAAACACTTTATCCCTGTTGCTGTTGATGCCTACAGCAGTGCAATATGACTCCACCTGGCATGCCAACACAACGTTATCTATATATTTTTGTCTGGAAGTCGTGAAATCTCTAGATAAAACAGGAGACATTCAGACTGACAGACCTCTGCTTGCAAACAAATGGCTCATTATAGCAGCTAGCAACTGATATTGAGAGCAAAAACCTCTAAACTAGGTTCATGAAGATCATGAAACCAATGCTTCATGATCTTACTAAAGCTCCCACAGTTCCTTCCCATTCAAATTTTTTTTCCTGGAAAAATCAGAAGCGATTTGACTTTTGCTGAAGCATTCAGTCACTATGGAATGCTTCAGCAAGTCCATGCAGAATGTGATGCAGCAAACAGTGGTGTTAATAAAGGGTGGGAAAGAGAGAGAAAGACGCTGTCCCTCGACAGCCCATGTTTTAAGCAGAGCCAAGGACTGACAGGCCCTGCCAGCCAGAGCACTCACCAGGTTGACGAAGTCCTGGTAGCAGATCCTCCCCTCAGAGTTGCTGTCTGCCAGGGCTAGCAGGACCTCCAGCTTGTGGGGGTCCAGCTCCGAGCCGTGTCTCTGGAGAAGGGAGCGAAACTTCTCAGTGCTGATGTAGCCAGTGTTGTCAGGATCAAACTGGGATAGGAGGGGAAAGTGCCACAATTAACAATCCCATGTTACACACAACTCTGTCCTCCTATGCATTCATCACCTGCTGCAGACCCACAGGCACCCAGGGGCTGCTCTAGGCTTTGGTGACACTGCCCTGCAATCACCCAGGGACTGGAAAGCACCCTGCTCCAGAGAGGGGTGAGTCCAGGCACTATCATCCACACCGCCATCCCATCTCCACCCAAGTTTCAGCTACGTCAGCTCCTTTCACCTTCCTTCCCTCTGCATCATCATTTCTCTTGTCTATTTTTTATGTCTCTTTCTATCTGGAACATCAAGCAGACCAGAGATGCAATTTGTGAGATAAAGTGCACTGAAAACAGTTTTACTGCTCTATTTCCTAACACAATTGCACCATAGGAATATGCCACCCCTCCTCAAGCCCTTTCCGTGCTCAGTGCTGCTGACAGTTACCTTTCCAGATCACCTCTACAGATGCCTTCACTATGGTAAGTGCTTTCACTGCTGAAGAGCTATTTTAAGACAGTTGGGAAAGAAAATCTTTGGACAGGGAGGAAAGCAGATGAACACCATGTCAAACTAAAAGTGACAAGGCAGCCACATGCCATTTTGAGAACATAAACCAGAGTCTCTAGAAGGAAAGTCCCAGGTGAGACCTGGAGTGAATCCCACTCTGACCTAAAATATCACTGTTTTCCCTCAGCCTAAGTGGCTAATCTAAAAATGCCACTGATGAAAAGAGACACCTTTACAAGGCTGTCCAAACTTACGACTGTTCCAGTGGCCTCTAGGGCACTCTGTGAGGGGCTGCCGGCTCACAGCGCACAGCCCCAGCCCTGACAAAGCCAGTGCTGGCACCACACCGAGCACGTTTCTTATGTGCTTGGAAAACTAGTGGCTGCACGCTGCCAGACCAGCCTGCACTAGCCTTGGTGCAGTCTGATCTCTACCAGTTCTCTGTTGCTGGGAGATTTTGCCTTTGATTTCCCAAACTTGGCTGTGAGGACCCTGGTGCTCGCTGGCCTCCTTTTGTAGGTAATGATACCGAGCTTGTTGGCTGGATTGAATGGCTGTCAGGGGGCAGGGCGGTCAGGAGGGAGCCTTTCATGGAAACATTTGCGACATAATAGGGCCTTGGCAGAGCCAGAAAGGTCCTGACAATCCTCGCTCTTTCCTAATGGAGAACAAAAGTTGAACAGGCGCCGGGCCTTCCATCAGACATGGTGGAGTAAAAGCTGCCTTGGCAAGGGAGGAGGTGGGAAGGAGGATGTGGCAGAGGATGCAGCCTGCCAACAGCAGGGCTGGCACGGCTCTGCAGTGAGCAGAACAGCTATAAAACAGACCAGCCTCAGGCATGGGCAGCTTGTTTAGAGGCTGCAGTGCCCATGTGCGAGGATCTGGCTCCATCTCCTTCTGGCCCAAACATCTTTGTCCCGCTGCTCTGCTCTCCCCAGCTGCTTGGCTGAGCAGGAGCTGTCTAACCTGAGGAGGGCAGGTCAGCTCCTTGCTGGAGTAAGGCTGTCGGCCTTTTGTCAAAGCGGCAGCCCCTCTGTGAGGAAGCTGCTGGGGCGAGTGGATTACACTAAACAAGGTAAACCAAGTGACGTGCGGACAGTCAGAGCTGGGCACTCTCTCCTGTTCTCTGGCAAAGGTTGTCCTGCCCTTGTGAGGTGGCCTGGATGCACCTCCCTGACAGATGGCATTCAGAGCCAAAGGTGGATTTCATCAGCTGTTTACCGTTAAACAAAGGCTTAATATTAATCCCTGGAGAAGTTTAGCTCCCCTACTCTGGCCCACTCTGATGCTTTGCGTTAATAGATCAAACTCTAAAACCAACCCCAAAAGTCAGGGCTTCTGCACTCAGGCTCAGCTCTGATGAGTTTTAGCTCTTGCTGTGACTCTCAGGCCAGCCTGTTCGTGGTGCCCAATCCCAGACACACATACCCAGGAAATAAAGTATTATTAGCACAATACCTGTGATGACCTTTCTCAAGGGGAATTTGTAGGAGCTGGCAGATGAGTCATTCAGTGAATGGATCTAAGACCTGCAACCCCATAGATACCACTCTGTTCATCCCTGTTTCCCAAAAACATTTGACCTAACCAGCATCTTACTTAACTGCACTACTTTAACTGTCTCTTGATATTTAAAATGTCAGAACCTCGCTTGTCTAAGACAAAACCATTTGCTCCTTGAAGGCTTAAGTACCTCTCTGCTTTGAGGGCCAGGGTCAGCACCCAAAGTGTGAGACTCTCCCCATGCCATGTGCTCATTGACTTTGTAGGAAAGACCAAGGGCTGCAGCCACAGGGAACACGGCTATTCCTTCAAAGGGCAGATGAGATACAGAGCTGAAGCACACAGGCACCCAGAGCACAAAAGAACTGCTAGGATCACAAACCACTTTTCCCAGACTTTGTTCTGCTTTAAAGCCTTCCAAAAAGAAGCATTTTGTAACCAAGAACAGAAGTTACACAATGGCTTCAGAGCTTCAAACCAGCCCACAAGGACACACTAATGACTTCAGACTCACTAGCGCTGGAGCTGATACATCCTGTCACTCAGGATGTTGCTGTTACTGGCTGCTGGCTTTCCAAAGGCACAGCTGAAGCTGTAGCTGTCTGGTGGCTACAAGTGAATCTGCTTCTTTCTCACACCAATAGGCACCAGCATTCCTCCTTCAGCTCACAGTCTTGCTGCTTGCTCCACAAAAATCAAAGCAGTGGCAGAGGGTGGCTGGTGTTTTCTGCAGTGTAACTGGGCTGTAGAGTCTCTTCTCCTCTTCCATGTTATTATATATAATTATATTTTGTCACCATGTTAATGATACTAATTAGAAATAAGTTTGAAGTAAAACAGTGGATCTGAACAACATGAGAGTAAGAGATGAACAATGAACGACTGACATCTGAACTAAAATACCTCAGAGCAAAGCCAGAGAGCAGCTTCCACAACCTGGAGCAGAATGCTTTACTGTCATCCCCAGCTGTAAGGAAGTCCTCTTATTTATGTTTAAACAATTTTTCAATTGTATAACATCTATATAAAAAGCATATAAAAATCTCATCTGTCACCACTCAAAATCCACACCAATACTTCAAACTGTTTCAAACCCTGTTTCTGATATCACAGCTAACCACAAAAATCAAGGGGTTGAACAGATCCTGCATATCCTGTGTCCCTATACATGGCAAATCATAGAATCACAGAATGTGCTGAGTTAGAATGGACCCATTAGGATCACCGAGTCCTCCATGCTCCATCCAGCTCCTGGCCCTAGGCAGGACAGCCCAAGAATCCCATCATGTGCCCAAGAGCATTAGCCAAACCCTTCTTGAACTCAGACGGGCTCAGTACTGTGACCACGGCCTTGGGGAGCCTGTTCCTGTGCACAACCACCCTTAGATATCCAACCTAAACCTCTCCCTGACTCAGCTCTAGCCGTTTCCTTGAGTCCTGTCACTGGTCATAAGAGCGAAGAGATCAGTACCTGCCCCTTCACTGCCCCTCATGAGGATGTTGAAGACCACAGTGAGGTCTCTCTTCAGTCTCCTCTTCCCCAGGCCGAACAAACCAAGTGACCTCAGCCACTCCTCACGCGGCTTCCCCTCAAGACCCTGCACCATCCTCGTGGCCTCCTTTGGACACTCTCTAACAGCTTCATGTCTTTTTTATAATGTGGCACCCAAAACTGCACACAGCACTCCAGGTGATGCTGCACCGGTGCAAAAACACGTGACAGCAGACTCAAAACACTGAGGTCCATCAATTATAAAAGAGGCAACTGACCTTTGCTAGCCGCTTCATGCACTTATC
Organism: Callaeas wilsoni; assembly: GCA_013398955.1. NCBI lineage: Eukaryota > Metazoa > Chordata > Aves > Passeriformes > Callaeidae > Callaeas > Callaeas wilsoni. Next base: position 104,332 of record VWPU01014972.1, read on the forward strand.
CATGACGATCTCCTTCAGGGCCAACTGTCCCACACGCCCAGCCGAGCAGCAGGGTCTCACCCGAGGGCAGACAGTGCCTGGGGGCAGCAGCAGGGCCGTGCCGAGCCTGGCTCCAGCCCCACGGGGAGCAAAGCTCCCACGGCACGGGCAGCACGGTGCCTTCCCTCAGCCCAGTTCCTTCTGCCTGTCCACGCACTTGGGCAGACAAGTGGTCAGGGATGAGGAAGCCGTTTGCCCCCCCTCGTCCCCCCAGACAATAGGACACTAACGGCAATTTCATGCAACGTTTCCTCCGCATTTCAATGACAATCACCCTTAACTCCCTTGATCCTCAACCGGGCTCTTAAGCAAAAATGTAAATATGTTAATGACCGTAGCAGCCATCTGACCCAGGATCTTAATTCCCTGGCCCAAAACAAGCTGTTTTTCTCCTGTTTCTTCCTTATATTAGAGGAGACATACCACAAACTAAAGGTCCCACAGCAAAACTACAATACAAAGGTAAGGCGAGGGGGCCTCACAATGTGTGATGAAAATAGGAAATTCGGTTGAGGAAAGAAAACGAAATCTCAAATTGTTCCTCTTCTTTAATTAAAGACACATTAGCCACGGTTGAGTGAGCAAGTAGGGTGGAGGCTGGTGCTGCAGACAGACAATGAGTATCTTGGGAAAGCTCACACATTTCACAGAGTGCAGCCAGCTGCTCCTCTCCCCATGGCAAACAGCCCTCAGGGGCATCCGAGCAGCTGGAGAGTCAACAGCTGAACTGGGCACAACAGGAGAATCCTGGGCTGGCTTTAGCATTGCAGGAACAGTTTGCTACCACCCACAGTTTCATCATTGACGGGCTTTGTCTCGACATCACCCAAGCCACAGTTGCCTTTGCAGTGGGCAAGGCTCCAAGCAACTTCATCTAATTTGGAAATTGGCCTTGAGTTGGGTAAGTTCCCTAAAATCCGAATCATTCTAAGGTCCAGTGATGTCTTCACTTCTGGGAGAGACTGGCCTGGCAGTGTCAGGCCTCCTGGCACTGACCCCAGCTCTGCTCCAGACTAGGACATTCTGCAAGGAAATTGCCCTGAGCTTTAGCTTCTCCTCCCTATTATATAGAAATGACAACTCCCGATTCATTTGCCACCAGAAAAGAGCTCTCAGAAGTTGGTCTGTTTCTTATTTACATGTAGGCCCTTTTCCACTGGAAAGGGGGAGTCAATTGCATGCAACATCTTTTAATCTCCAAGGATTTCCGAAACCACTCTGAGCTTTGCTGGATGGAAATCAGATGTTAGGTGGCATGGTCTCTGCAATCTAGGAATGCTTAAGGATCCTGCTCTCTCTTCCAAAGGTGAGAAGTGCATGTGAGAAACCCTGATCCAACAGAGAGGAAGGCCGGTCAGAGGTAAGTGCATATCCCTCCACCTTGAAATCCAGCTTCCCATCATTTAAAGTCGCCTCATCTGAGTTGCCTAAACACACATGGTAAAACATTAGTGCTGGCCCCAGTGACGCACACTGCCTCCTCTGTAAATAATGAATTTACTCACCACTGCCCAGACAATATAAAGTGATTAAGGGCTGTCCTGCAGTACTTTTAGGGCATGTTTGATTGCTTTGACCTGAAGTGAACCCGAGGGCTGGAAACATCACCCAGCTCTCAAAAGCCAGATTGCTTTTAAGCACAGAGGATGTTCCCTCATCAAGCAGTGCTCCCAGACACACCTGCTCCCAGGAAAGCTGCAGTGAGAGCATGGAGCTGCCCAGCTCAGCACTCACCTAGGCCAGGAGGCGTTCCAGAGAAGAGGGCCTGTCACCCTGGATTTGGGTAAGTGTGTCTCTGCATGCAGCACATGGCAAAGTGGATACGGCGAGGGTTGGTATAAGACTCCCTTTTCCCTGAAGAGCAGAGTAGCCTGAAAGACCAGGTTCATGAGCTAGTTGGCCAATCTATTGAGACATTTCTGTTCTAATTTATTTCTCCTACTGTCTTGAGCATAAAGACAAGGAAGGGACCTACATTACTACCATCTGTTGTTACCTTCTGCAGAAGCACTTCATCTAAACAGACAGTGGAAGCACAGATTCAACAACAATGAGAGAATCAAAAGATTCAGCAGTGTGCCACCACTCAGTTCTGAGGCAGACAGGAAAGACGGCTTGGAACCAGATTTGATTCTTGGTATTGCCAAGATTCCTGGAGTGAGCCCAGAGACTTGTGTCGTGTTGTGACCTCCCCATCTACAGGGCACAAGCACCACGCCTGTGTTGGTGTGGTCCAGCACAGCGAGGGCTGTGCAGCGCTCAGAGCGTGGCTGGATGATGGCTGCAATGGCAGAGGGCAATTGCCAAGCCACCAGGCCAAGCAGCACAGGGACACTCTGAACAGAGATGGCCTTCTGAGGAGGTTTCAGGTGCAGAAACCTATGAAACCTTCCAAAGCCAGTGACAGCTGGACACCACACTGAACTCCTTGACTCTACAGAGGTCAGACCCCCGGCCCATAACCACCATAGGCCAAGCAATTCCTACGCTTGGAGACTCCAGTAGTTTCTGACCCACAGCTTGCAGGGGAAGCCCATCATGCTCAGCCAGGTACTCAAATTCATGTTTCTGTCTCCATGCTCATTTTTAATACAACTCTCTTCCTTATCCGTCCTCTGCCTGTGGGTTTCTTGCAGTTAGTCCTCACTAAGACACTAAAAGAGGACAGAGCTGAGAGGCACTCACAGGACCCACTGAGTGAGCTTTCAGTTCTCGGCCACCTCCACATCCCACCACTCTGAGCGATCCCACTGCCTCTCTCCAAATCAGCATCCTGGCAGAATACTTCCAGAAATCAGCCTCTAGTCTCAGCTGGGGAATTATAGACAGTGTTCAAGCCACCCGGAACTAAATTATTCAAAATACACCACTGTGCTGGCTTTGAAACCAAAGCCGCTCCCCAGAAAGAAGCCAGGGTAAATAGAAGCTCCATTACCAGCAGCACTGACAGGGAAGGAGCTGCAGCAGGGAAAGTGAGGGAGATAATCACATGATTAACGAGACAGCATGGGTGGCAGGAGATGCCCTCCAATACGCCACAAGGCTTAATGCAAAGAGACATGTTTATAGACCGAGCCTTCTCCAGCTCTGCTTCTTCCTGTTTTATTATTTATGTCAGTGCATTAAGACTAATGGAAAGAAGCTGAGGCAGTCTAAAAAAGTCACAGGTGAGTTTTTTAGGTGAAAATATTATTTTTAATCTTGATTCAGCACTGGCCACGTTGCACATTCCTACCCGGGTAGTTGTCTCAGCCGCAGTAACACGCTGGGCAGGCTGTGACCCAGACTGGCGAGTCACGTATCCGACTGCACGAGCTCAGCTCTGGTGCTGTCTCTCATTTCTGCGACTGTGGACAAGATGAAGCCAACGAGAGACCACCTAGTGATTGTTGTGACCAAACTCACCTGAATAATTAAAATCTTTTCTTAAATTCTGAGGCAAAGGGTTTAATACTTTGCAGAACTGCTTGTCAGCACTGACCCCAACATTCTTAATGTACGAATGCCCAATCTCTTGCTCTCTCTTTTGAATTCCTCCAGTTTTTAGGCCTCCACAATCTCCTGAAGCCATGAGTTCTGCAGTCTAGATAAAAGAAACCCCACTTTTCTTCTGGATGGTGTAAGGCACTGAATATCAAAAGCAGAAAACAGCAACATCCATAGTATCATACTCATTTACCACCACATAATTATTGTTTATGTGGTTTTAGACATGTCTGACCGGAAAATCTCAAAATTTTCTATTAATATTAATTACATCTCTCAGGGCTTCTACATCATGAGGGGACATAATATGTAAGTTACTTCATTCAGATCCAAAATGCAACACACTCTGGGTGAGATGCTGCATTGATCTGGATTACATAACTCAACAGAAGACATAAGCATGCACAGTCAGTCTCACAACTGGGAGACAGACAGGCTCTAATCACTATTGCTACAAAGAAAATAATAATAAAAACCAAAGCAAACCAGAAACTGACACACAACAGTAAGAAGAGCTGTTCAGTGGGGGCTGTATTTCAGGCCAAGTTCCTGCAGTCAGATCCCCACTTACCCCCGAGTCAACTAATCATACATAAGATTTCTGTAAAATTCACTGCTATGGATAATGTCTCCTGTCACAGCTGCATCCATGCTAGTAGAGATGAGGCAGATGAGTCTTCTCATTCAAAACAGGTTTTTAGTCTGATATTATCTGGAAAAAGTTACATAGGTGATATCAGTGTGAAAGAGTCAGGGGAGTTGAAATGTTTCTGTTCTGTATGTGGTCGAAAGCCCAATGAATTATCTCTGTCACATGATGATGATGATGCACTTTCTGTCCCAGCAGTAACTCTGGAGAAGGTTACACAGCATCTGCTGAAGTTAGTTTTGAATCAGCAGGTCAAGGTAACTTTCATCCAAAGGATTTTAAAAAGTCATTACAAATACTGATTTTCTGCAAGTCTAGGAACACTGGAAGAACATCAAGATCTGCTTGCTACCTTTCTTCCAGTTTTGAATCAGCAATGCAGCCCTTCCAACCACGGCTGCGAAACGCCTGTGCAATCACAGTGACAGGCACCCACCCTGCTCCCTAAACTGCCTGGCAAGAATTTAATGGGCTAAGGCAGGTCTTGTTGGTCTAACAGCAACCCTCAGCAAAAGAACAAATGAGTGATATTGAGTTACACATACTTGAAGGAGGACTGGTCTAATATCAGTCAGAATAGGCCACAGAAAACAGATTATGTCCAGTTGATATTATCTGGATGAGAACACAAACTTGGCAGAGATCATTAGCCAAGGTCGCTGGTATGACTGATTCCTGCAGGGCATCTGACATCACCAGACAACCCTGAGTCTGAGAATTTACTGTGACACAAACTCAGGCTGTCACACATACAACATGCTGAAATCTGCCTACTTGACAGGTCTCAAAAATAAATCTAAGCCAGAGAGCCACCATCATATGGCAATGCCACTAATGGGGTCCCATGGGAATTCATTCTTCCTCCTACAGAATTCTCATTAGTGACTCTGGAGCAGACTAAGGAAAAGTCTGTATCATGCTCACAGATGAGTTGAAGCAGCAACTTACTAAGCGTGAGCTGGGTCTTTTGGTACTTGCAAACAATGTATATTACAGTAAAAATAAACAGAAAGCCATCTGGACAGGAGCCAAGAATGCCAGCCAGTGTTCAGGGTGGGGAATGCCATCTTCAGCAGCAGCCACTCCTGGCAGGGGAAAAAGCCCCCTTGCTTGTTATAGTGAATGCTCTCAAGGTAACACTGCCTGCAAAAAAGGAAACACGACCTGCAGGTTTGTAAATGAGGTGACATTTGGCACTTTTTACTGGTACAGTCTGACTGGCTGCACTGACAGGCTCAATTCATTACCTTATGAAAGGGAAGGTTAAGCAATGACTTAACTGCTGTCCAGAGGAACAGAAATTTGTCAGTTCAGGACTCTCCACCAAGACAAAGGTATAATCACATCTAGGGGTTAGAAGTCAAACTGGACAGCCTTAGATTAGAGTAAGTTGATTATTTTTTACTATTTACAAGTGAAACGTCTCACTAACTTCACCAGAAGTTTTACAATTGAATTGCAAGTTCTCCTAGGAGACGAGGTATGGTTGAGGTCAAGCAGAAGATCACTCAGAAAACCTTCTTTCCTATATTAGGAGAGACTAGATGATCCCAACAGTTCTCTTCTGACCTCACAGCAAGCTATTAGGGTTCAGAAAAGCTCAGGCCAAACAGATGCATTTAAAGCTCCAGCTAACAAGTGCCATAGCACACAAGTAGCCAAAATGACCCACCTGTACTGGAATTCAAACCACACTTCTGCTTAGAGCAACAACCGTGGAGCAAAACTCCTGTTAAACAGACTGGGAAAGGTATTTAACTCATACTGGTCTTACAATTGGCTTTGCTCAGTCATGGGGACTAGAAGGTACCAAAGAAACTCTTCTTTCCAAGCTAAACTGGAGCAGAAGTTTAAGTCAGCCTTGTGAAGAGGAGACAGAGGTATCACATGATTCCCTGCAATGCCTTGTAGGCACTGGCATAGCACTGCAATGACATAACCATCTCAAAGGTACTGCAGACAGGCTGGTTCCAAATGCAGCCTGGAGCTGGGAGCATTAATTATTCTCTAACTTCTACTATTTAAACGCTTGAGAGCAAGAAATCCTGACTTGGATCTTTCCAGGGTGATCGCAGGAGTTGCAGCTGCAGGAAGGAGCCAGACTGCTGGGAGCTGTGGTGGTTTGCATTGTTTCTTAGGTGATCTATCCAAACCATTCCTGGATGACACCCAGGCTGCAGGTTCCCGGCATTGAACTGCAATAGGAATTTCTGCAGTGTTTGCACTTTACTACTGTCTCCTACATCAAATATGCTTTGGTTTAAGGGTAGAAGAGATTTGTCCAAGTGCCAAAGTTGCAAAACCACAAATCAGAAAAATCAAGCTGCATTTTGGATTCCTATATGCTCTTACTGGATACAAAGGACAGTGTTTCCAGAGTTCCCTCTGCCACAAGTTTGTTCAAAGAGAAAGAAAATGTGTCTGACATTTTAAAGCAAATCATGACTAAATAAACTCCACAATAGGAATGCAACTAACTTCATAGGAAGAAGTGCTGTTCGTGCAGAGTTCCCAGTCCAAGCCTTGCTGGAGCACAGAGTTCTGCCGGCAGGTGACAAGATGCAGGGCTGGCCTGGGGCTAGATATGCCCTGCCAGGTTCAATGTCTCTGTGGGGCACAAGCACAATGAACGGGAAATCTCTTTTATACACTCACCAGCCTGACAACAAACCACAGCAGGGTTTGAAATTTCACTTTGAGACAGTTGGCAGGGGAAAGGGTCCTTCTCAGAGAATTGACAAGTCCTCCCAGAGCCTGGCCCTGCCAGGCTGTATCAGGGGCTCCTTTTAGCCTCATGAGACAGCAGTGGATGGTCCTTTCACAGCCTCCCACACAACAGAGAGCTCGTCCTGGCAGTGGAACCTGCACACACTCACAGAGCTCCTCTCCTTGCCTGTCTCCACCTCATTTCTGCCTTCTTTACTGAGCTGATCAGATTTCCCACATGCACAGGGCTCACACAAGCTTTCAGAGCACCTGCTTCCTCCAAGCCTGTCCACTCTTCCCAAGCTCTAAAACTCCCCTTTTATTTGACCAGACTGGCTTGAATGCAGTTTAACCATTCAAAGCTGAAGCCCCCCCACGGACACCCACAGGCCAGCAGACCTCCCGGTTTGTTTTCCTGCCACACTGCAGCAGAGACCTGCTCCTTCAATAGTATGGGGTGGTGTTTGCACACTGCTGACACTGTGGGACCTGCAGGGGACCAGGTGCTCAGCAAGCTGGGAAATCTTTGGCAGAGGCTGTGGTCTGTATTTCCTGTGTCTGCATCAACAAGCACAGGGTCGTGGCTGCATTGAGACCCAGAAACAACAAGCCCTACAAGGCTAATACAATTCACAAGCTCTGTTTCCTGGGGAACACTTCAAACACACATTCGAGTGCAGAGATGGCTTGACAAAACTGATGCAGCCTCCAAGGAGATGATTTAAAAGGAGGAAGCAGAGAAGACACAGGTAACAACCACAATTACAGAGCCAGCATAATTAAGATAATTCATTCCTCGGGAATGAGGAAATCCAAACAGCCTCCCAAAGAGTCACCTGAGAGCTGCAACTGCTGCAAACAAAGGGGAAACAAGCCAGGAGGGAGAGACAGAAAGACCAGACTGAACAGGAAGGTTAGGAAATTGCAATACTCTTCCTGTTCATGCATCATGCTGCATCTCCAGGAAGTGGGGAAAAGAAATTTCTCACCTGCAGGGTAACTAGAGAGACAAATCCACCCAAAACAATCTCACCAGGCTTCCACTGAGGATTAATTAGCTCATCAATTGGGGCCGACTTCTGGAAGAGCATCCTCACAGAGCACACTGCAGATTGCTGAGCTTTGGATGGTCACGGAGAAGGGAGTGCAAAGACACAAAAGGAGGACTGCGGAAGGGGCAGGAGGAGAGGGCAGCCCAGACTGGCTGAGGGGAAGCCCAGATGAATGAAGAAAGGAAAGCAGGGAGGTGAATGAGCAAGAGGTGATGAATGGTAGGGAGGGCATGGAACTTTTACACAGGGCAGAGAGCAAAGACAGACCTTGAATGGGGAAGACTGAAAGATGCCGCTTGAATGGAAGGGGAAAGAGGGAGGAGAAATGAGGCAGGGGGAGAGCTGAGCAGTACAAAGTGAAATGGTACAGACAGAACAGCTTCCCACATGGACTTGACAAGGCCTTAGAGAGACAGACAAGTTACACAGCATGAACTTTAATCCAGGAGCAGAAAAGCTGCCTCGAGCAGACAGTGCTACCATCGTCTGTCCCTGTATAATCCCTCCACCATTGGGCACCTCCTTTGCTCCCAGCCAACAAATTCTCATGAACCCAGAGCAAATCAAACAGCAGCCACCAAAGGTCAGACTGGCCCCATCAAAGGGAGCTGTAGCAAAACTGAACCAGTGACATGGAAACGGCCGATAGGATAAAGCACCAGATAATTACAAGCATCAGCCCAAGAGACGCAAGTGTAACACTGCTCCAAGGGCGGGATGAGATGCAGTTTATATGCATGATATTGTTTATCAGCAGTGTTATTTGCAGGGCTTTTCTCCCACTTACAAAGCAAGGATAAATTTTTTCAAAACAAAACTTTTCCAAGCAAAGAGATTTCCTGAGATTTCAGTCATGCCGAGACATTCCTGAGAATTTGCGTAAGATTTGAATATTGATTGTTTAGAAGTTCCTTCAGATTCTAAAAGTCCAAAGCACTGGACGTTGCCATTTTCAAAATGTTTCCTTAAAAACTGTCATTTACATTCCTATTCAGAGTGCCCAGATGGTTCAGCTCAAATCAAATTAAATATTTTGCTTGAAAAGAAAATACCAGTGTTTTCTGCAGCCTTTTGGTGAATTTCAAACAAAACTCTCTGTATTATTATTCATACATATCCTCCCTTTGCACAGCTGGGGAAAACAAAGCATTTTAAAAGGGCACATCTTATTACTTGAACCTCACTGGCAGAGCTGAAAACTGGATGCTCTCCCATCCTTTTTGGGTGGCCAGTGTCTCTGTTTTCCTCCTAGGTCCATCAGTCACCCCTGTGTGAACATGTGCCAAAGCTATTTTCCCAATGCAAAGCAAAAGACACAGTGACTCAGCTTAAAAGGGATAGTGTAAGGCCTTAAATCATAGTATTTCACTTCATATTTGTTAGGAACAACCATTTACAAGCTAATTCAATGTCTGGAGCACATGTTTTGCTTGCTCAGAAATAGACCCCACTAGCACATAAGCTGAAATGAGAGGTCATAGAAATGCAGTGGAAGGTAGGACACTCCCTGCAAAAACAAACACAACGGAAAGAACTCAAATTTAAATCTAAGACTTGACCCTATTTTGCCTTTTCAACACATCAGGGCAGTCAAACATACAAACTGGCTTTTAAAGGGTTATTAGAGGAACCATGAGGGGCCCATCTGTGCCCCAATTTGAGACTCTGTTCTGCCCCTTTCTTTTTTGATGTTCCCTGCACCAAGCAAACATAACAATACCAATGTGGGCAATTTCAGGCAAAAAATGTGAGTGTCCTGGAGCCAGAGCACAAGCAGCATCTCATCAGAGAAAACACATAAGGATTTCTTTCCCTGCTCCATGTCCTGCCAAAGAAAGAACAAAGGAATTCCTGAGAAATCTGGGCTGCATCATCAATCCCTCTCAGAGAGGTCCAAAGATATAAGGACAGAGACTTGGGATCTGGCTGTTAGCAATCAGGTCTCTAGGACATAGTACATTTTGAAATGATAATCTGTGCTCTTTATGATTCACAGTGGTACCACCTCATAAAGAGTTCCACTTTTGAACTGGGAAACAGGAAAAGTAATTCACCCAAGCAATTACCGAATTACCAAAGTAATTTGCAGAGAGACAAAGTAACTCACCCAGGGATGCATGAGGCTTAAAATAATACTGCAGCTGAGATGATCTGCCTGCGCTCCAGCCACCTCCATGACACACTCCTGTATTGCCACCTAATAACTAACTAGTAAAAATTCAAAACTGCCAGATACTAGAGGGGGGATTTTGAAGGAGGGGGTAAGACAGAGTGAAGGTCAAAGCATCTCCATGAAGCACGCTAAGCTTGGTGATATCCACAAGCAACAAGGAAAGATGTCCAAGAGTGAGATCCTCTCCTGGAAGCAGCAGGGAGATGAAGACATGGATGTGGGCCTGTGCAGGCACACACACAGCAGGGGCAGAGGGACAGAAAGGCTGCTCTGCCAAAGCTCACAAGCTGGAACACTGCAGCTTCACAGGCCCGTTGAGCCCATGAAGAACCATTACTGCAAACAGAAGAGTGTTTTGGGTTTCCATCTGCCAGCCTGGGCACAGGGAGATCGTGTTACATGTGGTGTTGGGGGGAAGGGAGAGAAAATATGAATCATTCTCAATCCAGTGAAAGGAGTGAGAGCTGTGCAGCTGCTGCAGTGCAAGCAAGTCCTACCAGCACTAGCTATTGCTTTGGGTCAAGAGATCATACCATTTCAGCCTGCTTCCTGACTTCTGCTCCATCCCAGCTGCTTTCCTCTTGCTTTAGTGCCTGCCTGCAGGAACAGCTAGCTTTCTGGAAAAAATCCAAACACAAGGAGGAGAGGTTACATGTGCCTGAGGGAAGTGACAACACAAGGCAGGTCACTGCTTAGTCTAGAAGCATTCAAGCAGGGTCAACTCCTACTGACAAAAAAATAGATAAATACACACATACACACTATGCAGGGGAAGGATTTACTCATATGGGACAGCCAGAAGCTCAGGCGTGCTTGGGGTGCCTGGAATCTGCATCTCCAGGAAGCTGGCAGCTATTACATCTGAATCAGACGTGGTCAGGCACTTGCAGTGCCTGAGATCTGACAAGTTATCCTCTTTCCAGGAAGGGCTGCTGTAGCACCTGTGCTGGTAGGGACTAAAATAGCCTCCGCTCTCCCCATCCCACATCCAGCCTGCAGACTCCAGTTCTTCCTGCTACCCAAATCACAGTGTCCCATATCAGACAGCCAAGGCAATGCCACTACCACAGGCTGGTCAATCTTCTTATGCAAATGAAATCAGGGTAATTGGGACAGTTACAACGAGTCCCTGACAATGTTTGCCTTTGTGCACACCAGTGGTAAATATAGACTGAGCTGCTTTCTAAGCATGGGGTGAGGGGAGAGCTGCACCCAGGGACAGTAGCTCAGCTTCTCACAGGGATGATGAGAAAGTAAGCACTGTTTAAACACAAGAATGCTCTCAAAAATGTCAACCTGATAGCAAGGAAAGAGGCAGATGCTGCAATTAAAAGTCACTGGCTGGAAGTCTCAGAAATACTCAGGGAAGCATAGTCACTGTGGCAGGTATGTGGAGCTGTCCCCCTGCATTCCAACCCTCATTCCAGAGACAGAACACTTCCAGAGCATTCATCCCCCTAAGGATCTCAGCCCACAAGAGTCAGAGCCCCCACCAGAGCCACAACTGGACATGGCACAAACACCCCAGCCACAGCAATTGCTGACAGTCTCCAGGCTGCAAGAGCACAGTGTCAGGCTCAGTCACTCCTGCACTGACAGCTTTGCTTCAGCCTCATGAATCTCATATATGAGATCTACTTTTGTTGTAGCCCTCCAGGGCCCATTGCAGCAGCAGTGGAAGAAACCTAAACAAAAAGCAATCGCCCCCTGAAATCCTGTCATGCAAACAAGACTCTTCCCACCCATTGCCACAAGGCCTGAATGGAAAGGGACTGAACACTCCCCACCCACCCCTGCCTGGTGGTCTTTTTGTCTCGTGACCTTCCCCGCACAAACACAACCCCACAACAATCAGACAGGCAACATAATGCACCAGCGCCAGCTTTCCCAGCCCTTCAAGGCAAGCCGGGGAGGGAAGGGGGGAGAGCTGGGGAAAGCTGAAAGGAGCTGGGGATGAAGAACAGATAGGATGGGCAAGGAAGTACCAAGCAGTGTTATAACTTCTACTTGTACAGTAGAAGTTATATTAAAAGTTATATTAAAAATAGTTTTAATGGAAGAAACAAAAGAAATGTCATCTCGAATGGCTTAAAAGGGACATGGGAATACCAGCCAGTGAGGTTTTCATACAAAAATAAAGAAATAAATCCAACAATGCTTCTAAACACGGTGAACATCTTTTGACATGCCCTTCAAGAAGCCAACAAAATCGAGCCCTTTGGTGCAAACTCTGCTGGTTTTACTTGGCTGTCTTTGACATTTACAGTCTGAGATGAATTAGAGACAAAGGTTTCCCTCTAGACCGGGAGAAGACTTTTTTGCAACTGTTGCAGCTATAGAAAGCGTCAACACACATGGAAACCCTCCCTGGTGCGATGGCTTCGAAGCACAGAAAGTTTCTGCCCGTCTGTCGCGAATTTGGAAAAGAGAGTCATCACCTGTGCTACTGACAGCCAGGAGCAGTTGTGCCTCCAGGCCCCAGGTTGCCCTTGCAAGGTAACGGATACCTTTTGGTTACTGCAGGACACAGACCACCTTTGGGAAGGAGCAACCAGGGTCTCCAAGGGCTTCTCAGGAGCAGACCAGGAGACCAACAGGTAAGGGGAAACTCCTGATCTTCTGAAATGCCATGGGATATTCCCATGCTCCCTGTGCAGACACAGGAAAAAATACAGACTCCATGGGAAAGCAAACCCAATAAAACAAAATGAAATATAATCTCTCAGAGCCTGGATTCAGTGAGCTCAGCAGGGCCCTCAGCCATGCTCCAGAGCACTGGAAATACATACCAAGTACCCTTACAAGGAAAGGACACCACGCTTTTGCCACAAGCTGCGATCTGCGTCCCATGAAATCCTGGCAGCTGAGGCAGTAGCAGAAAGCAAAGCCACGGGAAAGCACTTGTGTGATTTACAGCCACATTAACCACCTGGGGAGCATGACACGGTAAGAAATGACATCTCAACTCCTCCTGCCAGCACCCCCACCACGCTGTTAGCGTTACCAGTGCCTTGATTAAAGCCCTGTGACCACACAGTGGAAACCATCTGACCAGGTGTGAAATCACCTCCATGGGATGGTGCAGCTGATGTAAACAGGCAGAAAGTCTCCTCGAAGGCCATGTGCAGCAGCTGCATGCAGGAGGCCTCTCCCAAACCCAGACCAGACCAGGTCTGGCCTGATGTACTGGTCAGAGGTCGTGGAGCTGCAACTGACCCTTGGCCATGACCAGATATGAACTGGAGTAACTGGAAGAGCAGCAGCACCCAGCTTGCACACAACTGGCAAACTGCCCACAGCAAGGACACTGTTTCCTGTCAATCCACTCCGGCCTTAATCCTCCGTGGAAAGATCCCATCAGCACTGTGCTAAGAGGCAATCTTTCAGGCCAGACGCTAACAATTAACGATAGCGAAGATGACGGAGGAAGGGACAGATGGAGAACAGATATAACCAGGCTCTGCTCATCCCACTGACTTGGAGGAGCTGGACAGGAGGTATAGACAGGATTTTTAGTTTTGGTTAGCCCTCAGTAAAGTACTACACATCAGCATGCTTGGGCCAGCTAGAAAGCAAGCCCATGGCCATCACCCTCTCAACTCTGCATTTCTATGCTAGAAAATCTCACTGCATAGAAAAATGTTCATTGTAGCAAGTAGAGAAGTACAACAGACTGGTTGTTTAGCTGAGATTAATTCCTGTCCTATTTTATTGCATGAAAAAATTAATTATACTATACATTAGTCTTTACTATGTCAATTAAAATTATATAGCCATTTTAATTGACCAGTATTGCTTGCTCCAATTCTCAACTCTACAGAGTTTGGAGGCAGCTAAAGTAAATATCATTTCAGAAACTGCCACCTGGTGTCACCAGAAGAAGCAGGTCCTGGTATCTTCTCCATTCACTCTTCCCTTCCCAGGCCTTGCGGTCCTGGTCTCAGACAAGCTGAAGTGAGAATCCCTCCTACACTAAGGAAAAGGAACATTCTAGATAACTTTGATCTGCAGTGGGGGGCTGGTGGGGAAGGTGAGAAATTTCTTGAGGTCATTTTCAGCCCTCCACATTTCACCATTCCTTCCCCCTTGAGCCCCATGAGCTGCATGCAGGGCTGTGAGCTCAGGCAGCCCAAGCAATGCCAGCCAGAGCTCAGTGGCACAGAGCTGGTGGTTCCAGTGACCTGTCCACAGTGCAATGCTGCCTTCTGCAGCCCCGAGGAGTGACTGGTATCCAAAGCTGCCAAATACCTTCAGCTGCCACCGAATTCATGGACTTGAGAAAAGACTCACAAGAACCTTACTTGGGAGACCAAGCCTCCAGAAGAAAAGCAGCTGAGGTTTGCCTACATACTTGCTGATGTCCTTCAAGGAAACACAGCAGGTTTCTTACATGTTGAAAGATGTGTTTATACTGACCCAGAGCAGGCTGCAGATCCCTGCAATCACAACTAGCCAGATTCAGAGCCAAGACATCATAACTAGGCACCCTGCTTGCCTCTGGGGGAGTTTTTTTAAATGCCACAATGAGAGAAAGAAATGTCATGGAGGTGCCACCCACAGTTTCAGCCACTCCACACTGGTACTTCACCCTGGTTCTATTCCTGCTGCCCACACAGCAAATCTGGCTCTTTCAATTGCCTTCTCAGAAACACAGCAAACCACGGTCATTTCCTCAGGCTGCAGAACTGAGACACTGTTCAGTCTAGCCCTGGCACACATCCCTTGAGAAGAGAGCAGGCAGAGGTGGATGCAGTACCCTCAGAGCAGCACGTTGTGACAGCAGTGACAGACTTCCCACAGCCAAACTCCGCTGTGCTGAAATCACCAGGATCAGGAGGGGCAGTGGCCAAGGAAGACACAAGTAAAAGATTTTTTGCCTGACAAGAAAGATGCTGACAGGTAGCAAGGCTTGGATCTAGCACTTCGCCTTAGAAAATATTAAAATAAATCATAAAAGCCTCAGGGGAAATAATAATTTGAGCCTGTATATTCCTTTCACCTTGGCACAACTTTATGGTGCATATCACAATATTCTCCCCGCATATTTGCTACTGTCCCTTCAGCCCAGGCTTGTGGAAATGATAAAAAGCTGAAGTATTTGTCTTACAGTGCTAACGGGAAAAACAAGAAGCACCAATATTTTCAGAGTGTAGCTTTGCAATATCTGAGGGATCACCACCACCTCATGTGTTTGTAAAATGCAATTTATCACACAAATGCTCTGCCATGAAAGGGGTGCACGGCTTCCTTTAATGAAACCCTCAGCAAAAGAAATTGAGTATTTCAGTGTCTGCATGCTAAAAGAAACATTGTAAAATTAAATTCAGTGGAAGTCCTTACCCTTCTGAAACCAGCAATGAAATTGGTATAGGGCCCGAAGGAAGCAAGCAAGGCCCCTTCTGAGAGGCTAGGATTTCATTTTGTGTTTAAAACCCTACAGTGGCAGATCTGTACTTATTTTAATGACCCACCAAATCTTTTTAGTCCTCTGTATCCCTCAGTGAAAGCCTAATAATGAAAAATTATCTACTAAAACTTGTCTTTGCCTGAAAAATAATATCTGAGCAGATCTCCAAAGACAGCTATTTCCATGACACAATGAATTCAACTGCAGTGTCTTGTTTTCAGATATCATTGCATTTCCCATGTTCACAGCTTCCTTGGAATAATATTTGATACATAGAAAGTTGAAGTGATACTTACAGACAACAGAACAGCCAGCCCTCAGAAACCACAGCGCCTCTCCATTTGTATTGCTTTTTGTAACAAATACAGCTTGAGCCACAGAATTCCAAGTAAGAGATCCTCGGGAGACTTAAAAATTCAAGCAAACCATTGCCATGCAACATTAAATGCATTCGTTTTTATGAGCATCAAATTCCACCTATTAACAGATCAGTCATCCTCTGCAGCTACCAATTTACATATCCAGCCTGCGAGCTGCTGAGGGGCCAGTGGACACGAAGTACATGAATGCATTAAATCTGAAAAAGGAAACTAATGTCCATTGTAACTCAACTTAATGATCATGTTTTCTTTAGGAGCAGCAGCACAGCCCGTGCCTGACAACCACGTACCCCGCAAAGGCACCCCAGGTGCCAAGAAGCACCGAACCCTCTGCTTTGAGACTGTAACTGTGCTGCATGCAGTGTTCACAAATTAATTACATTCGAGCCCTGTACAAAGAGGGAATTCCTTGGAGCTACCTTCTTACCAAGTCACTAAAACCCTTGCTATTGTACATGGACTAAATTCAAAGGCCTGAGCCTCACTGTGGAAGACAGTTTATCTGAATATACATAAAGCCCTGGAACGCTTTGTCAGGCTTTTGCCAAGCCAGGCAGTATTACCAACTTTAATGTAACAGCACTTTTGATCTTGTAACAGCCAGATTGGTGCTCGTACATCTATTATTCCTCCTGGAACAGAACCGTGGCCTGATATCACACATCTACAATTCACTCTTTGTGCACAGCTGTCTAGAAACAGATGTAAGAGAGAGCATCTCAGCAGCCTGTACCCCCTCCATCACCTCTCCAGTGCCCAATCCAGCACCAAATACAGCTATGGCAAGGAAAATGGCTTCTATTTTAAGCTTCTTGAAAAGGAAACTGGGCACTGCAGGCAGCAGGTTGGACATGGGGGAAAGATTCCTGTAAACTGGTTCTCCTTTTTTCAATTGGGCACCACACAGGCAGACAACACCTTGAGGAATTAGGGGCAATGCCACAATCAAATTGATTCAATTCCTTTTCTAGGTCTGTAGCAGACAGTTCCCCATTGTAACAGAATATGATCACTGATCTCCTTATTCCATTTTCCCACCTATGAAACTAAATGAACTGATACTGGAGAACGAGCTTTGAAGTCCTGGAAGAGGAAGGGCTATTGCAGTGCTGAGTAAGGCCAATTCCCTACAACCCACAGCCACTGTGGTGATACATGCAAAAACCCTGAGGTGTAGAAGAATCAGGCTCTGAAGGAAACTAAAAAGCTCAGACAAAAGATGAAAGAAACTGAACATGGAAAGTTAATACTGCTTTGAACATTTACTGAACAGAAATCCTTCCCAAAAGTGACAGAACTGCATGTAGCCATCAGGGACTCTGGGTTCAGGCTGTTAGGCAAAGCCCACACCTCCCAAGAGATTTGACTGCAGGGCTTACTCAAAGCCATCTCACAGGCATCAGCTACAGCAGTATCTTAGAAAGGAAGGGCAGGAGCTGTTAGTTGAGCAGCGGGGAAGAAGCAAACACTGCTTGTTTATTCACAGGTCTTGCTACTCGAACTTGTTGCTTCCATCAGATGTCACAGTGATAAGTACCTGTGTAAGAAAAAATCAAGAACAAGAGCAAAACCACCCCCCTGCAGCTAATCCAGTTAAGACACGGGATAAAGCCGTAGAGGTTAATCAGATCTGAGCCACTGGGTCTCTCTCTGCTGCTGTTTAGTGACATATCTGGTGAGCGACACCAGCAAGAGGAAGGCCAGGCAGAAACACCAGTGACCCGGCCGGCCCTGGGAGACAACTGCTGCTCCTCCCTTTTCTGCTCCATCAGGCAGAAAAGAGAGGAGCACATTGCAGGGCAGCCCCGTGGGAGAGCTGCTGGGCTCAGAGCTTGGCTGTCCCCCTAAGCCTTAGCAGGTGCCAGGATTCTGTGACTGATGGGCTGCGTTAGACACCCCTTACAGCAAAGACCAGGGCTGTGCCTACCAGGTGGACGCCAGGGTAGGAATTTACTCAGCCAGGAAAAGTTCTGCCCACACAACTGCAGGGAGCTCCTCTTACCTTGTGTTTTATTATCTGTAACTCTATGTGTAAAAAGGCTGCAGCAGGGCAGGTGAGGGCTGTCCCAGTTGGAGGGGCACCAGCATAGAGACCACCTGGACTGTCACAAACAGCCCCTTCAGCACTGGGAGCCAGAAAAAAGCTGAGCTGGGCTTTGCACTGAAGCAGCTTTGCACTGAAGCAGCTCCACTGTTGGTTCAGTGCTGACATGGGAATGTTGCTGCTGTTGCATCCCAGGTTTCCTCCCTACTGCCTGGCCTGAAGACCTGACCCAAAGCTACCTTGCAAAACTGGGCACTCTGCTTTCCCCAGCTCAAGCCTTCCCGTACAGTCAGATCTGCTCTGCCTCTCTCCCTCTTCCTCCTTGTAGGGCAAAAAGAAGCCAGTGGCCTCAGCCCTTATTGCTGAGACCAGCATCTGCACCGTGGTAACAACTTGCCATCCCATCACCACACCCCTGGGTGCAGGACACTCAGCATGGAAGGATGGACCTGCTCTGGAGAGTGACCTCCCCTTTGGCCCATCGGACAGGGCTCAGGCACAGAAGAGCACATTCAGTGGGGAAAGGAGGAAACCTTTTCTACGTCCATTTCTTCTGGGCAGGAACCGCACTTGGACCAGAAATTCATCTTCTGTCCTGGACAAGACATGCCAACCTTTCAGGAGGACAGATGGAGCAGGCACTCCAGTGAGATAACAGAACTGTAGTGACAGCAAGAAGATGATGAAAGGTTTGTAAGCACCATTCTGACAGTGATGCCAATCCCTCTGATTGCCAGAAATATTGCTTCAGGCAAATGATTCCTAATCCAGTGACCATCATCTTCCCCCTGGAAGGGAACTAGGTCTCTTGATACCACTCTACCACACAAGACTTTGTTTATCTCCTCTGATAAATTGTTCCTTCTTCCTGGTAAATTCTTTAACACGAAGACAGTGACTGCCACTGTTTTTTAATTTGGCAAAGGAACTAAGATCTGTAACCCCCAAAATCAGAACTTCTGCCCTTCCTGAAGGAAGTTTTATCCAATATAGCAATAATCCATGAAACTTGTCAGGAGAAAAACTATATTTTCATACTCTGGACTCAAAACACAGAACATTTCAGATTAAAAATAGCTCCCTTTTTCACTGTCTGCCAGATCTGGGAGGGAAGTGAAAATCCACAGAGACTTGATTTGATGCGTGAAAAACAGAATTCTATAGCAGCGAGTATGCACACACATTTATTTTAGGTTAATAATAGCTCTGCAATAATACTTAGCTTTGTGGAGAAAACTAAAGCTGGGATAGACCCATGCTGGCTGGTGCTCTGGTACTGAGTACCATGACAACTTGAGCACATTCATCAGAAAGAGAATAAATAATTTTTAAAAATCTCAACACATCAGTTTTCCTGCCTTTAAGATGATTTCTCTTTCAAATTCCAAATACCTGCTCCTGTATGAGCAATCATGACAAGTATCTTGGTTAAACTGATAGATCCTAGGAAAAGACAACAGGAATCAGCAGCTTTGAGTCTAACAACACAGAGTTAAACATCCAGTATTAGGGGCTACTGAGTAATGCAGGAGCGAGGGGGCCGCAGGAGGGTTACCTTAGTAATTTGATTAAGGGAGAAGAGCAGCCAGTCGTTCTGTCCCTCCGAAGTGTCATATGACAAAGGCTGGATCGTCTATACAGTGCTGATAAGTGCCTTGCCACTGGTGAGGAACACAACTCCAGGGCACTCGGAAACATCTCTGCTCTGATGTCAACATCACAGCTGGCACACACAGAGCATCCCCACCACAGGAGACAGGTCCTGAGCAGGGCTGACTCTTTGCCTGCTAACATCAGAAAAACACCTTGGTGTTCCCACTGAGAAAGA
Organism: Callaeas wilsoni; assembly: GCA_013398955.1. Lineage (NCBI taxonomy): Eukaryota > Metazoa > Chordata > Aves > Passeriformes > Callaeidae > Callaeas > Callaeas wilsoni. Next base: position 124,096 of record VWPU01014972.1, read on the forward strand.
GCTCGTTCAGCTACATCTGACGAGCAGAGAATGACCTCAGAAAGACTACAGCACTCACACTGCAGAGAGCATCTTTCCTTGAATGAACTGCCGCGGCTCAGCGTAATTCAGGCTGGTTTAGACTACACGGAACCATCCAATGCAGCTTTGTGTCAAACCTTCACCCACACATCAGCTACATAATTAATAAGGATGAAAGAGAACATTATCCCAAGATGGTATTCAGAGCCTCAGTGATCGGTAAAGCTTGTTATACTCTGTTCAGCTTTGGAAGTCAGCAAAAGGAACATACTTCACACATTGCACTACATGCTTGGTCATTAAACACAGCTTTATAAACCCATAAAGTCACTGCTGCTTGCAAGTGTCGAACAATTTTTTGCATGATCTTGTTTGTTTTGCAGTAGGCACAAAAGTTAATTAGTTTTCACAGTTTTATTACTCCACGTGGTCAAATAACAGCCTGGAGCTTCCAGTCAGCTGGAACTGCATAAGGCCCAGAAAATTCTTACTGTGCTTTTCAGGACTGTTCACTGGGGTCATAAATCAGCAGCTGGCAAATGACTTTCTGGCTTTTCTTGGTCACCAGTACTAACACTAAAAGATCCCATAAATCAATCCAGCAATGGCAGCTCTCACCTGATGGAGCACAGTGGGAATAAAGATGGAAAATGCTGTTTCAGATACATTAAAACAATTCTTTGGGAGGAATTTTTGCTATCACTGCCCTGGGACAAGCCATCCAGAGCACTGGTCTTGTTGAAGGGGACTTTGGTTCACTAAGCCCTAGAGGAGACAACACTAGAATATTTAACATGTGAAAGGCACATCCTGCACACAACACATATGCACAAGACCTGCCCAAACAGTTCCCAGGGCTGGTAAGCCCAAGTGTGATAAAGCAAACTTACAGCTTAATAAAAATTCTTCAGACACTTTATTTAGGTTGGAAGGAAGTTATTCCTCCAGCCGTGGTCTCCAGGCACAGCTCAGAGACCAAGAACAGCAGCAGCAGAACCATCTCCCATGCTCTCCACAGCAGCCTCCCCCAAAAGGGCTGCCTAAATGCACAAATCCCTGCAAAAATAAACATTTCCTCAAGACCCAAATACTATTGTCAGGGGACACATGGGGGAAAATGTTTGTGCCTTCCCTGTTGATGGGGAGGACAACAACCCAGAGACAGAAACCAAGTCATAGGAGGACTATATGCAAAAGCAACTCCTCTATCAGCAACCAAGAGGGAGTAGCTGAGGGAAGAGGCAGCAGTTCAAACAGAAGAAGGAACCACAATAAACACTTTGATTTTCCTCCCCAGTGCAAATGACAAAGCTAAAAACCAACATCATTCCATGGAGGCCACTGCCTGCAGTGAGAAAATATGCTCAAGTCCTAACTCCCATTATTTCTCAGTGTGAGGGTAAATGTGAGAGGAGTGGCAGGAAGACAAGCATCTGGCTCTGTCTTAGAGCCACGGGGACAACTAAAAAACCCCTTTTCTCTATAAATTCCTTAGGGCACACTCCATTCTGATACCAACCCCAGCAAAACATACAGTTTATGTCAGACACATAAACAATCCAGGACAATGGACACACTTGTTTTCAAGTGCTTTGCTAAACCAAGTCGGAGCATTCAGGATCAGGTCCTCCAATAGTTTTTGTGATGCTTGAGTTTTTCACCTTCTATAATATTGATCCTTTCTCTGCCAAGAGGCAAACAAGGCTACATCTCCCTGGCTGCAGGCTGTCATCAACAAACACTTTGACTACCATTGTACATCACAAACAAGTACGCTACACAAACCAGGGACTCCATCATCACTGGTATCTATTCGTGAAGGATCACTGAGGCAGAGATGTTTCCTCAGGGAACATTGCCCTGAAGAAGTGCATCAGACCAGAGGTTTGATGATAGTCACAAACAGCTCTGCCTGCAGCTGTCTCATTCATCTTTTCCTCATGCAACTCAGGAGACTCCAGAGTATTTGCTACTTACAAAGTACATCAAGTATCAAAGAACATGAAGAACAGTTCCTAGGGGTAAGATTGATCTTGCTTGTTTAACATCAGTTTCGTACATCATTACTCTTCTCACCAACAACACGGGGTCACTGCAGATAGCTGTTCCTAAGCAACAGGAATGGACACCAAGAACACATAAATTCTCTGTGTCTTGCTAGTGCGGGGTTTTACTTTTAAAGCTGAAAGAATTCAAGGTCCAAGTGAGACTCAGAGGGATCACAAACATTCAGGACTTTCACTACACTTTTCACTAAGACATATTGTCTCTAGTGAACAGAGTATTCCCTGTATCACCCTGAGCAGCCAAATCCGAGTTGATGCCACCACTCAGGAGACTGAGAGAGGGAAAGAAGCGATTGTCCCAAGTGCTACAGCTTGAATAGGCAAACACTACAAGGTTTGAATCACACAAAAATCCAGGGCATTCAGAGATCAGCTTTCCTCAGGAGCCTGTATGTACAGTGGTGCAGGAAAACAGCCCATCAGCTGAATCCCATCAACTTTATCACATGGTGTGTTGGTACCAAACTGATTTCAGACCAGCATATAGTACAACACCTAGTGAGGAGGCAGAAAGAGATCACAGCTTCCTTGGCTGCTGTCAAACTCAAACACTCCCACTGCTGCATTTAATTTGCAAATGTGCCCTAGTACTTTTGCACTGACTGCAGATACCAGAAAGCAATGGGAACATCATTCTTCCTACTGCAGAGGAGAAACATTTGTTTTCCGGGTCTAGTAGAGAGTAACTCTAAAAGTCCTATAAACATTACAGGCGTAAGTGATGATGGTGTAGAAAAGCACCTCTAAACTCTTTCCACTCGCTAAGCAGCTGGCCTGTTCCTCTGGAGACGAGATGATCTCTTCCCCTTCTCTGTCATGACAGCACACAGCCACAGAGCACAATGCACCAGCTGATTTGCAAAACAGCATCAATCCGTTCTGTGTTTATGGCTTTTTCTCCCCTTTCTTTCTAAACACGCTGGCTTAAATGTTTTTATTGCTTCAGTGATTTTCTATGTGCAAGACAGGATTTGAGAACAATGCATTAGCAAGGATCTATGTGCCTAAATCCCATCCCGCACATTCAGCTGAAACTGCAGAGCGGAGATTCCAAAGCCCCCCACTGCAGCTGGGATCAGGAAGCAGCAGAGACACAGGGCTCTGGACACAGCTCAGCATCCCTCTTGGACACTGCACTCCAACGCGCAGGTTTCTAGGCTCAGACGTGGAAGGTACACAAATGTGTAATGAGTAGGAAGCCTCCTGAGGCTTTTTACAAATCTAGAGACATCAAGCTGCCAGTAACTCATGAGCTGTGTAAGACTGACTCAGCCTCCATGTGTTTTTTGGTGTGTTTGTTATGACTCCTTTAAACATTTCAGGAGATGCCTGCTTTTACTGGCACAAGCTTAAGAGTTCTGTGTTTGCTATGCTGCCAATATCTGGTTCATATTGATGGCTTCTACTCCCAACTTTTTGCCCTAGTCAAAGTCAACAGTCCGTGTACAGGCTGGTGGGATTGGAGAGAGGAGTGTCCAAATAGCCAGGGGAAGGAGAAATGGGGTAGCTGATCACAAACCTTTCATGCTCTAGGGAAGATGTAAATACAATCTCAGAGATCCACGTTCAGCTTAAGGGCTGGCTGGTGCTCAGTGTACAGAAGTATTAGAAGATTAAGGAAGAACCTGGGACATTTTTGCTGTTCACCTTGCAAGAGGTGGGAAGATCATTAATGACCTCTGTGTGGCTTTTTCATGCTGAGCCATCACTCCAGGGTATCATGGCTAAAAGCCTCATCTGGATATAAGCCTTGAAGTGCTGGGAGATTGCCATCCGCTGTAGCAACACTGAGGATGGACACAGGCTAATCCAGGCATGGTAAAAGACATTATCCTGCAGAGGGAATAGTCTCTAGGACATATATTTGCTGCTCAATGCCTAAGTTTCCCTCCTTGACAGAGGGAAGGATAAATTCCCCTCCCCTTTCCCATGATGTATTCAAAAAAGCCTCTGGCTGAAGGTAGTGAGGAATTGATAATCCAGACGGCATTGGCAAACCAATCTCCTTCAGCAAAAACAGATCCTCTCCTACACGCCCCTTCTTCCCTTCAAGGCTGTCCACAGGGCAATGAATTTGAAGGGACTCTTTTTTTTCCCCAACCCCATAACCCAAAGTGAAGGAGTCAAAGGGTTAATGCTGCATGACAAAGGTCAGCCCAGTTTGGGGAGAGAGGAGAAAGGGAAGCATTGTGGCCACAGACAGCGGCTCACTGCGACCACAACGGCACTTGAGAAATGTAAAGTGATGGCGTTGCTCAGAGAAAAGGCCTGAGAGCCCAGCCTAAATCCCAGGGCTTTATCAGTCACAAAAGCCCAGCCCCTTGAGTCATTAATCGTGTGCTCCATGGCTGGGTGCCTCAAAGAGCAGCAGATGACACATGCCCAGCTGCTATTGCTGCCCCTCCTCAAGGTAGCAGGGCAGAGGCAGGTGCACTCCCAGTGCCCTCTGCTCGAGACTAATCTATTCTCCCTCCTTGTCCTCTGCCTTTCATCTCCTCCAGCAGCCCACGCTGACAACTGTAAATGAGATTAGACTTCAAGGCGTGGGGCAGATGCAGAACCCCCTCTGTGCATTGCCAAGAGACCCTTGTAGATTTTAAAATGTCTCTCCTCTTCACAATGCACAGCTTGGCGGAGGGGGAGAAGGGGGCACATTTCTTGTCACGCTCTCAGAAGCATCTGATATGGCAGACAAGGCAGATGCTGTTTTGGGCCCTGGATGCTACTCTGTTATCACCACGGACACTCTTCCCACCAGCACCTCTGGTTCCCCAGTCACCTTAGCAGATGAAGTAAAAGTTGATGACTGTTTCCTAATCCCAGTTCCCATAGCCTCCTCTTTGCAGCACCACTCCATTTAAATGTGGACAGATGTCCCAAAGAACACTACAAAGGCAGCAATAGTCCAAAATTCAGCCGAGGACTTGAAGGTTTACCCACAACCCTGGGCTCAACCCCCCTGCCTACACTGCTGCTATCACTGCCATCATTTCCTATTCCTTATATTGCAGTTTGTGCTCCACCTGTTCCCAGTGATCCAACAAACCAGTGGTGAGACACAAGTTTTTTGTTAGAGAAAGAGGTGAAATCTCAAGGCACAAACCACTGCCTACAGCTCAGTGAGACTTTCCTGGAGAGCTCTTGCAGCCACAGCTGGCAGGGGTTTGCCAGCAACAATAGGAAGGGAAATTTTTCAAAGTGAAGGGTCATGTTTAGATCAACAGTAAATAAACTGAAATTTCTTTTACAATGTGGGAAATAGCTCTGCCTGCCTGTGCTAAAGGCTACCCAGAGAAAAGGGACAGTTAAAATAAAATCATTAAGTTCAAAATAATTCCCTTTCTCAGTTACCACCAACCATGATAATTGCTGCCTCAATTTTATGGACTGCTCTGCAATTTCAATTGTGCAGGAACCAGCCCTGGATTTAAGGCAGCTGCAAAGTCAGCATCTTTTAAAGCATATTTTAATGTTTTATGAGACCATAGCGGAGCAGGTTCAGCTGCACCCACTGCTGGTAGTGTCAGCAACTGAACTCTTCCTGGCAAGTGCATATCTATCTCTACAGCCCTGTTTCTGAGCTCAAGTTTTCCATTAGCTGCCTACACAGACCGGGTAACTTGGCATCTCTCTGCATTCCCCATAAACTCTGTTCATCTGTTGCCATCACACCCACGTACAAGTCTCAGGAAAAAATCTAAGATTTCTAAAGCAGCTGCAACGAAAACACAGCCTGGATTGACAAGCAATAGGATCAAGGTGTTGAGCCAGTGAGGAGGGTCTTCTTGGAGAGTTTTGTGTGTGTCTATTTAAAACAAGTTTGTTGTCATGACTACAAACCAGAGTATGGGTGAGAAGAAGTGAGAACTCCAAGATGAGGGCTGATAATGCTAATTCACCCTCAGAATCGCAGAAGCCATGGGGATAGGGAAACAGAGAAGACGATAGAAGCTCTTGACATCTAGCAAGGTTAAAAGCCACCTTCAGAAGGCAGGTCTGTCCCGAGAACAAACACTATTGTCCTGGAGAGCCCCTTTCACCCAGCCCAGCCAAGGGCTGAATAACAGCAATGAGCTGCAGCCATGGCCAAAGCAGGGGCACTGGGGACATGGAGGCAAAGAACCACACCCGAGGCCCTAGAGAGGACATAGCAAAGCAGGAACAGCCCCTCAGGACACTCATCTGCAGACTCACTCTCCAGCCATCAGGCAGCTTGGCTTCAGCAAGGACTGGGCGATGTTCTCATGTCTGAGTACAAGGCAATTAACAGATCTTATTAGCACAGAGAAGCATGAAACTGTCAGCAGCTGCTCCTGGGATTGTCACATTTTCAACTTTACCAGAAGATAAAAAAATGGGGCTTTGGGCACTGAAGAACAAATGAAGAAAAGCCCAAGTGATTGCAGAGGGATGGAGAGAGCTTGCTCTGCTCAGAGCTCAGATTCTACACAGAGACAGCATAGAGCGCGCAGCAATGGTGCAGGCTCTGCAGAAGGCAGCAGATGCGGAGCTAATGTGTGTGTGGGGGTGGAGGGTGTTTATGAGCACAATAAATAAATGTATGAATCTCTATAAAAGTTCCCATATAAAAGTGAGTTAGAGCTGCCCGAGGGCCACGGCCTCGTAATAAAAACCACATCTTGCAAGCACAGTATGAGGCAGCAGCTGAACTGTAACTGTCTGGCTGCAGCACTGAAGAGCTGCGAGTCTGCCTGTTCCCAAACTCTTCAGTGAAGTGCTGACCCCACTAAATCCAGGAGGAATTTTACTACTTGCTTCAGTGTAGTCAGGATTCTGTCCTGGGAGGGCCTTCTTTGAACCTCAAAGCGGTTGAGGAAGGAAGCAGTTCTGGGTCTGACTTTTTGTCAAATTTAAGTTCCTTTACTTCTTAAAAAGAATCAATCTGCAAGTGGCTGAAGATCTTGGCTTGAGTCACTGACAGTTCCCAGTGTGACAGATCAGAGTTGGATCAAAACAAATAAAAAATTCCTCCAGAAAACATGGTCAGTCACTCCTCTCTCCCAAAATAACCAAGCAAAAAGCACTGCTTTATGGCTGAGCAGCAATTTTTCCATCAAGAAGTTTTGAATTTTTTACTTAAGCTGTGGGGGGGAGAATCATAAAAAAACCAAACCCCTTAAATTATGTATGTCTAAACAGAAACCTGCTGCTTTTTTTGTCAGTAAACTTAAATAAAAGTTTTAAAAATACCTCCTCAGAGAAAAAAAATGCAAGCATTAATAATAATTTCTTTCCCCTCTCCAAGGCTGTGTGCGCATGCTGACGTCTCTTTCACAGTTTTCTGGGATGATGGAGTAGAACAGCAACAAGTCACTTACAGACTACCAGCCTGTAAATTCCCAACTGCTCTAACACTTTCTCCAGAGCCTTCTCTTGCTCTCCTGGGAGGTGGTGAGCGCAGAGGTCCACGTGTCTCAGCTGGGAGGGTGGCTCCCAAACCTCAGTCCCAGCCCATAAGTCACAAAGGCACGTGCACGCTGGGCCACCCATTTCCACTCCAAGTGCACACCCAACCAGGTCCTGACTGCCAGGGAGAGCTGCAACTGTTCCCAGTGTCAACACACAGGCTTTCTCTAGTTATTAAGACTGTCCTCATGTTTCACATGGATGCCAATCAGAGCCAAACAACGTGCTCCCTTCTCCTCCTAGCACATTGCTGCTGGGAATAGCAACCTTGTGCCACGACAAACAGCATCTTGCAATTCACTGCAGGACTAATTGCATTGCTTTGCTGATATAATGCTCCAGGAAGACGTCAGCTTTGCCCACAGGCAACAAGGACATTATTGATTTATTCAGGACTTAAGTGTAGTTGTCACAGGTTGCATTCTCTTTGAAAATAAAGCCTTACAGACAAGGTTTAAAATTCAGCTGCAGCCCTAATTGAAACATAGCTAATTATTGAAGGTCTGCCTTTACAGCCTGTTGCATTGTTACTGGGCTAATGTTCTGTAAATCCAACAGTCAAACTCTCCCTTCCCTTAAAAAGAAAAAAAAAAGGAAAAAATCCCATCTACTATTCAAGCAAGTCCAATGGGAAATTACAGATTCCTCTCTTTGAGCCCGAGGTAGCTACCAGCCAACAGCCCCGTCCCACAAGGACTCAATGACTTCAAAGGATGCTTGTAGAATAAGACTCCAAATTAGGGCCAGTGTTGGAGACAGGAGAATTCAAAGTGGCTGGAACAAACATTCAGCTCATACCACAAGCAATTTATTGTGCATCCACCTTTTCGGTGTCAGCATCCCCTATGAGCCCCAGCAAATTCAAACACACCACACGATTTAGGTGTGACCAACAATACCCAGCTCCCAACCGCCGGCTGACGGTACGCAGCCAGCGTGCTGCAGTCCAGACACGTGGATTAGCAGCTGGTCATGGTTAACTGGGTATAAATGAGCACTCATCAGAACAGGCAGCCCCAGTTAATAGCTGAATGATAACAGGACCCCCAGGGTACCAAGGACATCCTTTCGCAGGCTGCGCCACAGCTTTTGGCTTTGTAGTTCAGCCAGACACAGAGGCAAGATTATCGCCTCATAAAGCAGGGATGAAATCCCATCCGAAATTTATTGCCAGGATGATGCCAGCGTCAGAGCAAGCTCTCTTATGGAAGGTGACATTTACATGCACGCATAACAGCACAAAAGTTTATGACATCAAGAGAGTGCTGCAGTTTAGAAGCAAGTCAACCCCAGAAAAATCCCTCTGTTTATAGCTGCTACACATTTCAACCCGGCAGATGGAAGGGATACCACAAAGCAAACATGTCAGTTAAGGCAGCGACAAGCATAATTTACAAACTAGAACCCACAACCCAAAATCTCAGCAGCTATAGTCTGGAGCTCTTCAGAGCTGTGCTGACTTCAGCCAGCTACAGATCTGACCCAAGGCATTTACCTGCCACAACTACAGTCTTTGTACAGAGCAGATTCTTTGCTAATCCTGTGCAAGTTTAAAGCAGCAGGTCCTCTCTGGATGATGTAACCCTGCAGAAGTCAGTTTAGCAGCTGGGAAGCCATTTCAAAGAACACAGGTTTTACAGGTCTTAGTCTGCCTGCCTGAAAGAGTAGAAGATCCTTTAATCCACAAGCAAGGACAGCACAACTGGCAGCAAACAAAGCACCTGCTGCAGCACCTTGGCTCAGCCCCTGTGCCACCAGGGATGGGCTCACTCCTGTCCCTGGCTACTCTGAAGAGGAACTGAGAGAAAGGCCCAAAGCAGCCGTGATAATTATGACTTGCACACCAGCATCCTGGGAACTGGGAGCACGGCACACATTACTCCTAGGCTGTATTTTAAATGCAAGGAAAAGCCAGTACAGAGGAGATTAACCAGAGGTTAGGCTCTTTGCTCACAAGACAGAGACAATATATCAGTTGTTCACATACCTGATCAAATAGGGCTTTCCAGTGCTGAGAGGCAATGCATAAGGGAGGAAAAAGAATAAAAAGAAGGTATAAGAGCAACGACATTAAAATGCAGTAAACTGTAGAAGTATATTCTAACAGAGAAATAACCAAATGATTTAATGCCATTTCCAACATCCTTCTTCATCCCAGAATCACCTACCCTTCCGGAGGAGGAGGCAGGGGAATCTACCAAACACAGGGAGAACAGTTTTCATTTACAAATCCAAATTAGGATGAATTTAAAACATTCATGTGTTAACTCTGTTTTCTCCCACTTTGCCTATTTGCAGGCAAGCGAGGAAAAAAGGGTTTTTTTACTTACAGAGATCAAGAAAGCTCTGTGTATATTGAGCGAAGGGAGGAATTAGCAATGTTTTTCCAGATCACTTTCTGAGATCCTGTGGCCCAACACTGACCCATCAATTGCCTTGCTGGGTTGTCAGAGCCCTGTCTACTGCCTGCTCCTGACTCTGGCTTTCTGCAGGCTTTTTGATAACCCATTGGTTCTCTGAACCTCACATGTCCCCATCTGAAAAACAGGTAATTCCTCTTGTGCAAGCTGAGAGGGTGGAAGGCTGGAGAGAGCCCACTGCAAGGATTTGCCCCACATCTTTTGTTCTATTGGATCTACCCTTAAAATGCTGTATAGGAGGAAGCTCCACTTCAATGCTCACAACCATGTGAACACTCCACAAGTCCTTGTCACTTGGAAACAGAAAAAATAAGCTGGAAATTGGCTCTAATTTATGCTTTGTAGAGACACTGATGTCAATTCACCTCCCTGACCCAGACTTGCTGCCTCACTGTCCCGTGGAACAGAGGAAATTGCTAATGAATTGTTTAAGGCTCTCTCTCATCTATCCTGGATTTAGGGGCCAGTTGAGAAGACAGCAACTTCCATGAGGCAGCGCTGAGGTAACCACTGGCCTAGGATCCCCAGAAACAATTTGCACATATCCAGCTCCGTTGTCTAAAGTGCTGTTCAGCATACCATCTTTTTTTCTGCCTCATTCACCTTCCCAGAAAAAAACAAATTGAGTAAAACAACAAACATCAGACTCTTAGAAGCAAATCTCCTCACAGTGCTACTAGCAAAGCAGAAATCTGGTGAGAGTCTTATCTAGTCCTGAAAGAACATTTCCTTTCACACAGCAGGCAAATCTAAAGCAGAGTTGACTGAAGAGACAGTGGGGTATCAGGCCACTGAATTCCTTTTCATTAGTTAAGTTTTTGGCTCCCCTCTTCCACATGTCTCTCTCCATTTATAAGCTCCCATTTATCATCATAAATCAGCCCAGCACTTAAACAGAACACTTTGGGACTGCCTGAATCCTGGCTTTATGGAATGCTGCTCTGAGAGCTGCAATGACATCACAGCTGAGCTGTTGCACACTGTCAAGGCTGTGACAACCAAACATCTACTGTGTTATATTTTCGTGGTTAATAACACATAAAGAACTGACCTTGTGTCAGTTCCTGCTGGCCAAGCCAGAGAGCTTCCATCAGGCTTTCACATGTAACAACAACAACACAAAATCAAGCCCCAGTTAGGTCTCGGGGGCACAGAGTAGCACAGAGCAGCTGAAATTTTCAGAGATGATGCTCTGTAGCCTGCTTGCTTCAGAAGGAAATCTTGGCGGAGTAGAAGGAGGGCATTTACACCACTTCCTGCTTTTCTGACTTGCAGATGATATATGATACCTCAGGCTTCTGTCACATCATCTATTGCCAGGTCTCAGCAGCTTCCCATAACCAGTGCAGCTGCAGGCTTTAGTTTTGTTGATTATAGAAAACAAGGTACCAGAGTCAAATAACAATGCGAGTAATGGCGAGACACTGTGAGCTGGATCTGACCCAAGCTGTCCTACCTCAAGGTCAAGCAGCAAGGCAGCAGCAGCAGAACTGGGATGAGAATCTAGACTTCATCAGAGACAGCTCCTGTCCCAGGAGCCCAATCCTGCCAGGCACTCAGCACTTCAGCATCTCCTGGGCCCCCTGGCAGGATTGAATTGCTAATGGCTGCGTTTGTGTAGAGGTTGGAGCAACTCCAAGGGGCCCACGTGTGTCACAACAGGAAATATTTCTTGGAGGACCATCCAGACAAGCACAAAATTTGTCAGAGAAGAAAAGGTCACAGTCTGACGTAAGCAAGCACTGGGATTTGGAAACCTGGACTGTGAAAGCTCCTGGAAAGCCACCCTTCCCAAGTCAAAGCTACACAAGCCCCTGAGTCAGCATCCCCTCTTAGGACTGTCTGGCAGTGTTGTAGCAGAGGTCAAACTGCATCACACGCTCCCTCCTGACTGCACTGTGCTCAGGAATACAGACTGGGGAATGCAGCTCTAGCAAGGAACTGCACTTCCTCCGCTACCCTCTGGGAGGAAAATCCAACAGCAACCGAATTCTAGGTGATTCAGAAGGAAAGGCTGGGGGGTGAAAAGCAGGCTCTGTCCCTAAGCATGGCTGGGCGGCTTCCTCCAGCAGCATCAAAAAGGTAGAGAGAGGGCCGAGGGGATGCGCCACTGCTGGAGGTTCAGCTCCCAAGTGTCCCTTTTGTAGCGGTGCAAGACCCGAGTCAGAGACCGCTTCAGAAAGACATTTAGTATCTCTGCTTTATGTCTGACGGGCTGGAACAGACCCTGCACTTACCGCTGCAGACTGAGCAGACACTTTGCAGTCCTCATCCCAGCCGAGTTTGCTGGGAAGGAGAGCTGTGAGCAGTCCTGGGATGCACCAGGAATGCAGGATCTCTCACGTTCACTCCCTCCCAGACAGGTGCATGGCGAGCTCCTGCCTCCGGGTCCGGCAGATGCAGAACAACTGCCTCAGCTCTGCAGGCACTGCCGCTCAGCATGGCAGGAGCAGATCTGGAGTGCGCAGGACCCCTTCGCGTCCTTCTGAGCTGGGTGAGCAGAGAGCCGGTGCCAAGTTATCCCACCCTCACGTGCCATCAGAGCTCGGAGGGTGGAGAGAAGCCATCAGCCCTGTCGAGCCGAGGAGAAAACTTACTCGACTGTTTGTTGCTCGGGGGCTGGAAGAGGGAGCAGCTCCCGAGAGGGGGAGCGTTTCATATCTGTCACCCTCCGGGTGGCTGTGACTCCGGAGAAGCTCTCTGTCCCCTGGCAGCCCCTCGAGCCAAGGCGTCAGCCCCTCTCCAGGCTCCAGAGTCGCGTCCGTGCGCAGTCCGCTGTCTCTGCCCGGCCGGCCGCCGCCCGCCGGCATCTCCCCACCGGACGCGGACACCCAGCGAACCGGGAGCCTGTCCGGGCCGCCGGGGCTTCCCGGGCCGGGAGCTGCGGCCCCGGGGAAGGAGCCAGCCCGGCGGCTGCTGGAGCCCGCAGACACCCAGCGGCGAGGGGCGCGTAGGGCGGCGGGAGGGCGGCGGGGACGGGTAAAGTCCCTGGTCCCGCAGGGTCACCCGCCCCGCTCCTGTCCCCATCCCGGGCTTCAGCTATGAATAGCCTGAGCCGATTAACCCGGCCCAGGGAAGAGAGGGGAAGATACCGAGCAAAGGAAACTTACATCCTCTGCGGCCATAGGTAGGACATCCTCGGAGTCCAGCACCTCGATTTCTTCCGCCTCCGAGCTGGCAGCCACAGCAGGGGAAGAGCTGGCGTGAGGCTCCGGCAGCCTGTCTCCCATGCTTGGAAACGGTCCCCCTCCAGCCCCCGCCCCCCTTCTCCCCAGATCCTTAAAGAAATTAAACCTAGCTGCTGCTTGGCAAACTTTCAAGCGCAGCCGAGCCTGCCTTCATGACTCCCGCAGCCGGGAGGGGAGGAAATCCTCCATCCACGGAACATCCAATTAGCGCGGGCAGCGCCGGCGGGCGGCATCCCGGCGGCCGAGCTCCGGCCGGGGCAGTGACCCCTCCCCGCCTCCCGCCCCTGCGGCCGGGCGGTGCCCCCGGCCCG